>VXAY01003231.1:465022-518736 GCA_013399855.1 Oxyruncus cristatus | reverse complement strand
CAAGCTGTATTAAAACAAAAAAAAGCAAACTTTGAGGATAAAGCCATAGGTGTGCACAGAACACTCACACACATGCACAAGGCAAATAGGCTGGCGGGCACCGGAGGCCACTACGAAGTCAGAGAGACAGTGGTGAAAGGGCAAGACAGGGAGAGGGAAAGTGCACAGGAACTCACGTACAGGGACACGGGAGGACAAGACACTGGAGGACACAAGGCCACGCAGGAACGTCAGAGCCCGGCATGCACAGACAGATTTTCACTTCCAGCCCTCTGAGACCAGAGGCAGCACAGCCCTCTGCAGGCTCCCCTGCCCCCCACCCAGTGTCCCTGCTTCCAGGGTGCTCCTGGGGCTGTGTGAGTCCCATCAGCGCCGGGGTGCCCTTGATGTGTCCTGCAGAGGCAGGGCCTGTGGGTGCTGTGGCCGTCTCCCCCCAGGGATGCCAGCAGCCGACTGTCAGATGCTCCCCTGTGGACAGCACAGGGAAGAGACACTTCAGAGGCGCTGAGGGTTCTCTCTGCAGGGCAAAGGGAAGGGCTGAGCCCCTCTGGAAGCCACTCTCCCCTGTGCCACACACAGGGGAGCAGCAGAGGTGGTTAGTGCACTCCTGTGCCCAGAGAAGGGACGAATGGCAGGGAAAACTCTCCTGTGGATCACTGCACAAGAGCGTACACAGACCTCACCAGCCTCGAGAAAGGGTGGTGCAGCAACTCCTGCACACCACAGCCTGTGACATGCCAGGAAGTTGTGTGGGGCCTCAGCTCTTCAGCCTGGCAGGAGAGGTCAAAACAGGCCTCTGCCGTGGATTTTTGTGACCCAGAATGGCTGAGCTGTCCTCCCCTCATTAGCACACCGGCAGAGCTGCCGAGATGGGCTCAGCGCTCCGCACCAGAGAGCAGCAGCGCCCAAGGCACAGCAGCTGCTAAAAATGGATGTCATGTGTAGGGGTCAGCTCTCTACACGGGAGGGGGTCAGGGCAGTGCCTTCGGTAAGAGATCTGGCCCAGACAGTGCTCTGGCAGGAGCACGTGCAAAGGAAGGGACGGGCTCCATCAGCCTCCCATCCTCTTGGGGGATAACTGGCAGCTTCTTGTCCCAGTCAGTACAGAGGGAGAAGGGGAGGTGCTGTCAGTTAGCATTAGTGAGAGCTGGCAGAGCTCTCACAGCAGCTTGTACAGCACCATCAACACATTCCTCAGGCTCAAGCCAATGATTTAAGTCGCTTGCTTTTCTAGCCTAAGAGTCTGGGAATAATTTAAATCAGTATAACTCCTCAAAAAGCAGCATTCTTAGGATTTCTGTCCAATTTACAAGTAAAATCACATGGGGTAGCACAGTCCATGATGCTACCTTAAGTGCTCTAGAAAATTCTGTTGTTCTTCATTTACTGCAGCAATGAAATTTCCCTCTTTATTACAATTTTCTTGACATGAATTTGCATTTTTTTTTTAATCTTCTTTTTGGATAAAGATCAGAAGAAGGTGGTTTGGAGGTTTTGCAAGAACAGCAGAGGGAAAATTGCTGTGAATATTAAAATGATTTCAATGGACAATAGTATAATTCAGAGGTTTAGTTAAACCAGCAGACTGTCAAAAATGAGATTCATTATCATTCATCCTAAGAATAGGCATCGTAAGGGCTCTGTGCTGCTCCACTATTCAGCACACCTCCCCGTTGAGAGCATTCCCTGGGAAGTGAAGTGAAGTGAAACCCTGGACCAGTGAGCAGTGAGTGCAGTGCAACCTGAGCCCACGCCCTGGATCTCACAGGACAGGGAGAAAAGACAGTGTGGAGACTGGTTCCCCACTTACTGGGAGGACTGCAGGGAGGAAGGAGGGGAGCAGGCAACACAAGAGCCACAAAGGTTGAGAAATGTTAATAATTCAGCATGCAATAACATGTACATTCCTTGCCTTGAGAGCAAAGAGCATCAATCGATTGCCTGGCTCCTTTCAGCACGGGAGTGGCTGTTTCCCAACGTCTCAGGTTCCCTCTGAGGGTGACGTTACCCCCTTGGAGAACCAGGGACCCCCCTTCCCTCCTGCTGTCAGCAAGAGCCCTAGGCTCTGAGCTCAGGGCTCTCAGGCTGGTGCTGTCAGTCCCTCTCATGTGCTGAGACACTGCTGGAAACACAGCACTGCCAGGAGGACTGCCCATGCTTCCAAAACCGTGCAGTGCTGCTAGGGAAGGGGAAGCCAAATTGCTGTTTCCTGCTGGCTGTCTTGGCCACAGTACAGCTGAGCAAACTCACACCCCTCCCTCTAGCTTGCAGAGATCCAGACACCTCTACTTGCCTGCTCCCACTTTTTGGTTTCCTTCCTACCATGCCTACCTGGCACCCAACTCTGGGCGTCATTTTTCCCCTTCCTGGCACCCCATGGCAGGCTCCCTGGGCACTGCCCCATGGTGATGGAGAGTTGTGCCTGTGCTCTGCACACTTCTCTGCTCCTCCCTGAGGCGATCCCAGACGCTCTGGTCCTGCATCTCAGTCCTGACATCCTCTCCCCTTCGCTCCTCCTCTGCACGAGGGAACGGCAGCCTGAAGTTCTGTTTGGTCTGAAGGAGAACTAGGACTGCTTGGGCTGCTGCTCCTCCTTGTCCCAGCACAGCCAAGTTCGGGGGGCTCTGCTCTAACCCCCCAGCTGAGAGAAGCAGTGGTGTGTGATGCTGGGGCACACCTTTGAGAGGGTGAGACCGTCCAATTTCATTACTCCAGCCAGGCAAGCTGAGGGATCCCTAGTGCACGGGGTGTGCTCTTGCCCTTGGCACACTCCAATCCTGTCAAAACTCCCGCCTTCTTCAGGAGCCACCTCCTCCAAGTTGGGAAGGAGTGAATTTAGGAGCTAACCTCAAACGTGATCATCGGTCTGCATGGTTTACTCATCCACAGACACCTTTCATCTCTCCCTAGTGCTATCATTTTAAGGAAGGACTTCAAACGGAAAGGCAGTTGCTGAAGTCTCACAATCTATTGACAGAATCAACAGCAGGAGAGGAAAAATGGGAACCAGAAAAAATGCATTTACAGTCTAATCTTGTGCTCAAACAATGCTGTACTATTTATGCTCCCAATGCATCCTTGAGTGCTGACATTTTATAGACAATTTCCAAAACAGGGCCTTGCCATTTTTGGATTATATTTCAGCTATAACTTTTAGGTCTAATTATTTGCGCTGACAACCACATATAAAAGAGGATATATCATTACAGTGGTGCAGCACTGGAGACACATCAGCATTCAGCATACTGACATACTAATAGCAAAGTAAGGGAGAGCAAGATTGTGGAGCTCTGCAATTTGCATTCCCTCTCTGAAATTTCTCTGACGAAAATAACACAACATTAAGGAGGCGAATAAGAGAAAAGATCCACTGTATCAAGATAAAATACCTCGTTAATAAATAACCTTGTAGCAGCCATGGAGCAATAATTAAATGCATGGGTTAGCAGTATACAGTTTTAAGTAAAGCTGGAAAAAATGTAAGATGTAATTATCAGTGCCAAACAAATTATAAGCATGGCAAATCCCACTGGAATATTTAGAAACTAATTTCTGGCTTCACATTAAATATTTGTGTACGTGGGTATTTTTGGTGGAGTGGGAAGGAGGAGTTGACACAAAGAATGAGAAATTCTCCACTCCTGCTAGCTTGTATCCATTCTCAGCTGCCTCCCCTCAGCTAAACCATGTGGCTAAAACATTTAAGTGCCCTGTCAAAGGTTTATTCTCCAGAGGTGCCTCAGCCATCACAGCAGTGCTCCAAATTCACTGAAATCAGGGAGGCTTTGGGCCTTGGCTTAATTTCTTCTCTTTTCTTCCTTGTTCTCATTTTTCATCGTTGTCTTGGGCTCGGGTAATTTTATCCTCCACAAAATCTATTTTTAGAGGGTAAACAACAAAAGGTCCCGTGCCTCAGTACAACCTAAATGAGAGCACATTCCAGGGAGAGAAACGGGATCGAACTCGGTGTACTGGAACTACTGCTATGACAACTTGTTAAAACTTGTTCCAGTGATGATTATAAGATCAACTCATCCAGGTGCCTGAAAGTATGTGTCAGAGGAGCCACGGTCTCTTCCCTGTGCCACCTGGGAGCAGTGCTGGCCTGGAGAGCCACTGTGAGCATCCCTCACCTCCAGTGCTATGGAGGGACAGACCTGCACAAAACCTGTTTGCTGCAGGAGTCATCTCTAGAAACTAACTCAGGACCTCTACCAGAAACACCAGCTTTCCTCAGCATGAAACCGTGAGTGCCTCAAGCTAGGTCTGGAGCTAGATTTAATTTAAAAGCTGGAGTGCCTTTCACTGTTGTCCTTTATTCATCTCTGGCTCTCTGAGGGCAGCAGGACACAGCACGGCAAAGCACAAAGCAGGTTTTGCTGAGTGGCTATGAGCTCCTGAGCACATCACCACAGGCCTCCCTGAGTATGTCTGGGGCCACTGCCAGAGCTCCCTTCCCTCCTGCCAGCAAGAGGAAGACCCAGCCCCAGGGCAGAAATCAGAGGCAGACCTGCTTGTGCCAAGAGCCACGGTCTGAGCATGGAGAACGGGTCACCACCAGAGCGGGGACTGCTGCGGAGCAGGGAAGCTGCCTCAGCACGAGGGACTTGCATCTCAGCCAGCTGCCCCTGCTGCCTTGTGGCAAGTGAGGGCAGCATGCTGGGTTCTCCTTCAGCTCAGATCAAATGTAAGCTTTTCGCCCCTAGAGAAAGTTAAAACTTCTAAAGTTACAGGAGGAATTGAGGAACTTGCTCTCCCTAGCAGCTTGCGAGGGGACTGGAGATCGTTCTGATCTCTGCTTCCAAAGACTGCTCTTGATCTCCAGCCAGAAAGCAGCAGCAATTTAGAGGTGTTACACTTGCACCTAGCACAGATAAAGGGTTAGAGGACACCACATACAGCAGCATGCACTTCTTCCTACCCTGCCTTTGATAAAACTGCCCTGGCTGGTATTTGCATGCAAAGTATATTCTGTGCATTCTCAAGCAACAAAGGCATGCAAGCAAAGTATCAATGCCATCACCAGAGTCACAGCAAACAGTAAGCAGATTTCATCAGGCACGCTGTGGCTGCGCCTGGAAAGGGGCCAGAATCTGCAGGGCCCCCTCCCCTTTTGGGGATGGCTCTCCTCTCCCTACTGGAAAAGTCCCATCTGACGTGGCGTACTGTAGATGGATAAGAAGTGAAAAGGACCAACCTTCTCGCTGATCTGAGAGATGAAAGTTTGTTTTGTTTGATGGCAGAGTGCGATGAGGATGAGGAGGGAATAAAAAAAGACAAGGAAAAACACAGAGAGTAAAAACAGGCCAAGCTTCATCTGTCCGCACACCACTGAAACGACAAGACAAGACTACAGAGGTCAGCCACGACTTCCCACCGCGCACACACACACCACAGCACGGACAGAGTGCGCCACACTCGCACCGCTCTGGCCCGGAGCAGGGCCGGCCCCTCCGCCTCCAGGCCCCTCTCACCACTCCTCAAGGCAGGGCGGAGAGGACCTCACGTCCCACACATACTCACAGGAGGGTGCTTCAGGGATTGCCCTGCTCTGGGCCAGATGCTGGAGGCACAGACACGTTTACACGAGCAAAACCCTCGCGCACACACACAGAGCGAGAGACTCCAGCCATCACACAGACTGCTCCCACACACCCACTCCAGCTACAGAGATGATGGCAAAGGCACTTTAAACCCATTGACCACACGCTGGGAAGAGCACGTACGTAGATCTGAATTTTATAAAGTATGAAAGAAATGCTCCAAGTGGTGAATGGAAAAATCTTCTACCATGAAGAGCTGCTCCCCCTCTCCAAACAAAGAGCTAAATGCAGCAGAGAGGTATTAGGCAAGTGTCAGACATGCGCAGTCTCAGCTGGGCTCAGTTTTGGGAGAGCCTTATGGGTACTGTGCTGTGAGCGAGAGATGGACAAGAAATCAGAAGGACAAAACACCCAGAGAGAATTGAGCAGGTCCCAGTTTTTGTTCCTGCGGGAGAGACAGTAGAAGGTTAGTTGCATTTTCCTTATAGACAAAGAAGATCTTATTTCTCTAGCAGGAGTGACCTCACTCCAGCTACAGATCTGTGGTGTATCAGCTGTAATTGAACCCTCACCGAGAGAATACACAAATGGATTTGATAGTTAAAGACTGCTTATGAGTCACATTTTTGATGGGGGAAGGAGAAGGTGGGGGGGGGAGAAGGATTTTGCTTTCCAGCAGGAAACACTGCAAATTAGAGAACAGCATGTGGCATTATACAGTGCAACAGTACAGCCAGCCACGTCCAGCGATCAGAGGACAGCATTTTAACCAACAATGACATGGTACAGGCAAGACAACAAGCTGCCAATAACAGCTACCACAGTGGCCTACGAAGTGCAGTGGAGCTTGCTGGAGAAAAAACTTGTTCACCTTTCTTCAACTGAACTGATATCAGGGGACCTGAACTAGCCAACTCAGAGTTAACCCGGCCCATAACTGAGGGTCACATCCAGCAAGGGGCCCCACCCAGACATCCTCAAAACAAACAGTCCTAGCTTAGGTCCAGGTTTCCTCTGGCCTGCTTCACACAGGGGATTTACCTCTTGGTCTACAAAACATTAACATAAGGCTCATTTGATCCTGCGAGACCCTGTGATGGGAGGGAACCTTTTTATTGCTGCTCCCAAGCTAACACTTTATTTCCTAATCTAATGGAGCATATCACATCTGCATAGCCTCAGCAGACAATGAGGGGCTCCTGCCTTCTGCTCAGCTCTTCCCAACAGGGAGGATTTGTTTCCTGCCCTTGCCCAGGAAGGACAGTGCTTCTGGCAAACCAGACACGCCTGTGAACGGCTGCATTTCTGGAAAGCAGCACCAGCATCGCAACAGGGCAACACAAACTCCAAGGGCTGCGAGCAGGGACCAACCTGCTGCACCCATCGGGACTGTGAGACTGCAGGGTAAGAAGCTGAAGGGTCTACACTGGTGGACGATGCTGGAACTCTTGTTACAGGAACACTTGCCCTTGTTGCCGAAGCACAGCACTGCAGAGCCAGCCCCTGCCCTTGGGGAGCACTGATGGACCCCAGCCACACCAAGGGACTCGCTGTGGTGCCACTTGGCCTGTCTGGGGACAAGGTGAGGGGTGTTGCTGCAGCTGGGGACAGCCAGGAGCTTTTTTTTGGGAATCTGTCAGGGACTGCACGCCCATCAGTGGGCATGGACAGGAGTAGGCTCCAGCAGTGGCTTTCCCCACATGTTGACATTTCAGATTAGAGCTGGAAAGGTGAGGAGACACATATGAAACACACTAATTCAAACAGATTACTTTCTGGTTTGTCAAACAGGAACAAGTTTAGGACCTGCTATTTGTCATTAATTGCTGGATTATCTCTTAATCTCTTTTTATATTAGTGGCTTATAAGGAATATAAACCAGTATCATGCTATTTTGGAACAGCTGTAAGGTGAGAGGGAACACCTGGGCAGCAAGTTCTGCTTTTTCTTTAGTTAAGGCTTAAACAGCTGCTGCTTTATCTGAGATAAACCTGATAAATGGCAAATTGAAAGTTTCATCTCCTTACAGATCCCATTCACGTGCTCCCTTATCTCCAGTTCTTTATCCATGTCACTCCTAAGCTAAGAAGCATGTTTTATCAACAGTTTTTCTGCTTTTTTACAGAACAAATGACTCTGATCAGTGACAGTAAATAACATCTGCCACCCCACCACGTAGGGACAGAGGATTTAAGACTGGGGTTACCCAGAGTATCCCCTGTGCAGAATATGACAGCTCACTAGGCACACTACCTTGTTCCCACAAACCTGAGCTGCCTGGCAGCTAAGCTGAACATGCCAGTCTAAGGGCAAGACAAAGCAAGTCAAGTGAAGCCAGCAAGCTCTATAAGGTAAAAATGGGGCTCCTTTTGAGTTCCAAGTTGAAATGGCAAAGAAGCAAAGGGCAAGGCTGTATCAGAGACGTGTCGGATGGCTCCCATGCTCTGTAGGCAGAAATTCCCATGCCAATTGAATTTGCCTTTTACCTTGCCACAGATGTGCTTGTATATGCAGCAACAGCACTCTAACCATAGCAACCTGTTGCAGAAAGAATGAATTTGGACTTCTGGGAGGCTCTGCTTTTGAATACTCTTGGGCATTAGCTTCCTGAAACAAGGCAGGGGGCTGTGGCCAGGATGCGAATGCACAGGTCTAAGAGTTTAGATCACTAGCTCAAACAAAGGAACACATTTTGAAAGCTTTTCAGAGTGGGAAGCTAATACTTTCCTGAAAGCAACAAGAAAGTTCATTATCCCAACTGGCTCTGCAATTCTGCCAGGAACTGCCAGCGTCTGTCCTGTGCGAAAACCCGCTGGTGCTATGCAAGGCATTAATATAAAGGCCAACTCAAACACTTTGGAATCAAAAAAGACAGAGAGGTTAACAAAAACCCAGAGGGGGATGAACCTGTTCCTGCTTATCTCCAAAAGCACATCTTGTGTCTCAAGGACTCCACATAAATCAAATTTTATCCTTTACAGCTTTTAGTGGTATAGAGAAACAAAAGGACAGATTGTCTTTTTTACGCCAGATTACATGAGAATAAGACAACCTTCCATTATATCCGATGAACAATGTTCTCATGCCAGAGTGATGAGTATATTCCATCCTAGAGAGACAGACAGGATGCTCAGGGCGCCCAACCATCCTTTCCCATTCATAGTGCACACACATGCATGCATGAATTCAATTAAGAGCAGAAAATCTCAGAGCACCAGAGATGTATTTCTTAGCCCTTTGTGCAAGTGGATATGGAAGGGGAGGGAATGGACATTTAGTTGGCACAGATATGCAGGCCTAATTGTTCCACAGACGTCTGTGCAGGTCATGTGGGAAAGAGGTTTTCAAGTCCATTTCTGTGTTGAATTATCATGCACTGAGCCACCAGTCACTCTCCTTCTATTTTCCATAAAGGTCATTTTACAAATAATCAGAGTTGAGCCTCACATTGCACTTTGAACCATCAAAGGACTTTGCAAGGAATAAAACTGTTAAGCTTATTTAGTTAAGTTCTATAAAGCACATTGAAATCTTAGGACGGAATGTGCTCGCTGAAGGACAAAGAACTGTTATTTATTAAACCATGATCATTAAAATCACTATGGCACAGCAGAATGCTCAGAGCAACACCGATGGTGAACACACTTCATGCCAGGAGAAAAACATGACAAAAATATTCACAGTAATACACGGGGAGGAGAAAACTTGGCAGAAGCCTCCATGCGCTTCTCTGTCTCTAAAGCCAGGCAGCTCCAGCGTGAGGACAGACACAGTCGGAGCAGCACGAGCCGTGGTTCTGAGGGAGCAGAGCCTGTCTGCTGCTACCGCTGGTACCAGGCTGCGCTCGCCCTGAGCCTGCTTACAACCAACAGAGGTGACCTGCCCAAACCACAGCTGCTCTGACTTGGGCTACAGCAGCATGGCCACAGCTTCAGCACGGAGAAGGACCCCAGGGCAGAGGAAATGAAGTCAAAAGTACGGAAATCCCATAAAAAGGAGTGCACTTTCTTTACCAGTGTCACCGTCCTCTGTCGCGCTGCTGGGCTGCAGCGTTACCGTGAGGTCAGGACTGCACAGGGCAGAGGGATCGTGGCCCTTCAGACCTGCAGCCCTCCTCAGCCACGTACCAGCTGCCGAGGGCTACACTCAGCGGCCTCTGCCGCAGCCTGGTTTTGCTTCTTCTGATGGTCCAGGCCAGACATCTGTCCGAAGCGGCAGTCTGGGTCATCCAGTCTGGTTCAACTGCCAGTTCATGTTTCCTGTCATCCAGGCACTCCCTCACAAGTCTCTCCAGTCTCTGCTTGCCTGTGATCGCTGCCAGGCCCTCAAGCACCGGCAATGTCCCTCTCTGGGCAAGTACTGTCACCCCCATCAGTCCCTGAGGACAGGCGGGCTTAACGGAGCACATTGCCAGAAGTGTGCATGGAGCTGGGTTGTAAACAAACGTACTCCCTTGTTGTTTAGCAATTTTTCAGACATCCCCAGTTTCAGTTGCTGATTGTTCAACCACTGTCCTCAGCTTTTGCTCTTCTCCTGGCAATAGCCTCGAGCTTTGACTGCTGTTGCTATTTTAGCTGTTTTAATATTACATAAGCAGAAAAATGTTCCTTTTTGAGGTGTCAAGTCTTGTTGCTGCAGGCCCACGTCAGTCATTCAGAATTATTATTATTTACACAAGGTCCCTGCTGCAGTAAGTATGATATAGCCACAAGTAGCCATTCCGGTGAGCTCCCTCCGTGTCTGAGCCTAAGCTAGTGCCAAGTTCCCAAAGGTAAAACCCTGTAGAGGCCAAAGAATTGCTGCTAGGAACAGAAACACTATCCAAATTTCCTTTTGGGTGATGGCTCCTTGGTGAAATTTGGCAAACAAAACTTCAGACTCCAAGCAAGAATCCCTGCTGCCAAGTGAAATACTAGCCTGGCCTTTCAAAAAGCTGATGAAGAAAGCACAGATTTCTGCAGTAATATCATTTCTATTTACTGCAGTCTGATTTACTACTTTGCAATTTGGGGAAAGAGCAGACAATTCAGTTTTAAATGGTCTTTTTCTAAAAGTAGCTGTGTGGCTGCTTCTCTACAGCATGTGTAGCATTTTGGGCCAGGGAACTCACTGTGCTTGCACCACTGGGCCATGCCTTGAAGGCCTGAAAAGCAGCGCTTAAGAAGTGAAAACTGGGCAGCAGATTTTTCATTTGGTGGGATGTATGCAGGCAATGCTCCCGTAAATACTATTCTACAGGCATTGCTCACTCCTGTAAGGAGCACTGGGGAACACACCTAGTGAACTCCACAGTGTATTAATAAGGATATTCTTATACACAGTCTTCCTGCTCATCTGCTTCACTGCAATAGGAAAAAAAAAATGTCGTGTAGAGAAACAGAAAGGTGGAAAAACCCCTTCATACAGGGAAAGAGAAGAGCCAAGTAACAGTGCCACTGTTGAGGGGTGCACCACACAGGCCACCACCTTCACAGCCATTTCACAGGACAAGACTTTTGGCTGAAAATGCTCCTCTTTGTGCAGATGTCCCTGAAGTTGTAGGCAAATGAAAAATGAAACGTGTTCATTAAAAACCAATACTGTAAGTGAATCAGTGCAATTACACTGTACTCCCAGTGGGCAGGATGGAATGACACCAACTCTTCCTTTTCTCCACACTAGGTCCATTCTGGCTTCTACTCTTAAATCAATTTGTTGAATGTCTTGAGTAAACTTCTTGGATCTTTTGCTGCTAAATTAGACAGTAAGCTCTCTGGATTAGAGGAATCACATCTTCCATATGTTTCTATTCCCTTCCCTTCTCCCTTCAGCACCATCAAGTCCCAAATCTAATCACTGTTACAATATACTGTGGTAGATGTAACCATGGACCACAGACGGGTTGAGTGTTTCTTCATGGTGGTAACAAAAACATCCAAACCAGCACTGGCAAACATGCTTGTGCTCAAAGGGCAGGACTGGAATATGCCACTGTGCCCCCTTCAAAATCCCTGCTATGCCCCAGACAGCCGCCTTGCCCTGGCACGTTCCCTGCTCTTGCCTTCACCCTGTTCTTGCTCCTCTGATGATCTGGATGTTTTCTGCAACCCTCTAGCAGTGGGAGGCAGTCAGATCCCAGTGCCAAGCCCCAGCCCCAGCCCGGCTCGGCAGCAGCAGCCAGACAGACCCATCAGTCCAGAAGCAGAAGGCTTGCGAGGGTTCCTTTCCAGCACACTTAGTAAGATGAAAATAATAGCTGCAAGGAAAATGCATCCATTTTCCTTTACAAATCCCTGGTGTGGAAATGTTTTAACTTTTAATGAAGTCCATCTGTGCGGAAGTGCTGGCTGTAAAGGATTCACAGAGACAAGACACTGGTGTAGCCTGCTCCTTCCTCCTCCTGTTTTTTCGCTGATACAGAAAGCCCTGAGCAGTGCCTGGATACTCCTTCTCAGCACCCAGTCTCTTCCTTTGTAAGCATGAAAGGTATAAAGATGCTAATGAGCCTGTGCTTTCCAACACAGCCCCCTCACAAAGGATTACCTGGGAGGCTAGGAAAGGGGAGGACATGATCAAAAACATAAATCCCAGGAGTCAAGAGACAAGCAAACATTTGAACTATTAGAAAAACAATAGGCTGTAAATGAGAGCAGGCACAAGCGGTCCCAAGAACTCCACTGCGGAAATTGGTGCTGCTGCTCCACACTCAGCCATGCTTCCCGAGGAAGTGGCTTCTCGGGTGTTCACTGCAATGAGGTCAATCATTATAAAACCACCAAGCAATGGCAGTGCAGCCCACATACTTAATTCCCACTGTAATTTAGCATTAATTAATGTCCTCTCTAGTAAAGATGCAGGCACTTTATGAAGATCCTACTCCAAGTCACTGATCTGTCTAATGACAACCCTGCACGACTATCTCAAGAAACCCTGCCTAGGGATTCTTTTATTCTGCATCCCAGACCTAAGAAAGAAAGTTATTCTATTTTTTTCCTTGCTCATTAAAGAAATATTGTTCTCAGTTTGAGAAACCTTTTGAAGTCTTTAACTAATGTAGTAACAATATGACTTTTTTTTTTTGGTGGAACATTTGCTACCAGAAACTGTAAGCAAAAAAACCACCAAAAAAACCCTGGAATGTACAGGAAATAACATCTGATGATAATTTATGGGGTATTGCATCTTAAATATACATCAGGACTTTATCACGATCACATAGGTCGGAAACTCATATTGCAAAGATCATGTGCAAGAAAAAGGCTTGTTCCAAAAATTTATGTGCAAAAAAATGACAGTTAACAGCCAAACATATGCCTGAGAACGTGCTTTCTTTGGTGAATGCCAGCGTCCTCTCACATCGTGCAGACCATCCATGGCCCATGCTTAGCCCAAACAGGACAGATGAAAACCTCGCTGAGCAGCAAGCCAAGTGTAAAATTCAGTGCACTCCTCAGTCCCATGGGATTCACTTGCTAAACAAAGAGCGTTCGTTAGTAAGAAATCGTGAAGTTGTTAAGAAGACGCTTTTCTACCTCTTGTGGCTTCTGTGCCTTTTTCAGTCACACCTCTACAGAAAACAGAACATTGACAGTCTGAGCATGTTACAGGAAGCAAAAGCATCCCAAATAACTACAGCAGTGCAGCTGGGTATCCACAAAAACCTATGCAACATCAGCCGACCTGGTAACTAGAATCCTTTCTCTCAGAGTGCAAAGGATCAATCTGGGATGAGTTTTAGTACAGCTTGCCTGAAAAATGAGATTGCAAGAACACAGGGAGTTCAAAATCATCCATAAGTACATTGTGAGAGTGAAATGAATGATTCCACTGCACAGATACAGCTTCATCTTCTGAACATGCTTAATTGGATACTTCAGTCTTCCAAAGACTCTTATAATCCAAATTACACTGCAAAACAGAAAAGCAGTCCCCCATAATAAGCAACGAAAACAATGCCAGAAGCCACTCCTAGAAGCAAACACACAGCATGAGAAGACTTTCATTATTCTCGTGTCCTTTTTCCATACTAACCAAAGCAATACAATTTAAGATCGTATTTTTCTTTCTTCAAGTCAGAGGAAGGAAGAAATGAATATGAGGTTTTGTTATTAGACTGTTGATTTACTACGTGGAAATAAAATCTGGTACGAACTGCCTAAGAAGCAATGGGTTGCACCAGCATAAGAATGTTCTTTCTCTTCTTGGGAAAACCCATAACTACATTTCCCAAGGGTTCCTGACCAGCGGCTCTGGTTCTACAGAGTTCTCTATGAAGCCGCACTTTTTTTTTCCTTGCCAAAATTAACAGAAAGTGTACAGGGAATTTAGCCCTTGCTTCTCTCCAAGCTTCAATGCAGAGTAACAAAACTGCCAGGAGACCGTCCTAATATAAATCCTAGTTATTTTGGTATGTTGAAAACAGTTTTAAATTGGCAACATAGCATAACCATTAGAAAAATCACTTTGTATGAACTGTGGCTAATTTCCAGCAGGTTCCCAGTGCGAGCCTTTAATACCCAGAGGCTTAATCATTGATGCATATAAGATGGATTAGGTCAACTCCAAAAAGATATTCAGTTTTTAAAGGTACACATTCCAAAGCAGAGGCCTAAATATTGTCTCACTACAGCTGAGCACCTCTGGCTCATCAGAGCATGACCAGTTTTACAGTACTCCACCAAAGGTTAGTTTATACTAAGAGGATTAAGCACCACTTGATCCCAATTAAAATAACTATGACACAAAGTTAAGGAGTTCAAGAGAGAAAGGAATTCCAATTCTGCCCATATTTCAGCATTTTATATAATACCACATAAACAGCAAAAGCAGATTTCCAGAAATGTGAGTCAAAACCAATGTGGATCAAAGGTATTACTGAACATAACTTGCTGTTTTTTGAGAAAAAGGCCCCATCACACAATCCACCAACTGTGACTGGGGAACATACTAAGGCAGGGGACATACTCCTTCACTGAAAGCCATGGAGCCTTTTGGAAAGGAGGAGAGTGACCTCCTTGGGTGGATGCTGCTCTTACCTCGAACATAAAGGTTAGCTGGGGCAGAGTAGCGGGTTCCTGCGCTGTTGGTTGCAACACATTCGTATTTGCCTTGGTCTGACTCCTCACTGTTCTCTATTTGCAGAGCTCCTGTACACAAACAAGATGAAACAGACAATTCAGGTTATGGCAAATCTGGTAATCAAACTGACAGCCTCTGAAAAGGAAGGCCATGCCCCACGCTTTTAAGGTATCTTCCTGGATAAATATTTCATGATGTTCCCTCGACCCACAGGATACCAGCATGCAGCCAAAGGTACCCAGTCTGCTGTTAGAAACTTGTGAAATTGATTATTGTTATTTTTCTAATGTGCAGGGAACCAGTTACTGTTGTATTTCCAACCCCCCCAAGCACTTATATTCATTGCTTCAATAAAGGGAAAAAAACATACACATACGCACATATTAATTACAGCTTTGTATGGGACTCCTGTCTAATAAAAGAACCTTTAATAAGCCTTTAATCAAAACAGCCAAGTACAAAGCACACTAACTGTAGCTGTTTCTTTCTTATCTGATCCACACAAAGCTTAGCAAGCTTCCAACAAATTGCGACCTTCCTGCAGAAATTGGCGGAGTCCCATCCCTCCCACTTCACCACCCTTCCTTCCAACAGACATCCCTTTTTGAGAAAACACTGTCTTTAGTCAGTTTGCTCCATGTTAGTGGTCTCCTTGTTCTTTCGGATTTCATTATACAGGATGTAAAAAAATTAGAAACTCTGTCTGAGACAACAAAGATAAACACCAATGCAACACACCCAATTTGCTGCATGGCGCTCGTGTGAAAGCCACCCTCCCTTTGTCCCAGCAGTGCCTGCTCCCCCAGCTTTGGGTCAGGAATAGTTGCTTATCCCACACTGCAGGTTCCTCGGGCCACGATCTGATCCCATGCCCACAGTGTCAGATGTGTGAGGGGCACACCTAAATAATGGCAGTAACTGTCAGAGCATACACAGCAACAATTTACACGGGCAACTCGCACAGGACTCATGACGTGGAAGAGAGCAATGGTCTAAGGTGGTTTTCTCTCATCTGCTCGGCCTATTCCACCGGTGTCCAGCACTGCTCGGCCTGGGAGGCTGGTCTTTCATCCAACTTCTTGCCTGGCACAACTGGTCACACCTAAACTCCCTGACTCCTGGCTCCACACGCAGACAGAACGATGGAGACGAAGAGAAAGAAAGAAGCAGGATGCACATGACAGCAACCTGGCACTGCAGGGGTGCACGGCCCTGGGCAGGCACTGAAGCGGCTGCTGCTCAGCCTCCTTCCCTCAGGCATTGTGGGAATAATTTTTTAAAGTGTCTCCACGTGCTCAGATTCTGCTGGTTAGGATAGCCTGTAAGAGGGCAACTCTGCTCACAAACCACATACTGAACTAAAAAACGTCAACCCCTTTGCTCGTAAGGATCTGAACTCGTTTCTGCCTGCCACGGTTCAAAATGACCACTGAGAGCCACACCGAGAATAGCTGGTGAAATTGCCTTCTCCCTTCTTGCTGGTTCAAGCTGCAGAGGTCAAACTCAGTTTTTCATATCATCAGTACAGAAGAAAAACTAATGTGAATCAACCACTGCCACCTACATTATTTAGAAGGATAAATTGAGACTGTAGCATAAGCCTATATGTCATGGGGAAAAATGAACTTCCCTGGGTTCTGCCATACAATAAAAATGATGTACAGAGCCCTCCCTATTGTTGCATTAGTGCTGGAAATGAGGCTGCAGCTAAACAGAGAAAGCTTGTTTGCAGAAGTCTTTCCACCTACTGACAAAAGGACCTGCCAGCTTGCCTAGCCACAGCATTCTCTGGACACACACAGGCCAAAGCCTACAGAGCTCTTCTGCTTAATTCAGGGAGAACAGTGAATTTCTACACGCTGTCTGGGAAAAAACATCTTCAAGCAGACAGCAGCATGACAGGCAGTGGAGCAGGACGAAGCTTCCTCGCATTGACAAGATACAGAGAATCAGAGAATCCAGAAATGGAAAAGACCTATTACGTTACCTCGTGCATCCCTGGGGGGCAGGGCAGGATTGCTCCCTGTTGTAAATGTACTTGTGTTCTGTCCGATCCCATTTTAAATGTGCCAAGTGATAGGTCTTTCACCACTTCCTCAAGGAATTGATGCCACTGCCTGGTTATGCTCTCTGTCAGGAAGATTTTCCTGGAACTCACCACGTATTACCCCCTTTGTAATTTCTGCTCATTACTCCTTGGGCATGCATGAGCTGCAGAGCTCATTCCGAGTGCTTGCATCAAGCTTGGCTGGGAAAAGCTGCTGATGCAAAACACCCAAAATTAACAAAACCCTGCTGGCTGGGCTGGGAGCAGAACCAGCTTCAGGTGATAGGCAGAGGTGTCTGCCTAGCTAATCCTGCCATAAACACCTATCTTTTAATATGCCCCTTTTAGCCATTTAATAGATATCAGTGGTATTTATACCCTTTATATCTTTGACTCCCACGCCACTTAAATGTCAGTCAAAGTATTTTTTATCTCTAGGGACCTCAACAGCAGAAAGAAAAAACATTAGAGGATGAAGAAAATGAAGACAGAGGGGAGTTTTAAATGACATGCTGTTAATGCCTGTCAGTTCTGCAACCAGCATGGACCAATTTCTAAAATCATACTATGAACATGTAACACGTGTCAGCAACTGCCTACAAACTGCTCAGGGACACTGGGCAAGGGATTCTAGTTCAGTCTGGGTTGGCACAACTATTCAAACTAAGGTGTGTCAGGAGGAAGAGAAAACCCAGAGCAGAAGGAAGTTAACGCAAACCTCTCAACTGAACCAGAAAGAAAACAGGTACTGCAATAAATCATCATTAGACAAACATACAGATCCTGCAGCACAGCTGACAGCGAGCAGAAACTGAAAGGATCATGGTAAACTGATGGCAGTCAGCAGGACTACAGGGGTCTTCCTGAAGGACAACTTACAACTAAGTGATGGATCCAGGAAGGTGTAGGGTGTCTCAGAGTACGAAGACATACGAATAAAATTAAAAAGCTAAGACATTTCTGGGATCAGAAAGCTGGAGACAAAAACGCATCTGAGACTTGGAAAAAAACCTCCCAGTGTATAAAATGCTCCCAGCACTAGTTCAATGATCCCAGAGAAATTCAATAGTTTTGTCTCTTGGAAGGTTCACATACAGGCTGGACAACACACAAGGAGCACAGGAAAGGAAGAACTGAGTTCTGAGTAGCTCCTTTCCCTGAAATTCATGGAAGCTGCATCCAAAGACTCTCAAAAGCGCAGTGAATTCTTTGCCTTGACAAGTGCAAAGGACCTTATTTCTATTCCTAGCCCTGTCAACATCTCATAATCTTCTGCGCCTCTGCAAACCAGGGCTAGGAAGGCTGATTTACTTTTATTCATGACTTTGGGATTTATGCTGCACAAGTTGCTGAGTAAGGTCTTGTCCACACAGGATGTTCCTGCGGACTTCTCACATGGACTCTTCTAGTTCTCCGGTGCCAGGTGCCTTGTTCCTGTTTGCAGAGCCAAGTCCTGATGTGCAATCAGGTAGCATGGCTTCATCAGGACATGCACAGAAGTACACAGAGGAGCAGTGAACAGCTTGCTTGGGAGCTCGTGGGGCTCTGCAGCACTTCTTACACATCAGAATGAAACCCTTCCCTGCGGAGCACCACTGGACCTCTGCTGTGCCCTAAGCCCCTGAGCTGCAGCGGGGCTCCAGAAGGAGAAGTGGGGCAGCTATTCCTCACCACACTCCCGTGTCAGTCAGTCTTGCTTGTGGCTCGGATCTGCTCCCGATAATACATCTCAGCTTATCAGAGAGATGACAGCTCCTGAGAAAAACCCCTGGCTGCTCTCCAGTGCCACAGAGAACGGTGACAAGGCAGAGCTTTCTAGGGCTGAGGGCAAGAGCCAGCTCTGATGACTGACAAGCATTCCTTCTACTGTATTCCTTATTCCTCTTTCCTCTGTGCTGGTATCTCCTTCCCAGTCTCTCCCCTCCTCTCCTAGCTCTTCTTCTGCTCTTTAACTCTGGCCCAGACAGCAGCCCCGTTAGCAGCTTTCCAAGATACTTATCTATTCAAATATACTTGTGCTCAGGCAGAATCATTAGTTGCAGTGACAGTGGTTAAAAGCAGCGTTTAAAAAGTGCACTGCACAGAAAAAGCGTGGGAAAGGCAGATCCTGATAAGGGATGCTCGTTGGCAGTGCTGGGTACTGTTGTGCCATGGGGGGCTTGTCACTCTCTCCTCTAGGTGACAAACTGAACGTGAAAGGTTCTCTGCTGCCATACAAATCGATCTCTGAAATCCTGCTCTGTAGCTCATCAGGTGCCTGTGCTCTCTTCTCCCAGAGAGCACTGCATGGAGCCAAACACGGCAGATCCTGGGACGACACTCTTCCGTATCTACTCAGCTCAGAGCTCCATCTCCAGTGGTGGAAGAGGCTCCTTTTCTCAATCGGGGCATTCACAGCCTCAGTCCTCCTGGCTCTCCACACGGGGACTGACTTTTTGCCCTGGTTATAAAATTCCAGTCATGGAATGAAATGCCCCTGGAAGTACCCCAGAGCCAGAGGATTCAGGTTGCAGTCACAGCACTCATCCAAGGAAAGGACTTGTAACAAAGATGTAACAAACCCAGCTACCTGACCAGGGCCTTTCCTCTCAGTGAAGAGGTGAATTTTGCCCACCCTGCACACTAGACCCCATGGCTACCCCTAAACCCTCTCTTCTCTTTCCTCCTCCCTCCCACCAGCTTCCTTCACACAAATACTGTCTGACTGCAGCACTATTTTTAGCCTCCTCTTCAGCCAGTGCTCAGGTGTGGGTCCCAACCCCTTCTGCTAAAAATTCCCTCCTAGAGAAGGAGGATTCCTCAAATAAAATCCAGGGAGCTGCGGGGCAGGATCAGTGGCAAGCCCAGACCAAACATGGACCCATAAATGTGAATATGGTGGAGAAGGAGACACTATGAAGCCCTTACAATGAGAGAGTTGGACTCGACACCCTGGCTGCTGCCTGAGATAACCAACGCTTGCCATGAGAAACCACCAAAAACCACACAAGAGTCACTAATAATGAAAATAAGCATTTCCCATATTCGCTATTTTTGGTAATTTGTAACAGCAGCATCTCCCAGCTGTTACAAAGGATTGCACCTAGCCTCCACCAGCCACTGACACTGCCAAGTATGCAAAACAAGGTAACTACAAATATATTTTCATTGTTAGTGTTCATTATGGTTATTATGCCTGAGAGGCCAGTGATTGGCATGCAAGGGGCCTGTTCTGGATGGCAGCACTGCTGAGAAATCACTCTCCTGTGCATGAGAGGCAGCTGCTGAGAGCACCCGACTGCTGCCATGAGCTGGACTCGGGCAGAGAGGGAGTAAAGGAGACACAACGTGCTCAGCAGCATGAGGCCTCCTCTTAAGACAGCAGAGTTTCAGGATGCTCTGATCTCTCACTAGCAGGTACAGGAAATCTCAGGGGACTCTGCGTCAGATGCAAGACTACAGCACTGTCAAATGCACAGTAACACCTCTCTGTGCTTCTAAAGGGACATGAGTCAATCCGAATTCCGACAGTAAGAAACATGGCATTACAAACATTTCCAGGCACTAACCCCCCTAACCCTCCCCCCTGACACTGCTCCTGCAAGCAGATCTTCTCATTTTTAAATTGTTTGCCTTCTGCCTTTTTTTTTTTTTTTTTTTTCTGACTGGAAAAGCTCAAGAAACAGGAAGAAAAATCCTATCACACACAAAGTGCAACCAAATGTACAAACACATGCTCAGAAAGAGACAGCAAAAATTCTTTTAGCTTCCTCTAATCCCTTTGGATAGCTTTACGCTCCAGCTCGCAGGGTAGCGTCGAAATACTGGAGCTATATTTAAACCAGTTCGCCTGGGACTGGGAAAGGTTTAGCTGCAGCTATGCAGAAGCTGGTGCAGGTGTTTACCTGGCTTCCCAGACAGCTTCTGACACCCAAGTGAGCTGATCTAAAGTTAATTCAGACAGACCTCTGCTACGCTGACGTCTGCAGGGAAGAAATACTCTTATGTATAGGAACCTCTGATATTTCCTGTGGTGACAGAAAAGTAACAAATAAATCTGACTGGAGAGGGATAATGCCTGAGATGATGACATTTCTTTACCTCCTCGTGTGCATCCGATCTAGTGCCTGTTCAGTCCAGCACCCACCAGAAACACAGCTGTGCTCTACTCTCTCTCACAGCCCTGGGCAGGAGAATGCAGCCAGGTTTCACAAAAGGTTGAGCGAGTTCAATTGCAGAGAAATGCTGGAAATGAACATCTTATATTCTACTTTGAAAATACAGATGGGGCAGAACTTGCTTAAACATGGATTTGCTGATACTATCTGTGGGTCACCTTAAGAAGCCAGCTATTGCCTAATCTGACGGGCATTTATCAGCTCCATGTCTTTCTGATGAACAAACATGGATTTCAAGATTAAATTACTATCTGGGGCAGTCCCAGAGGGGTAAAGAGTGAAACTACAAATGGAAATTCTGAATTACAGATGGGAGCTCCTCCCATTTCAGGGAAGCCAGAGATGTCTTGGACAGAAAGGACCAAATATGTGGGGTAGGGTCAAAACGAAATGTTTAAAGACAAAAAATCTCCTCCTGTTTGGAGGGGTGCATGGTAGAGTTTCTCAGGTTGCCCTCTGGCTAACCACACAATGCTCTCTGCGAGTGGGTTTGCCACCACTCTGGCACAAATGTCTTGGGTTACATCCCAACTACTCCAGACACACGACCCCTAGCAACACAGACAACAGCAGCAATCAAATCAAACCAAAACCACCCCTTCCTCCCCCAACATCATTACCAAAAGGGTTCATTAAGAGTAATCAGTTCACCCTTCCTTTCAGACCAAATTAATGGATTCCAAAGCATCAAACTTACCTTAATGAGGAACAAGAGTGCAGCTGGGTATAGAACATGGCAGAACAGTCACTTCTACATGGACACAACCTCACCATCATAAAAGCACTTTCGTCTAATCTGTCGTTATCTTTAGAAATTCAGTGACCTCCGTTTTAAATAAAAGGCATCAGGCTGACAGAAATCCTCTAGGAGAAGCCAGAGAGCAGCACGTGGCTTCTGTTTGCTCTCACAGAAATGTCATCTTTGACATTCAAACAGGACACATATATTTTAAATAATGTCAAGAACATTCTCAAAATGCCTCATCAGGACTCAAACGGGGGTGGGGAGGGGGCGGGGTTGGTGCGGGGAACTTATGTTTTTATGAGATGGATGGTTCTTTTCACAGAGATGCGATCGGTTCCCAAGCAGGACGTATGGAGCATCCATGTGGTTCTGGTGCTGAGTCACTAATGCCATCAGACAGGGCGGGCGTGCAGCAGGGCGTGCGGGGAGGCCCTGGGATGGCTGCACGGCCGTGGGGCTCAGAGCAGTGGGCCGGTTAGCATTCCATCTGTCACCTCGTTTCAGGATTTGCAGCAGAAATGGGAGATGAAGAAATAGTTTTAAAGGGGCTTGTAACATCACAGCTGTCAATCTCCAGCGCTCCAAAGGGGAGGAATGACAGATTTATAAGCCCATTCATATAAAAATAAGGTTTGCGCTCTTTTTTTTCCCCTGACCCAGATTTGCTACAGAGGCAACTTAATGCAAATACGTATCAAAAGGCAATTCACATTTACTCTAAAATCACTTAACAGGGGCTGAAAACATTAACCCCCAGCAACAGAACCAGTTCCAAGAGTCAGATTATTAACTTCCAGCAGTGATTCAGGGAAAAGGGGGAGGAAAAGGGAGAAGGAGGAAAACCGAACAAACGAGGTTGTGTTGATTTATAGGTAGTAGTCACTCTGTCGAGAAATCCAGAGGTCAATCAAGAGGGGTAACCAAAATCACAAGAGAATTCAGAGGGGCCTTAGCATATAACACTGATTAACATGCTAAAGTTAATCTGAAGAGACAGCTTTGAGCGTTAGGCTAGACAAAAACAACACTCCAATTGCAAAGTCATTACTGGTGCATACAGGCTGTGAAAAGTAGCCGGGACTGACTTGCACCGGGCTGGGCTGGGCTGGGCTGTCAAACCAGGAGTGGGTTTAATTAAGGAAGGCTTAAACAGCCAGATGTCCTTCTGATTCATCTTTTTAAAACAGACCTTTGTGCTGCAAAGCAACATCGGCATGTCCAGCTCAGAAAGGGGGGTCTGGGGCAGTGGTTCTCCACTCCGCCGCCACATTAGAGGGTTGGTACACTCGAAAAACAAACATAAGGAACACAAACAAAGGTGCTCCTTATCACAGAGTCATATTTTGCTCAACCTTTCAAGAATTTTTCTCCTTCTGGTGACAGTTTCATGCCCATCAGCAGCAACAGAGAAGAATTTGACTGTTCTCTTGTGAAAATGTTACCTCCACACACTTAACACCAAAGCAATCCATCTAAATCCCCCAAGACACAAGACCTCAGAGGCCACAACTGTGTGGGAAGTTCAGAGACTTGCAGGAGCTGCAGGAGACGTCAGCTCTCCTGTGGTGGAGGCCTGGGACCATTTTCCAAACTTTTGCAAACTTTCCGTTGAATAACCCCCTTTCAACACTGCAAAATTGCAAATGGATGAGTCTACGAGAAATCACGCTAAAACCCAACCAAAATAAACACACTAGTGGGAGAGTGCAGATGAGTGAGAGCGCTGGCAGAGTTAGGGCTGAGAGTAAAAGCTGGAGATGAGAAACACCAGAGGAGAAGGGACAAGGCAGACAGGAGATGGAGTGACGTGACAACTGGAGGCACATTTCAGCATTCTTACCTCTGATCGGTGTACCACCTGGTGAGGTAATTTGAATGCAAATAAGATTAGAGAGAAGCATTAGTACAAAGAGGAAAGGAAGAAAATCATAACTAAAAAGCAGAAAGGTTTTTTTTTTTTTCAAGCTAGAATTTGTATTAGCGCGACAGGAATAAACGAAAAGAAACTGATGGGCAATAAAAGTCGGAGTGACACCCTCAGGAGGTTAGTAAAGCTCATCGCTTCCAGGAGTGCAGCACCCAGCCCTGCATCCTGCTGTTAAAAGCCCCACCCTCACGGCCAGGGGCCGAACTGAGCTGCCCAAGGTGGCGCTGCAGGCTGCCCTCACCACTTGCATTCACCCACACCCCTGTTCAAGCAGCTGAGATGGAGGACACTTGAGGAAGATGGTGCAGTGCCCCTTCATTCCTCACACAGAGCAAGGAGGGTGTGTCCTGGGGGCTGTGGGACCGTGAGTGTGCTGGGCAGGAGGGGTGGAAAGCGCATAGCTGCGGGCACTAAGTGCAATTCTGCTTTGAGGTTAGAATGACCAGTGGGACAAAATCCGCTCACTTAAAGACATTAAACTAAGGGGAGAGTGCAATAAATCAGTTTTGAATCATTCTCCACATTCCCATAACCCTTGCATCGAGTTCCCTCCGGCAAAGAAATTGGTGTCACGCAGAATTAACTTTCCATACAGAAATATTTCGAAATGAAGTAGTTTCTGGTAATGTAGCAGTGGCATGCTAGCCAGACCTCTGCTGTTCCTGCCTAATTTGGATGTTAGCTGGAGAAAGGAATCCCTACCCTCTTTATAAGGCACTGAAGATAATTTTACATGCTGTAATGAAGAGTATCTTATAAGGAGGGCTTCTCTGGGAGTGAGATTAAATTATCCTGCTGCAACAATCTATAAAGGTTCATTTTATGAGGTCAGTGTATTTAGCAAGTGGAGGATCCACTGGTCACTGTCTTGAGTTCAGGGTACAATCAATACCAAAGCATGATGGAGAAGCTCCAGCTGGGTAAATTTGCAGGGAACCCTTCTAATCCCCACTTTTGTCCCCTTGGTCCTTATTTGCACATATGAAGGCTGTTAGTATAAGGGAGAGATTCATGCAGATTGAATCTGTAGGCAGTTCATGGTATGTGTTGGTTTTATGCAGATTTGTAGGATCTGAATACCAAGCACTTACCAAAGAAAACTGAGGAGTTTAAACAGACAGAAAAACAGGGTTAAACAGGACACAGTGTGTCAAATCATGTTCAGTGTATTGATTAATAAATACCAGTATGCATACAAGAGTGTCGTGTATCTCAGATTTACAGCTCATTCCATTATCCACAACAATGATCACCCAATGGGAAAGAAAGACAGAAAAGAATTTCTGTAAATACAAAGAAGGCATATTTTAAGCACATTTAACTTGCCTCTTAAAAAGTAATTACAATATTTATACTTATTCTTTCCTAACTACCCTTCCTTTAGGCAAAGTCCTTTTTTGAAGCAGGAACAGCAATTCAAACTACTCATTTTAGCATTTTTCTCTGCCAAGATGACATTACCCCATTTAACTTTATGTCTTGTTATATTTTCTGACGTTTTCTATCCACAGATGACTGAAGTATCAGGAAAAATCTTTCAGTGACTGAAGTTGTGGGCAATCTCACTCTTGCAATAATAAATCTGCTGCTTACTTATCTATCTTAGTAACTACTGCTACCCTTGACAGAACAGTTATACCCAGAGATACTTGCATGAAATAGCACAGCCATGGAAAACAGGGTTATTTCTCTTTGCCTGTTTGGAAAGTTTGCCAAGTGATTATTTTTGTTCTCTTTGGTCTAGGGCCTCCCCCCTCTGGGGTATTCTGTGTCCCCTGCCCCATCCCTTCCACAATTTTCAGAGTTAAGAAAAGCATCCCACAGTGTGTCACTCCCCCCGGGAACAGCGCAGTGACTTTGAGCACAAGCCCAAGGGGCAGAAAACAGGACTTCCTTATCTCCCATCTGGCTGAAATGGGGTTTGTTGCTCAGTCATAAAACAGAAAAGATTTGCAGCAAATCTTTAAATCTACTCCCTGTAGAGGCCAAACCCTTTCTCTAACACGCAATCGTCTACACAGAGCTCTAGGAGCAACTGCATACTTGAAGCGGATTTCCTTAAAATGTTAAGTGTGGCCAGCTCATTTTTTCATGTGTTGAATCCCAATCTTCCTGGCTTCCAAATGTAAGCCAACCCCTGTGGGAGCAACGCAGACGCTGGCTGTATTTAGCGCAGTGTTTGTTCAGTGCCTCTCTCACCTTTGCAAAGTTAAGACATTCCCTCTTCACCCAGAGGACACCATTACAGAGCATGTACGAGGCTTTTCTGTTGGACCCTGAATTTCCTCATCCAGAAGGAAATGTCCTTCCCAGCACATGACAATTCACCTCTGGTTTTTGTCCTTTCAGGGTGCCCCTCAGAGGTGCAAAATCACAGCATACAGGCCACAGAGTGCCAACACAAGAGAGTCCATCTGGTGATGGAGGTGTCATCACTCAAAGTGGTTACTGAGGCCAGTTTGTGCCCTGTGACCACCAGGCTGCTTTTTGCAAAGGGCACCACCCCAAGATCAAACCTCAAGCCCAATTCCTTGTGTTTGAAATGTCTGAAACACTCATAAGGAAATTTATTTCACCTTCATGATAACAGACACAGAGTAACACCCCACACATTCACCTCAGTCAGGAATGAGCACTGACCCTGACATCCTCTGTGGAAGCACAGTCAGGCACCCAAAGCAAGACAAAACATAAGATGATACACAGGAAAACCCCACAGGGTTATTTGTGTATTTCCCAGTGTGAAAAAGTCAAAGGGACTTCACTCTGATGACAAACTTACCACAGACTTACCAACATTCCACTTCCTTGTAGGAACCTAAACCACCAAAAAATCACTCCAACATCAACAGAGAAACCAAGGCTCTTGCTGGCTGCAGCTGAGCACCAGGGGCAGTGCAACACTGAATCCCAGAGAATTCTGGCAGTGCTTTCAGCTACTTCCTAACACAGAAATGAAAGCACCGCAGAAAACACAGGCTGTTGCCACGGGGAGTCTGAACGGATCCCACGACTGCTGTGTGCACCTCACGTGGCAAGACCCAGGCCTGCAGTGTAGGTTCTTCCAGGATACAAAACTTCAGCTGTCAACTGGTTGGCCACAATATTGCTTCAACCCTCACCCAGTCAGTCCTTCCTGAGAGAGCACGTGGGTATTGTGGGTTCCCTGATCCTTTTGGATAATACTACCCAACCCCCACTCCTTTGGGCTGTCCTTACACACCCTGTCCCAAATCGATGACCAGATTCTGCTGGGTACTGACTGCTGAGTATCACCAGTGAAGAAGGATATGGATGTCACGGCCCCTCCACAGGGACAGGCACCACCTCTTTTTGCATGTTTGTTCTGTGTATGTCGGGTATCCCTTTTGTTTCTAAATAAGCAGTGCTTCTACTTGATAGGATCACCACTGAAATGAAAACTGGTAACTCTGGGAGCAGAAATGCAGGAAGATGATGCGGTCATCTGGCTCTCACTGCTTCTTTCTTAGAGGCACCTACACTTTTCCAGAGAGTGACTGAAGTCATCTGCAGAGCACTTTTTTAATACTTTCCCTGCAGTTAACCGCCTGAAAGCCACGCTAGGGTCTAGGGCATGGTCCCTTAACTCAGTTAATTGATGGTGATTAAAGGAGAATGATACTTTTCGTAACACCAAGTTGAAAGATAATACTTCCTGAATTTTCGGAGTTTCCTTACATGGCAAGGGTATCTGTATGTTAACATTCAGAACAGTTACTCTAATTCGACATTTTGTTCATAAGTTTTCTGAAGAGCGAGGTGGAAGAGCAGTTCTTCAGCTGTGAAGCTCACTGGACACATTCAAGAGCTCTGAGAGTATGAATTCCATCTGAGTTGCTTTGAAGTCCCCAGGAGCCTGTGATCCAAGAACCTTCACAGAGGAACTGTGAAGCACCAGCACATCTCATCTATACTGGCAGAGTCTTCACCACATCATTAACTAATTTTAAAACATGGTTAGAGGTGCAGCACTGACCCTTGCTGCCAGAACTTGTATGTGTATCACCTGCAATACTACCACGTCTCAACAGTTATAAAATCAGTTTGGCCAAACAGGTTTTGAATGTGTTTGCATGCTGGGGAGGATTCCCAGCCCAGAGCTGGCCTTAGATCGTGTGTCGGTGACTGAGAAGCAGGGAGTGAAGCTGTGCACCCTCAGGGAGAACAGGGAGTTGTCCTGAGTCACTGCACTTGCAGAAAAGCAACCTCTCCACAAGAGGTGGGAAGTATGAGCAAGATGAGCAAGGGGAAATTTGGCTACAACCAGCGTGAGTTAGAGACCTTGCTTTTGCCTTGATCTATGATAACAGAGATGAAACCCTTTATTTATTTGTGTTCCCATCTCCAGAACTATAAACCCAACATTTACTATCAAAACTAACCAAGGGCTGGACTTAAAAAAGAATTAAGCTTTACTCAGGAGGAAAGATCTATGTATTGGTGAGAGGGAGTTTAAAAAAGCCCTCAGAATTTAAAGAGTTGTGCTGTCAGAAGGTATAATAAAAAACAATGCATACACACACATATAGATATAATTAGTAAACGAGGGATGGATTTATAAACTGTGCGTTTGCTCCTGACAAAGACACCAGTCCTCTGGGGTTAAAAGAGCCTAAGATGATGGCTTGGATGTCTTTAAATACAAACTCTAGTACCCTGACAGATGAACAGAACTCTAAAAACTGATGTTCAGAGCCCCCTTAGGGACATGATCTGACTGCATGCAAGTTCAAAGACCTGCCTGCAGCCCCCAAAGCACTGCCAGCCCACATAACTGTGAGTGTCAGAAGAGAGCACCTCTCCCAAACATGCTGCTTCTTTACCTGTAGCTATTTATTCCATACCAGGAGTCTGAAAAACAAAATCATCCCTCCAACCCCCTCTATAAGTCGAACTCTAAAGCTGCTTTGACCTTCATGACCTTTATTTCCTACATCCAAATACTAATATATTATGTACTCATTGAAGGTCAGACACTCTATACAGACAATACTGGGCTCACAATGTGCTGGAGCTATTTTAACTATATTACATCTGTCTAGCTTTTATTGGGTTTTAATTAAATGAAATTAAATGAGCGTATATTTAGATTGAGATAGTATAAACTGACATTCATGCAGATATGCCAGGCTGACTGAAAGATATGATCTTAATGGAGCAGAGACTTTGCAAACTATTAAACTCTCCCATTTAATGAGATATCTATTTAAATACCCTTTTCTTTGAAAAACAACAACTCTGCCCCACTATAGTGTAGTGCTGGAGAGCTCAATTAGCACCTTGCAGAATGAATCAGAAACTACCCAACCCATCACAGTGCTCACACAGGGTGACTGCAGTCACGTAAGCGGGACTCATGTACTTCAAAGCGCAGGCCCTACTTTATGTCCACTACAAATACAGGAAAAAGCCACAAGTGCAAGCAAGGGTTGAACCTCTGGCCCACGAGAAGATGTAAGCTTCGTGCTCTTCACTCAAGCCAGGGTGGAACAAAGCCCTGGCGAATCTTGGCATTGTATCATCAGGTCCCTGAAAACAAAACTACAAACTCATATTTGGAAGTCTCTTGCACTGAACTGCGGAAACCTCCCCTTACTACATTAGAGAGCTAATCAATTCCTTTTGTGAGTCTGAGGATGTGTGCTGCTCATTGATTTCTAAAAGGTTCCCTTGACACCTCCCTTGGTAATTACTGTGTCTTCAGCAAGCAGCCAGCTCTAGAGTTTGAATCCCAGGTGAAATATTCAATTGAGATGTTGCTCAAGAACAGCGAATAGGAATCAAACCTTGGACCCTGTGACAGGGTTTACTAGTTTGTTTTTAAACTTTCTGTCTCACTAAACTTGCGAAGCAGCTGGTAGAGAGGCAGCCAAGTGCCTGTGAAAAGGAGGCTGGAGAACACACAGTGAGTACATCAGAGGCTGCCTTGCTGCTCATTTATGGTAATTTCTGATGCTGATTTAGTCAGCTATGAAGTGAAACACACCCATGTGCACTTTCCTATTGCTGCTTCCTAAAGCTTCTCAGAATAATTAACAAGTGTGATATTTTCTTTCAGCACAAACAGATCAAGATTAAACCATGTTGTGGGGGAGATAAGCTAAAGGTCACTGGGAAATTTCATAAGCTATAAATGCATTAGTATAATTAGCACTCACTGGTACATCAAGGTGGGATCAGGAGTGTCAGGCTGGGTTCTATTTCTGATGAGAGTGACGTCTCATTACCCACTCCCCCAAGTACAAACCTACTTCCCACCACCCAAGCATCATCAGATGCAAGCAGAGGGCTCCGGCTATGGGGAGATGTGTCAAGACATTCACCTTGCTAGGAAGAAGATGGTGTTGTCCTGGCAGCAGCACTTGTAACAAACGACTTTTGAGTGCCCAGAGGTACGTGGTGGCCAGGCAAGGCAGTCTGTCTCTTATTCGACCAAAGCTGTTCCAGTTCTTTTCCCTTCTGTACTTTCTGTAGGGTACTGGGGGCTTTCTTCCCCCACACTAAAGCTGCTGTGTAGTGGTGCTGTGCATTGTTAAACAGCCACTCTAACTCATGTTGGGGAGCTCCACTTCATCAGTGAATAAAGCAATGTTTTATTTTCTTTAATTCCCTAATGGGCCTTACAGTCCTGGGAGACTGAAGAGTCCAGCAGAAGAACAAGAGCTCTTGCTAAAATGAGTGCATTCTTGGCCACCCACAGGAACTAACTGCCTGTATTTCAAAAGGCATTATTTGGCTTGTCAAACCAACCAAAGAATTTAAAAGAAATGGTGTATTTCAAAACTGCGTCCACCTTCCTTTGAAATCCGCAGAACTGCTGCTTTTTGGATTTTCCTTTATTCTTGTGGTATCCCATAGCAAGGATGGTAATGAGCTCAACAGAAAGCAGAGCACTGTCTTGCTGAGTCTGTGTAAGGAGTAAAGTCGCCTATGACCACTGACTACAAAATCTCAACCAGTATCTCATTATCCTGATTTGCACTGTGCTCCTATCAAAAATACCTGAGTCCCACTGAGTTGGTAGTGAAATTTCTCAGCCTACCAAGGATTTGGGGCAATGTCAAGACGTTCTACCGAAGAAGAAATCCAGGTGATGTTCCAAAAGGCATGTCCACTCTAGTGTCTCCTTTTAAGAAGCCACGATACCCTGCCAGAGAGGATCAGCTCCAAAAACTGTTTTTACATTGTAAAAGAAACAAGCTCAAAGCACACTGACATTTGGGTTTAGAGTTGCGTTTCAGGGAAAAAAATAATAACAGCAGCATGTAAAGGGAAGAGGGAGGAAGAGTGAGGAGGCTGGGAAGGCTTACTTGCTTTGCCACCTTACCCGAGCGGAGTTGCTTGATCCGTCCATTGCTAGTCGCGGTGTCGACAGGCAGGAAGTCCTTAAACCAGGAGATTTCGGGATCAGGGTTACCACTGGCAGCACAGAGCATTGTGGCCGTGCGGGCCTTCTCCACCACCTTCAGCTGCGGGCCCATGTCAATGGTTGGGAAGCCAGCTGGGAGGTGGTCTTCTGCAGGAGGAAGAAAACACACAAGGTTAAAGAGAAGCACTGGGGCGTTAGCGGTTGGATGCAGTTGCAGTGACAGCGGTGCCACGGCACAGCATCTGTGCCTCTGCTGGAAAACAGCAGCCTGACTTCCCTACTGAGAAGGTTATCAAGACCTTAAAGCACATTAGGCTCCATAATGAGCATTCATTACACCAGTAGAAGCTTCCACTAAATTTAACTCCATTTAAATCAACTGCCTTGGGAAACGTCCATAATTTTCATTGATACCTAAGCTCCATCTATTGTTGTTAATAATTCAGTAAAAGCAGGTATTTGCCTTTTTGTGGGAGGACCGAGTTGAAGATAACAGACAAACACAAAGCCAAATAGTTTGAGGCATCTTGAAACACAACAACCAAACAATAAAACCCCTTAGAAAGGCCCAGAGAGGCACATTTTATCCTTTTTTTGTTTTGAGGAGGAACATCCTGTCACACAGGCAGGACAGACTGTAAATCTCTTCCCTCATGCCCCCAGATGTGATTCAGAAGGGTTTTTAGAAACCAATGAATGTAAAGCTAATGAGCCACACTCCGCTCATGAGCCACCTGGCCAGAGTGTGCCGTGGCAAGCTCCTGGGGCATTTTCTGGGCTGTGGAGAGCAACAGTGGTGCAGGAGAAATGGCCAGGGCACGCTCTGGCATGCCATACTGCAACACCTCGAAAGGAAGCACCCATTCATACAGCAGCTACGAAAACAGTTAATTGGGTTTGCTGCTGCAGAGCACAGCGCAGGTAGGCTGGGTGGAATACATTAGGCAGCCTTCACTGATAAGCCAAGGCATGCTCCAACATCGTCATTCAGCAGCAGCTGCAGAACTGAGCTCATTTATTCACTCTGTGGCAAGATGTAGTGTACTCTGCTTAGCCTGAACTGCAGTCAAAAGGACATACTTTCACAGAAAAAAAGAACTTGAAGAACATTAAGAAGCTTTTAAAGCACCAGAAACTCAATTATTTTCTGTATGTTTCTTTTTTCCCCCGTTTTAAGGTAACTTAAGCAAACCTTCTTCTTTGTCAAATCCAACTCTGCAAGGCTCCCAGCTCACTGCAGTGTTTAAACAAACAAGACCTCAGCATCTTCCCCAGTCCCACAGGAGTCTGAACTTGCTGCAATCTGATTTTTCTTGCTATCACTGCACATCTGGAACCGAACCCCTCACTCCTCACACGAAGGTACTAGTGATAGGCCACCTCGGGTGCTTCCTTCTACCTGTGCTGCCACACCTGCAGCACAACCACAGCCCGTGGTGGCTAACCCTACGTATTTCTCCCTAAGAGAATTTCCAAGACCCTTGACTTGTTTGCAAATCAAGATTCTGTAGCACAAGCCAACACCTGCTGAAAACAAAAAAAAATGCCTGGGAATATTGTTTAAATGAGAATGACTATGAAGCATCCAAGGTTTTCTACTGAGGAAAAGGTTCCTGATGTTTATTAAAAGCACAAACTGTATTTTGTGTCCCAGACTGGCCTCCTGAGAAACCTCTCTCATCATGAGCAAACATAAATGGAATCTTTTTTTTTTTTTTTTTTTAAAAATGAAAGGTACCACGAAAACTAGTTCTTTTAATATTTGCTCTCCATTGATTTTCAAAGACAAAAGGTACATAGAGCTTAAATGGAATGACACCAGCGCCAGCATTCAATAGCAAGCAACAGAAGCACTCAATACTGAGCAACCACAATGAATACTCCTACATGGCTGAAAAGAAACAAAAGAAGGGTACACACAGAAGTACAACACGGTATAGACTGAAAAGCAAAGGAAGACACATGAAAAGCAGTAAACAATGACAGTCCTCTGGATTGAGGCCAAGTTTGCCTAAAGTGCAGCACCTTGCTATTTAGGGTATTGAAAGCAGATGTTTACTCTGGCAAGGCTGAAACCCTGAAGTGATCTAATCTCATCACCATGATTACCACTGACAATCTCTTCTGGTTTGTACAAGATTTTACAAAGAATGCACACTGAGCTAAGTATCACCCAGTATCACTCCATCCAAAGTCTGTGTGTGGAGCCTTAGCACACAGTTAAAACCTGAGACCAGCATTTGTGCAAGAAATCTCTTCCTGCCCGCGGTGATCCTTGGCCCACAGACACGAGAGAGATCAGAGAGTGTTTCACAGTGTCTGATCCACAGGTACACAGCGCCTGCTGCACTGAAGTGACTGTTCAATCAAAATTAGCAGTTTGTGATGAGTCACAGAGCAGCAGGAATTACACGATCTAACCTTGACTTCACTGAGTACAACAGTGACGCTGATTACAAACACCCAGCAGCAAAGCTACCTCTGCTGAACTAGAACTCTTAGCTCAAGCCTTCTCTAGACTCCCAAGTTACATGAAGTGCTGCTCCCATACCATCCACCCCCTGGCAAGTCCAAACCATGACGGAGCCCAGCTGAGAATGCTGGGCACTCAACACCTCAACGGAGGGTTACCACCACTTGATGACCCTCAGTACCCAGGCCCCATGCCCGAGCTGGGTTCAGACAAGCACACACAGGCATGCAGGGCTCATGTGATCTTCTCCCTCTTAACTGTACACCAGCCCCAAAACTATTGTGGTCAACAAGAACAGCAGAGATATAACGCATCCTTTGGAGTCAGAGACACAGCAGGCTCCCTGGGCTAGCACTGGTATGGGTACAGCCCAGGTTTCATGCATACCTGGAGCTTGAAACCAACCAAAACTCCAGCAAGCAGCACTGGTATGCCTGAATCTACCAAAACACACAGGCGGCAAGGACTTGCTTGATCCCTTGTCAGTCAAATGTGGAGGCAGCACTGGTGTTCAGGAGCAGTCCAAGGTTGCATCAGTGTGTGATGAGATGCCAGGGGAAATCTGACAGCAGGTCTCTGAGGACACCTCAGACACCAGAGTTCAGCTCATGTTAGTTCTGGGGTAGTTCAGGGAACGTGCACTGGGACAAGGTCAGCTCATGGGGAGGACAAGCACCCTCTCCAGAGGCAGTCCAAGGGCCTCAGGTGCCTGTACCATCACAAGATGGGGAACCTCAACTACTTCAGATCTCCCCCATATTGTGTGGCTCTGGCAGCCCCCCAAAACCCTCCTGGAAAAGAGTGGCTTTGGAGGAAACCTGAGCTGGTCACACCGCAGAGCACAGCCCAGAACAAGCCCACGCCTGCCCTGCCAGCAACACTCCTGCAGAGATAACGGGGCTTGGTTCCAGCCCGGCTCGGCGCTGCTGACTTCACTGGGAGGGCCAGGGACGTCTCTGTGTTCAAACACCAGTGGAGTTCAGAGCTGTTCTTGCCTTGCCTCCCCCTCAGGCAAAAGTCTAATCTAGGTCTAATTACGAGGCTCAGTCATGTCTGCTTTCAGCCCTTGTTAGCTGTACAAACTTGTCTGCACACGGAGCTCGTCAGTAATAGCCAAATCCCTATTCCAGCCAATACGTGGATACTCCTATTCCAGAAAATGAGTTTGTCAGCACTTGGTTTTATTCAAGGAGAGCCAGTAGTGCCTTCAATGCACATTAGAACAGGCTATGAATCTGCTTTCAAGAGCATACCATCTAAACCAGTTTTTCTTTCTTGGTTTCAGGGACTTTCAGAAGGTAGGCACTAGGTTAGAGTGAGCAAAATCGAGGCACAACAGGAATTTTTCAGGCACTGAAAGCTCTAATTCCCTCCATGGACTACAGCAGCAGCAGCAGCAGAAATGACAGAGAGGAAGGCAGGAAAAGAGGAGAAAAGCAGGAGGAAAGGAGAGGGAAACAGCAAGAGAGAAAAAACCAAACGAATGGGTTTTCGCAGTTACGAACTGAAACTTGGAAAATCCACAACCAGGCTGAGGTGTTGCTAGCAGCAGTCACCAAGGAGCCAAGAATGTCCCTCTGGCATCTAGTGTGACAGCATGGGCAGAGGATATCTCCTGCTCACTTGACAGCTCCCTTTGCTAATCTTTCCGAGGTGACAGAAATCTAACCCTTGCTCTCATACAGCTCTTTTGTGCCACACATTTCCCCATCTTTAAGGGAAAAGCTAAGGTAAGAAACCTTTCCCACAGCGTCAAACTGGAGCTGAGACCTCCCTCAGAGCAGCTGCAATTACATGGCTTGTTTTCCAGCTCCCCAGAAAACTACCTTTCTTGAGGATGCTGCCCTGAGACACATACCCCTTGGTGTGTCCTCATTTTCTGCATCTCTCCAAATACCAGGTGATGATAAGGGACACGGAGGCAATTGTAATTTACGTCTTACAAGAAGCCTGGATCAGTCCCAGCATGGAATGGCGTGTGGATAACAGCTGCTTACAAGAAAGGCCTGCAGAGGAGTCTGTGGTGAGCACAGCTGTTGACAGCTGAATCCTGCAGGATTTACCCCCAGGATTTTGCTCAAAACTTGTAATCTCTCACAGGACAGAAAAGCTGGAGGAGCTGGATATCAGGTTCCTACCAGCACAGACGCTGCGCAGCACTCACTGGTCTTGCAGCCAAGCAGTTGTGTTTTGGGGGTCATATCCTGACTTGGCACCTGGAAACCTCTCCCCTAACACTGTGAATTTCCTCTGTGTCAACACAGGAAATGGTATTTTAGAAATGATAGTGCAAACTGTAAACACATTTATGGGAGTTATTTGTCACATTCTTCTTCCTATAAAAGCCAGGTCTGCTTACTATCATGACTCCAATTGCTCAGACTGCTGGGGGAGAGGAAAAAAATGATACCAAACATAATTTGGAAATAGAAAAAGTAGTTTTTCCATACGTTACAGCTACAGCTGTGAGGTTAAATCTCTTACAATCTGTCAAAACCACTGCCCCACTGGAAGGGGTGTTCTCAGCTCATTTCAAGTGAGATATTTGGCCTTATCCCCACACAGGGCTGGAAACGGCTTATCTGGGCCACTGGCTGCCGCCAGCCCACATCAGCTGAGGAACTTCCAGCCCAACATCCATTTAAGGGTCTTGGGAGGGATGATTAAAACACAAAGCTGCTTTGTTTTCAATTCTGCCAGCTATCTGAAATCACTCAGGAGTGTGTGGTGCTAGGGACAAGTCAGGAAATGGATTGAGGGCAGAGAGATCTCTGATAAATGTGTTTGACTGTGGTCAGCACTGCACAGGAGCAGGATACACAACCCAAAAGCTATTTCACATGTTCCATAGCCATTTGGTGAGGCAGGCTGCAAGCTCACACACTTCACGTCGCCGGGGCTGAACTGATCCTGCTCACAGGCAGGGGTTTGATGCACGACAGCACAGGAAGTTGCAGGGGCAACCCTTGTCTACTGACAGACTCGTATTTGGTGGATTAATGGAATTACTTTGCAAATTTTACAAGCTTCTAAATCTCCCTTTTGAGACACCGAAATACATTAGCAAACGCAAAATTATCAGTGCAAGGACAATAGCCTGGGTCGTCGGCAATATCACCTAATGAAAGATGCAAGCCAGTAACATTGTAAGCACACCACAAAGCAGGACATCTGTTTGCTGAATAAACAGCTCTGATTCCTTCAGCACAGGTTACTCAGCACGGCTATTCAATTACCGCAGGACAATCAAAAGCAGCTGAGCAGTCCAGCGGCCCAGAAGAACGGCACCACTTTCCACCATAAGAAAACCCCTGACATCGTTCTGTTCGGGTTCAACTGACGCTGCACAACGAGCACGTCACCAGCCATTCTGAGGCGATGCTCTCTTTCCACATCCTCCTCCTTGCCGAAGTTCCCCAGGAGGTGCACCACGAATGTTACCCGAACTCGTGGGCTCCACGGTGTCCCCACGGAGGAGCGCATGAGCGTGTGCTCCCCGCCGGAGCCAAGTCCCACGGAGGCTAATGAATACCCCTGTCGACACTGGCACCGCCTCGCAATCGCCCGGGGAAAAGGTGGGGCAGCGAAACCAACCTGTTTCAAAGGCAGCAAACTCTTAATTACTGGTTTAGTCAGTATAAAACAGTTTCAGGCAGGCAGAAAACACAAACAGTCATCTACTGATGACAAGGCTTTTAATGACAAATCTGCTGGCTTTGTATGACATCATGCCAACGTGACACGCTGAAGCCGTTTACTGAAAACGGGGAGAAGGGTGCAGATGAATGGGTGGGCGTGGAAACGAGCTCCAGAAGGACTTCTCTGTGTCACGGTGTAACCACATGAATTGCTGCACAAGAGCTTACAGTAAACAAAGTATTTGCTATCTCTCAGAAAGATCACAGCAGCAGCAAAACAGTTCACAAAAGCAAAAATCTGAGTCAGTTCAAAACAAAGAAAGTACTGTAAGGAAAATTCAAGAAAATACGAGACTAGACATGGCAGAAGAGGATAAACTGTCAGGCAGATTCCTGCTCCAGGGGCTCACAGCGTGGGAGCCCAGGTGACCTGCTTGTTCTAGAGGTTATGAGTCCAAAAACCACCTGACAGAGACAGGGCTACTCTTCAAGAGCCAGAAGGGCGCTGCTAACATTGTCCTTTCATGGCTGGACAGCAACTATCCCCATTTACAAGCCCTGACACCTTGCTGGTCATTCCCAAGCACCTGTGTACCTCAGAGGGGAGCAGGCTGGCTTTGCAGAGGCGGGTGTTCCCAGGAGCAAGCAAGACAAAGCGGCGCCTCCCCGCTCACTGTGATGAGGGGTCCGGCTGTGCTCCTGCCAAGTCCCCGCGCTGCTTCTCTCCACGCTCCCGCAAGCGCGGGGACAACGTAACACGCTGTCACTGCAGCCACCTGTCACCTCCCAGGGCTGAGCATCCTGCACCCGCCACGCACTGCCAGGCACCCAGTGCTCCCTCCCACCCGGGGGCAACCTCGGTGCTCCGAGCTCGAGGGGGGCACTGCACCCCCATGGGATGAAACAATTTGTTTCTCCCAGTCCTTGGAGATGCTGCCGTCACACAAACAGCTTTCCTACGGGCCTCACGATGCCTCTTGATCTGCCCCAAGGAACTGGTTGGGACAAAAGATGATGCCACAGATGCAGGAAAATTAGGAAATCTCCATTAGGAAACAATTCCTCCTTCCCTTTGAGAAGCACTGCAGCATGCCACTACCAGAGCCTTCCAGGATACACCAGACATAGTCACATATTAGCCATAGCTACCTCTAAGCTCCTCACAGGGCAGCTAATCCAGTCTAATCAGGCTGGGACACAATACAAAGCCTCAGCTCTAGAGGCACTGGTGAGGAAACACTTGTCACTCTCCAGCATGGCTGTCCCTTAAGCACAGCCCAAGGGAAGGCATGAGAAAAGACCCTCTGGGGATAAAGTTCCCTCCACTACTATGGCCTTGCACTCCTCTGATTTGGGGTCTTCATAAGCACTGCAAGATCTGCTGAGATGGCTGAGCCTCGCCACAGCTTCAGTGGGGAACAAGCAATTCCTTGTTGGGTGAGAAAAAAATTATTTTTTATTTTCTCCCTCAAAATTACAGCGTAATTTCAAATAGGTAAAAATAGAGTTCTGCGGGTCATATCCAACAGCTGACAAATAAGGCTGGGCTCTTTCAAAAACTATTACAAAAAGGAGTTATCAGCTGGAAGTTTGCATTGAAAGAACTCACAAAAGTTCTTCAAACACATGAATTCAGAAGGGTTTTGCAGCCAGCTATTAAGACTCCATAGTAAAGGAACAGTAAAAGACGACCATGTTGTGCTTTCAGGCAGGACTGTGCCATTTGTTGGTACCAGCTGTTGAGTATAACTGCCTCTAGAACTGTTTTCAAACCACTGCTGCTTTTTAATATTTTATACAAGAATTACGACATAACTACTCCTACTGCACGTTTCCTCATGACAGAATATATAAACACGCTCCCACTAAAACACACCCAAAACTTCAGTCTTTTCAAGGAAAAGCATGGAAACAGCTCTTACTTGTATTCCAAGTCGTTTATTAATCCAATCCATTTTTTATACTACCTGCACTGATGTGAGATGTTATTAGCATAGAGATTTTCATTTTTAAGATGTGCAATCAATAATGCATTACCATATGCCATTAAATCCAACGTGTGGTTAAATTAATGGAGCATTTGACTTTTGATCCATGTATGTTTGGTTGCAGTTCAGTGCAGGAAAAAGTGCATGAGCACGGAGTTAATCTGACAGCAGAGCTCTCCCACTCTTCCTAACATCGAGGTTCAGATTAAAGCGAAGCATTCCTATTGCCACTCAGCTGGAATACTAAATCTGTTCATTTCCACTTCACAGGCCAGAATGCAAGATTTTCAGTCACTTAACTCCTGCTGAAAGGGGTAGAACGTGCTAAAATCTGATTTCTGTTTAGCTTCTGCAGCCTGCCTGCATCACTGTCAATCCAGTGGCTTCTCCTCCTGTGGGGAACATTGCAGCCTGTCAAAGCATCACTGGTCAGCAAGTCTCAAGCAAAAACTTTGATTAGGGACAGGAAAAGGTTGCATGTTTTAATAAAATACTCTGATGAAAAAGCCTTTCCCCCCCGCCTCCAACAACTGTTCCAACATGGAAAAGAAAAAGCACTGCCCTTCCTTGCATCTAAGCTACTGAAAAACGAAGGTACTCAGACAACGTGGATGAGCAATGACTGTTGAATTTTTAAGGAGACAAACACCTGACTCTTTATCTTTCACCCTTCCCAAAATCCCCAAAGGAAAACCCTTGAGGTACCAGGTGACTGGAAGTTGGCAAACAATGAGGAGGCTGAGGGCACCCTCAGTCAGGTTGCAGACCACACCAAGGTGGGCAGGAGCGTCAATCTGCTGCAGGGCAGGAAGGCTCTGCAGAGGGATCTGGACAGGCTGGATTGCTGGGCCGAGGACAATGGCATGAGGCTCAGCAAGGCCAAGTGCCAGGTCCTGCCCCTGGGTCACAACAATCCCTACAGGCTGGGGGCAGAGCAGCTGGAAAGCTGCCCAGCTTGGAAATGGAAACTCAGAAGTCATACTTGGGAGGAGCTGGAGAGTTGTCAGATAAAGCACCAAAATGTTCTACTTCTGGCATTCCCAACCAGCCAGTGCTTCTAAGGGAAAACAAGGACTGCCCCTGCCCCCACAGAATGTCCCCCTGGAAACACCTTTTTTTTTTTTTTTTCCCTCTCATCTCAAAGATTAAACTGAAACCTTTGGAGTCAACCTCCAAAATTGCCAAGCTATGGGATGGAGCTGCTCTGTGATGCCGTGAGAGTTTGAATCCCAAAGCCTGCAATCGAGGTGTGTGGGTGTGGGAAAGGAGGATGAACACAATTCTTACAAGAACAAGGCTGCTCTGCAGCAACAGCTGAAAACCACCAGTCCTGGTGCTCAACAGCCTGCTCTCCTACCTCCCCAAATTGCCTTTTCCCTCACTCTATACCTTTTCTCCAGCACAGTCTTTTTCTGCCACTATCAATTAAATCTCATGCATGTGGCTGTGTCTGCCATTTCCTTAATTGTAGCAAACTGTGTTTTGAGCAAAGGCTCAGAAATCATATAAAAATATTTTTAGTAGTTAGCAAAAACAGTTCATAGAACCAGTCCCAGTAAAGGCCGATATGGTAAAATACAAGTTATAGTCCAAGGCATTATTTCTTTACAGTACTCAGAAAGAAAATAACCTTTAAAAAACTGTAGAAAGTATTGACACATTGACATCAGGTAGCTCTGTGACTCTGAAAGTTTCACACATACCTTTTTTTTTCAGAGAAATTCTGTTTTCAAATGAAACAATAAATGTGAAGTTCCAGTGCCCTCGTTCTACTGCAGCCAGCTCAGGCACAGAGGGTCTGCTGGCATGGAAATCACTCGAGAATTTGTAAGAATGGCTTTAATTTAATCTGAGTGCCAGACAGATCAGCAGTATGGCGAATCACTGCTTTCCATTCAGAAGTTTTAAAACACTCTATCACAGAAAACATCTTGAGATAGTGGGTAACTGACTTTATTTACTTGGTGGGGGAGTGATTTTTTTACAGAGGGGAAAACACAGCAAGCCTTGACCAGAGTCAGGGACAGATATATCCTCTTACTATTTGTTTTATGTCTCATGTTAAGCCATCACTTTCTAGAAGATCCATTAATTGCACTGGCTCCAACATCACTTTAGATGGAGACTCTGGTTACCTTAACAGTCCTTCAGAGACAGCAGGATGTAGAAAGGCCCCCAGCCAAAGACCCGCAGCAAGCCAGTGGCTACATGCAAACACAAGTGAGACGTTGTTGCCAGACAAGTGATGGTTTTTAATGCTGGGATGATGTAATTGCCCGGAGTTTAACAGAGGACATACTCTTCTTCTTACAGATAGCAAGTGTTGCAGAGGCTCAATACCCTATTTACTGCTTCGCCACAACACCCATCTTTTCAGAAAGATGTGCAATAAAAGGAGTGGCTGACAACCTCAGCCAAGGCTTTAAACAAATCCCCAGTGCAGGCCCTCATGAATTAAAGAGCACGCAACAGATAAATGGAAAGCTAGCAGTGAAACCACATCAAGACCAAGTGGATAAAAAAATGGCATCTCTTGGCTCCTGTGGTACTCATCTTAATATAACCAAACACAGGAAATCAGCTGAAATTCCTTTGCTGTTCAGGGAAAATACATTCCCTTACTTCAGATGTATTTGTTATTAGTCAAAGGTTCATTTTATCAAATGACTACTACAGAAATTATGGGCTTCCCCACCCCTTTTCCCTGGCAAACCAGGAGGGCTGCACAGTTAGGTGGCATGGGACTCCTACTTCCCAGGTGAAAGGGTGTGCTTTTTCTAAATATGGTCCCTACCTTTTGCCCCAAAATATTACATCTGTCAGAAGCAGACCAAGAAAGCTAAACAGACACCTGGATTTGGTAAGCTGGTTTCACTGTGCTGGAAAATTAAATTAAGGAAAGCTTTAAAAAGGTTTTTCCCTCTCTTGAAAATGGGAGGATTGTTGGCCTTGAAGTCTTAAGGACAATCCGCTATTTTTTTTCCTGAAATGTAAGTCCAGCTTTCTTTAGGAAGATCCCTGCACTAGCTCCCCTAACTAGTGGCTGGAAAGAGCAGTTTCCACAGTAGCTTTTGAGGTTTCCTTAAGTCTTACCCTTTTCCAAATGGGAAATCACAGAAGAGGGTGGGGAGGAGGTAGCCACAGTGGACTTTCCAGGATCTACTCACGCAATAAAGTCAAGGTTCAGGATAAACAGAATTGAGAACAGCTATAAAGGGAGGTTGTGCTCTTGCCCTGTCTGAGTATTGTTTCATTCCTGACTGACTGGCAGGCAGCATTTGACAGACAGGGGCTAAAGCTCCATGGGGTTGCAGGTCTCTGAAAACGATTACAGGGGAATTGAGTGCATAAATTGGTTTGTCTCCCTTGCTCTGAACCATCTCTCCTTCTGCCCCTCACACACACACACGGCTACAACTGTTCTGCCAGCGCTCTGTCGGTGCTTTGATGCAAGGTACACACCGCCTTGGCTTACAAGAGCTTCCAAGTTCTACAGGACTCTCCAGGCCCCCATTTCCTTGAAACCCTCCAATGTTTACACTGAGAGCTTCACAATAAGGGTGATGTTAACGGTGTTTTCCATTTCCCGGTGTGTATGAAGTAGCCACCCCTGCCGTGGATGGGACGTGGCACCTCTGCCCCGCGCAGCAGGCACGTGCAGGGGGAGCTGGCTGGCCATGGCCGAGCTTGTCCCTCATACTTTCCCACGTTTTCAGCACGGAGGTGCTGCATTTGGAGCCACGCAGCCGCAGTCCGTGCTTTTTCTGCTGCTGCCAACTCAAGAAACCGCTGCCACATCTTTCTGTAACCCAGCTCAGGTTAAACCAGATTTTCCGGTACAGATAACAATTGCACTATTTACATTTCATGCACCTAAAAGGGCAGACACCCCGGCTTTGCTGGAGCAGATGTCTTAGAAGGAAGCTCAAAGACTAAAAAAGCACGTAAAAGCCACAGCAGCCTCGCTGACCTGCCCGGGTGATTTTGCCTGCACAGGCTGCCCGAGCAGCTGACGCGCACCAAGCTGCTCACTGCAAGGTGTCAGAAACGATAAAGCAATAGCACAGTTTGATTTACTGCTGGGCAAACACCGTCTGGCAGTGACCACACACGGAGAGGTCAGGCAGTGCTGTCCTTTATTAGCATGTCAACCATCGCTGTGCTAACACACTCGTGGATTAGGCTCCCGAAGTCGGATACGCGAGCATGCTTGGGCGTAACTAATTGGAAATGGGCCCTGAATTCCTAATAACCTAAGTTATGGTCCCTGGGATTTATGCCAAATTAAAGACAATTAATTCTCCTCTCTTGATTATTACACACCTTAATAGCTCTGTCCTTGAGCCAGTTCCATCCTTGATGTGCAGAGCCCTTTAGCTCAGTCTCTAAAATCTGATGTGCATGAAGAGCAGTTAATAAGAAAGTTCTGAATCAAATCCGAGTTACTGTATCAAAATCTCTCATGTTGTACAACAGCGAAAAACACAATTGGATTCAAAGCCTACTTCAGATCCTAGATTATAAAGGCATTTGCTGCATAGCCTCTGCACTATAGTCTTTAGAGGCCTTAAACAATTCCATGTTTCCCTTTAAGATGTTCTTTTAAAATACCACACAGCAGTATATATAGATAATCAGGACTGTTTTCATTAAATAATTTCAGTGAAGTTCACTAGCTTTATTTGATATACAAAAGACTATTTAACCTTCTCCCAAGACACTCCACTGATGTAATTACAAGCAAGAGATGAGGCACGGCTCTCCCAGCTGTAACACTAACAGGAAAGAAAACTTTCTGCTAAGCAGAGGCCGCTCTAAGTCTTTCCTAGAGGATGTAAGAAGGCAGGAACCTCCTTGCAGATAAGAATACTGTGAATCCTTACTTCCCCAGCTCACTATACAGTGTGCAGGCCACTGGTGTTAGGACAATTCGTCCAGAGGAAAAGTGCCGGCACTCCTGTCTTAGGCATTCCTCATGCACTAAACAAGACCATGCGTCCCTTTTCAGAGCACCAACAGCAAACCCTGAGCAGAGCACACTCTACTGAAGCCCTGAAGACATACAGTGTGATTTTCAGAGCTGATGGGGCTCCAACACGAAGACTGCCTGGGACACGAGAGGACACCCTTGCCAAGGACAGAAGTGGAACTGGTTGAATGTCAGCTGCTCACTTTTACTGAGCTGACACCGAACGCAAAATGCCAGGACATGACAGCCTGCACAAGGAGTCTTTGATGTTGGAGATGATCACGGGGGCCTCAGACTCCTTGGGAAAACTTCATCTTTTCCTCCAGACTAGACCCATGACCTGCCTGAGGGAAAATAAAGCAGGTCCTCATCCTATCTGTGAAAACCAACACAGTCCCGATCTTCTCCAGACGACACTCAGTTCCTCGTGACCAGACCCGTGGCTCAGCAGCTGGAGGAAGATCTCATGGGTTTCTCTTGGAGACAGAAATGGCAGGGAAACCACAGCCCTATGCAATCTGAGCTGCCTGCTCCTGAGGCTTTCACACCGCAGATGGGGCTCTCCGGCAGACAGACAGTCAGCTGCTGGGATTTGCACCACATCTCCCCAGGAGCAGACCTGAGGCAGATCTCTACGGAGCCCATACAGAGGAAATCGTTCCTTGTGACAAAGGAGGGAGGGAACGTCCCAGAGCCATGAAAGTTGCCATGTGAGAGCTGCAAATCCAAGTTTTATATTGCCTGTTGAGTGCTTGACCTAAGGCTAATGTGAATCTCCAAAGCATTTCACTCCCTAAGTTTCTTTTCCTTCTCTCTTTCTGCTCAACTCTGCTCAGCGACATATCTGTTTCCACACCTTGTGACAGAAAGGTGCTTCCTAAAAGAATGGAAAGAGCTGGGGAGAGGAAATCTCTAAGGCAATGTAAGGCAGGGAGAACAAGCTCCCCCTCAACAACCCTGGTCTGCTACAGAATGGCAAATAAACACCAGTCTGCCTTCCCACACATGCAGGCAGCAAGCAAAATCAGAAAAATACATCAAGCAACTGAAAACACAATTTTTATTTGGCACCACGAGGCAACATTACACTGGATAGTCTACAATTTTTTTTTTCAGAGTGATCAGAGAGCCCTTGGATTAAAACACCTGAGAAACCCTGGACTGGGAAACAGGGCCCTACCTAACCTGGGCCACCACAGGCACAAGCTTAGGACTCAGACCTTGACATACTGAGCACAAAAGGTTGATTCTCCCCAGCAAACCACCTGCAAACAGAATAACAGCGTCATCTTACATTTTACACTGAGAATAGAAATTAAATTAGCAAGTAGATTTTGATCATGAAATGACGTTTAAAAATGACTGAGAGAAGAAAACATTAGCCACCATTATTTGCTCTGATACAGATCCTTCCTGAAGACAGTTTTGTGTGCAAAACATTATTGCTAATTTTATTTCACGTTTTCAAACTGCTTTTAAGAATCTAAGATGACTCTTATTTTCTCATTTTCTCACAGACAAGCCTTGCTGTCTTCTTTTTTCATCTAAGCACAAACTGGGAAAAGTGCTGCAGCTGAACTTAAAGAAACCTGGACAATTTTACGATGTTTAATAACACTTGCAGCTACAAAGGCTAAAACCACTAAGGGTAATGAAATCTCATGTGCCGGTGCTTAAGGTATTCTCTTTCTGCCGTCCCACTTGCTGACACCTGTTTCCCTGTGGAAACAGTTCATGCCAGTATGGGAAGGAGAAAACATATTCTCCTTGGAGACACTCACAGGGACTGGCTACGGCTGGAGGTCAGAGCCCTGGAGTCACAGCCAGCCAGACTCAGGGTGAGCTGCCATGCCCTGCCATCTCCTCTCACTCAGCTGTATTTATGACCGCCATCAACACACTAACAATTACAGCACTCGTTGCACAAATCTTTACGAGTTTTCCAAATGAAAGTGGGCCTTTCTCCCTTCCTGGCTTAAGCACGTTTATGGAAAGACTGCCAAAAATTGCACCTGGTTTACGGCTTCAGCAACAACATTTCTTCTTGGCGCTCTCATCGTACCTCGCTTCTTCCTCGCTTACATAAAACTGCAGAGATTATGCAGAATTCATGTCTGCCTTGTGACAAGCTCTTTTAAAAGTCAATGCCATTTAGAATCTGCTTTGACCTTGCATTTAGACAGACATAATATCATGTACAACTCCATCCTGCACACAAACTCCCTTATTCACGCGTCAAGAAAGACGAGGGCTTTGACTGCTAATGCCTTCTTCTTTTTGCATGCAAGCCAGATTTTCCTAAATCCTAAATTAGGGCAGGTTTGCACTTTTGAAATTTGGCTACCCCTCGAGGTAGCCACCTTTGTTTTAATTTAATTGCTCCCCAAAATTAACACTGTCATCCCTGCGCTGTAGACCATGAACCATTTGTTAGCATCATCTCTAAGCCATTTTATCATTGCAAAGGATTCAGACATTGCATGGCTGTTGGTCACTTATTCTTTTGCCTTTCACATCTGACATTCTAAGTGGTTAGGCCTGAACTATCTATCCAGTTATAAGGGATGCCACCCAGAACAAGGGGACAGTCAGGTTGTACCAGATGAGACAACGGTCCTTTATGAATCAACAAACATCTCAGCACAGATCTAAGTTCCAGCAGTTTTCCCCACTTCCCATATACCCGGTTTCAGTTTTCTGTGATTGCATTTTTGTTCCACTGCCTAACTGCATCTTGCCCAAATCTCTTCACTCTATTGGCCCTACGTCTATCTCCACAATCCAGTTCTCTTGGGAATGTCAGTGTGATCCACCTTTGCTGGGCTGTCTCTCAGGCACACATCCCTGCTTTCTGAAACCATCCTGCTCCGAAGGACAGTATTTCATCTGGCTTTGCACCTTTCTGGACTAGTCTTTCTAGCTATTAACTCACTTACTTAACAGCATCTACATCAAACACCAGCAGCGCGTAATGAAAAAAAGCATAAAAAATATTGTCCAGTCCCAACCATCTGCCTGTAGAGCTCACTATTCCTACAACCCTCTCATTACTGCCTGTATTTAAGTCAACAAACCAATGACTGAAAACCTATATACTGTCGCTACCTCAACTGATAGGAAACATAAAGTTTCCACAGCTGTGCAAAGAGGTAGGAAGCAGCCCAGAGGGATGTGTCTCGAGCTGCTCAACTGGCCCTGCAGCTGTGGGGATGGAGAGCTGCCATGTTCCCACCTGCCCACTTCAGGAAGGGCTGGAGCCCTTCAGTAGAGTGCAGAACACAAGTTTTTACAGCACCTGGAACTAAGCAGGGTGTAAAGAAAAGCACAAGCAGGCAGGGAGAAATTAATTGCTTTGGAGGGTGTGGGGACAAGCTGGGAGGGGAGTGTGTGCTCCACAGCTCACAGGGGTCAGGCAGGTCCCCGTGCATCTCCCAGCTGTGATGAAAAAAAATCTGCTCCTCCTAGTGCAGAGTGGAGAGATGGCAAACACTACCCTGAATGTTCGGAGCAGGTTGCAACAGGCTGTGGCTCCGGTGGGACGGCTCTGTCAGCGCCGCCTGACCTGCCTTCCCTGACAGCTACCCGCAGGCTGATCTGAACAGGAGGAGGAGTGGAGGTCTGGGCAAGGGAGCCGGTCCCCCGCGTGCCCCGGGGCTGAGGAGAGCAGCAAAGCCGACCAGCTGCAGCATGCCACAACCACAACCCAGGCGGCCGCCGGCGCTCTGTCTTGCCCGGGTTTGCACTGGAACTGGGCTAAGTGAGCTGATCAGTGGAACGATGAGCACCGCTTGTCAAGCCGACCTGCAGAGCGTGCCGCACCCGCCTCGCCGTGGGACGGAGGTGCTGGAGGCTCTCCTTGCAGCAGCGTGCTGCAGTCCCGCCCGCCGCCGCCGCTCTGCGATGAGCTTCCCATAAACTTGCCCATTTGCAAGCCACATGCAGCACAAGGCACCGCTGCAAACTCATAATTAAATTCATTACTCCACACAATTTTAAGCCATTCTTCAAATAATTACAGTAATTTGATAAGCAGAAATCACATAAACCTGCTGCAGCTTTATCTCTCCCATTTGCTGTCTGAAGGAAAATGTGAGTAATTAGCCGGATGATAACAGTTCGGGTTATGCAAGCAAAACAAAATTAATATGATCCTTACTCAAGAAACCCTAAAATAAAATGAAACCGATGACTCCTTAGGCAGTGTGGGGTGGGAGCGAGGGGAACAGCAGCAGCCAAAGGGAGCAGGAGGATGGCAAGGCTGCACTGGCCACGCTCCCCACGCTGCTGCGCAGGCGGGATGCTCCCGGGAGCCACCGACCTGCAGCTATTGCTCCTCTCTCCCAGGAAAGTCACGTCAGGTAACCTTGGTAACTCCAAGGCAGGGGAGGCGGCAGGCGAAAGCTTCCTGCAATATTCACGGGACCATGACAGAACATTCATTAGCGCTCTAATGTCAGGAGGAATCAGCAGCCCGGGCGGCCGTGCCGCCCCACTCTGCTTCTCACCTTGTTTATGAGGTTCCTGACCTCTCCTGCTACGAAGCAGCAAGTCGGCAAATTGCAGCTCGCGGCACCCCGAGGCACAGGGAGGACGCAGCAACGGAAAATTCACACCCGCTGACTTCTCTGGTGTGCTCGAACTCACGAGTCGGGAACCAGGGAATGTGCGACATGCACCATCTCCCACAGGCCCTGGCTATCCTTCGGGCTCACCTACCCCCCAGGCTGCCCAGCCGGCAAACCCACCACGGGCATGAATCCTGCAAGCCCCGGGGACCCACCACGATGTGCCCACAACGGCTGTGCCAGCATCCCGTTTCGCAGCGGGGGCAAATAAAGATAAAAATGGGTGGAATGGAGGCTATGAATATGTTGTAATTAGCACAGACCCCAACTCCCTGGGTGCACTGGGTCCTGCACTGTCCACGTAAGCGCAAATTCAGAGTCAGAGATGGTAGAAGTCCTCTCTGCACAGCCACAGACTCTCTGAACCCTACCAGACAACATTAGGTGACTAAAGAGTTAACAAATCCAGAAGGGCCAGGGATGAATTTCACTGGCGATAAGGAAACATGGAGTATATACTAGGCTGAAACAGAAATGTGGCCCGGCCGCAAGATCAATAAAGAGGAGAAGGCCAGAGCTGTGGTTACTTGGTGCTTGGATTAAGAGCTTCATCGGGTTTCTGCAATCAGATCTGATGATCCCACCAAAGGAACAAAGGGAAGGCTCCAGGCCCTCATTTCAGAGAAGCAAACGAAGAGTCATCAATTTTCTGAAAGTGACTTTATGCCTCGTTAAGACCCATCTAAATTATATACAAGATGACTTCCAAGTAATGGAAAAATGAATCTGCAGACAGTCCCTTTCTTTTTCTTCCTTTTCAGCTTTTATTTCCTCAAGGATGTGTCTCCAACCAGCCTGAAACCAAACACTTGTTTAGGGGGGGGAAAATTCCCATCGCTACAGGGAGATATTTCAAAATGAGCACTTCAGTTTTAAATGCAGCTGCACCTTTCACGCTCTTCTTCCCCTAGAGCTTGGAGCACCCTGGCCAAGAAAAGCGATTCAAGACCTAAGCACCACACATAATAAGCAATTTACGAACTGAAGCAAGATTAGCTTTAAATACCACTCTTTCCAGATGAATCAATCTCAATGTGGCAGCTCCGCAGATACTTCTATTATTTTTTAAGAAAGATCTTAAAATGATAGAAATTTCACATCCTTAATTCGGAAATAAAAAAAGAATTCCCTGAGTAAGCAAGTTCAATGCAACATAAAAAGGGAGGGAACAATACACTGGGACAAAACCCCCCAATGTTGTTTTAGCCTGCACGTTACCAGCTGCTACAATGAGAGCCAAATACGAGTTCAGGAAAGAAAAATATATCGCAGAGGCTGCAACTCCTTCCACCACAGAGCCATGGCCCCCGACCCTCAACTAGGTGTTGGGCCGACGTGATGGCTTGTCCAGGTGCTGGTGTGGCTCTGCTGCTGCCCTCTGTCCCTAGAGCCACATGCCACAGTGCAGACGGGCACCACCTTTTCCTCGAGAAGCTACGTCAAAACTGGGCATATCACCAGGAAGGATGATGGGCTCACCGCTGCTTGGGATCCTTCAAAGGAGATCACCAAAAATTACTGAAAGACTCCTTCAGCCTGCTGGAGAAGCTGCATCACTGGTGCTCGTGTGTAGAAGCACTTTGGGCTCGTGGGCCGGAGAGTAAAGCCTGGTTTTGTGCAGCCCAACTGCCCAACGCAGCACGTGCGTCTCCGAGCCGGCCAGAGGCAGGAGGGGATGTTTGTGTTGCCCTCGGCACACGTGTGACAGCTGCAACAAGGCAACTCCTCATCAATTCCTGTAGCCCGGGGCTTCGAGCAAGTGCTTGCTTTGCTCAGGGAGGAATTTGGTCTGCAGTGTGCCCCTGGTTTTGCTTCCTTCTCAGCTTTCCTTGAAGCAGCAGAGAGCAGCCAGAGCTGTAATCATGGGGTTGGAGAGAGCAGCGGTGGGGGCTGGCACCAGGAACAATCCCACGAAACCTGCAGAAAGCTAAGGGATCAGAAACACTAATGGATCTCCAGGGAGAGAAAGCAGATGAGGCCAACGGGAGAGGAAGGGCCGCTTCCCCACCAAGAGCAGCCCAGTTCAGTGTGCAGGGATGGCACGAGCCCCTTGCAAACACCCCCCTTGCATGACGGGGGCCTCAGCATCAGCAGCTCCCCGGAGCCTCCCATTCTCCTGGGATGGGTTCCTGTGCAGTGAGAGGCCTGGCTGTACCACAGGACTATCTGGTGACTGTCTCAGAGGTGAGGACATCAGGACAGATGACCTAATCTCCCTTCTGATCTCATGCTACTGAAACCTCAGGACTCTGCTGACACAGCAAAACTGGCGGCAAACTCTGCTATTTCAGCTGTGGGTTTCCACCAGGGTCTGTAATCAATACGAACAAATCAGGCAGCAGGAAACAACTGCTGCCATTTTGGCTGCTTTAACCAGATCTGATCCTGTGTGCCTGCCAGAGAACAGTTGAAAGCCCAGCTCGGGTGCGGGCAGCCCCGGGATGGGGTCACGCAGCCCCGCTGGGCCCTGGCCCTGCCGCCGCGGCGGCTGCCGGGCTGGCAGGGCAGCTGGCAGAGCACGGCAAGCCTGCGGCGCTCCAGACATTTGTCACAATTATTGGGGATTTACGAGGACAGGGATCGTGTCAGTCGTCTGTAATTTCACCGTGAATGATACCCCTCTCCGCAGGCGGCAGTCTCTGAATTAAGCCACCCTGTAGGGAGAAAGGGAGATGGGCCTTTGAATGCCTCTTTGACAGGCACCTCACCTAGATGAGCTCTTTTGTGCAGCTCCCAAACAAGGCTGGGGGCCTTGGAGTAAGCTGGTGCCCAACCCCGCAGGAAACCTCACAGCCCTGTGATGGGATGGCTGCTGTTGACCAAAGACTAAGCCCAGACTGCTGAAAGTGAGCACATTCCCCTTCCTGGCCATGCCGGGGATGTGCAAAAGTACTAAAACCAAATGAAGGGTGCAGGGATCTGCCCTAGCTGTATTTGCACAGGACTGGCAGCTGCAACTACTGCTTGTATGGGAATGGTTGTCTGTACACATCCCCAAGACAGCAAAATCAACATCCCCCAGAGCACAGCACAAAGCACTTTGAAGAGGAGGGATACCATGTGCTAACAGACACATTTAATTGAGACACTACCTGCAGCTGTCCCATAATACACACAATCCAAAAACCACACTGCCCAGCTTTGGTTTGCCTAATACCAGTTCTATACCACAGCAGCACGGCAAGTGCTTTGCTCCCTTTGCTAATTACAGAGACTTAGCTCTTGGAACGATACACGATTGCAGGCAATGATTTTTGCTAATGTAACAGCTCATCTTTTCCTTACCTGAAACTCTGCAAGAAGGAAGCACTCCAGGGGGAATACATAATGTAGTAGGAGGCATGGCATCCACCTCTTTCCATGAAACTGCAATCCTAAGGCTTCACAGTTCACACAGTTCCACTTAATGTACTACAGAGGCATTTTCTGCATTAGCAGAAACCTGGTACAATTCATTTCATAATCATCAAAAAACTACTGAAATGGGTGTTTTTAACAGCTGTACTAGATTTTCTAACATTTTTGTTATATGGCATCATGGTAATTCTTTCTGCAGGGCTACATACTGAGGAACAAAACGGTACCACTAGTGCTGCTGCTCTTTGGATCATTAAACTTCTGTCTTTTAAAGCAATCAATTCTTGCTGATTCATGTTTAACTTCTCAGAGATGATTACGTGAATTCTTATTACCCATTATTTCATGTGTGTTTTCAACAATCCTGAGTTTTAAGAGGACATCAGTATTACCATAACCTCCCATGGGATACTCACTTGAGGATATCAATTTTGAACGTTCTGTAGCACCTAGAGCAATCCCAAATTCTACAAATCGTATTTCATTGGTATGTCTCTATCTAGAGAGACTGGCCAGTCACTGCATATATATGACTAATTAACTGTTTTCAAGTGGAAGAACTGCCTAGGAGCGGGTACTGACTAAGGAGGAATTTTGAAGGGATTCTGAAGTCAAATAAATCTGTATTTTGGAGATAGCAGAGAGAAGGTTGTAAACTCTCACAGCTTTCCTAGAAAAGTATCTCAAAGCATTCTAGTTGAATTCTCCATTTAGCAATCTGTATTTGAGTACTTCTTAAGAGACTGGCCAGCTGAATTTAAAAATATTCCCGACAACCCTTTTTATGAAGCTGAAGGTGCTCCAGAGCATCCCTGGCAGACAGAGCTTAGAAACTGCAGTGGGGACATGGAGAAAGCCTGCGGAGTTCACAGTGCAAGAACGTGAAAGCTTCTGTGCCAAGGTAGCTTATTAAACCCTGCAGGTCCAAAGAGAGTGGGCAGGACTGCCAGTCCTGAGCAATGCACAGCTCTGTATGAACTGGATTTTCAGTACATGCTACTGCCTAGTACAGTTTCCTCCCATCACTGCTGGGCATCTACAACAAAGCTGCTGCCTTTTCCCCATGCAGCATATCCTCAAATGCCCAGGGAAAACTAATGCCCACTATGCACGCTCCTAAAGAACCCGGGGCTGTGGTTACAGTAAATATTTTCAAGTGTTATGTGCCTCTCTCATGTTTAAAAAAAAAAAAAAAAAAAGGTCAGTTAAGTACACACTGTCTCTACAGACAGATTTTCTTTTTCAAATTTTGCCTGAGCTGCATATGGCTCTGTAAAAAGCCATTCTTTTCTAAGCATCCTAGCTTTGACAACCACAGTCCAGATTTTTACACAACACAAAATTCAGCCACCAAAGAAATTTGTGCTAATGAAGAGACGTGCCAGTGTACTGCATCATTTCACATGGGAGCAGGAGGGAGAGGAGAAAAGATGCAGGAGGTCTAGGCAAGGCAGTAATTTAAAGAAGAACTCATAAGGATGTTCAGGGTGGGCCAAGAGCTTCCACAAGCTTAAAAACCACAGGAGTCTTAAAGATGCTCTTCAGCTCAGAAGGTGGAAATGGCCACAGCTGCCAGTTTGCTCCCCACACTCTCCTCGGTGGGATAAGACTGGATGGGAGCACAGCTGACTGCATTGGTTTGTCTAAGTCTTTAATCATCTTTCTGGAGAGAAAGAGTCTAGACACTAAGCTGAAGTAACTCAGCAGCTACACCATCCCAATGACTGTGCACAGATAAGCTGATGGTGATGCCAGCCATGTGGGAGGACGTCTCAATATAAATGCAACCATCTCAATT
>VXAY01003231.1:240991-465002 GCA_013399855.1 Oxyruncus cristatus | reverse complement strand
ACCCCCCCCCCCCCAAACTACACTCATCTGAATAACAGAAAGCATTAAGCCATTATGGAAATGTAGACAGAGGCAGAAAGTAATAGGGGTCCTCACCACTAGTTGGTTTTGGGGTTTTTTATTTTGTTTTGGTTTCAACCTTGGGTAAAAAGGGCAAAGACTTAGGGTCAGGCAATTTTACAAGGACAGTGTAAGGAAGAAAGGAATTTCATTTGTTTCATCTAAAACCCTCTGGGCAGAGCTGGCATTAGGCTGAAATGAAGTATGCCACATGCCTCCATGGGAAAAAAGCAGATGGTGATGATAAAAGGACGAGTATTTCTGCTTGTCATCTCTGAGTGCTCCATTTATTCTTAACTAGCTGCTTCCTGCTCAGTGCAGCAGATATTGCTCCTCCCTGACCACGGACAACTGACCCTAAACACTGTGGCAAATTCAGATCATTGGACCACTGGGATCTCAGTCTTGGTTCCACCAAGCGTGAAAATGACTCTTCACATCTTTCTGTGTTTTCTAGTTATAATTACAGGTAATAGGAGACATACAATAATTCAATGAAAATAACCTGATAATGAGTAACGAATGCAGGAGAAAGGGTGAGCTTTGTGTTCCTGCCTAAAAACAGAACAGTGACATGGTAGTTACGAGCCATTACCAGAGGAAAAAGGGACATACCAAACCCCATACCTGACAGCTGTGGTTACTGACAGTGCCAGACAAGGCAGCCAGTGTCAAATAACCTGAGAACAACCCTGCTGGCAGAGCTCAGCCCACGGCAGTGCTCCTGCAGGCCACCTAACTCAGGTGGGCAGAGGTGCTCCTGCTAATGGAGCAGGACTGGGAGGAGCCAATGGACAAAGTTAGGCTGCCTCCACCCTCTGTCACCTGTCAGCTTTTCCACAGCTTGTTCTAGGGTAGTGTGTAACCAGCCAAGCTGAAGGATGGATGCTTTAGTTAAACCTTTACTTTATGCCAGATGTGCTGGCAGCTCTGTGCTACATTTTCTTCTCCTCCTAACTGACAGCTGAGGAAACTTGACAGCATTTTCTACCAGCTGCAGCATCGCAGCTACACCATTTCCTGCTCCCACGGCTGCCAATTTCTCTCCAGTAACCTCCAGAAAGATTCCTTTCCTGGGACACTGATGACATGTGAGCCCTGCATGCACGTATCCTATCTATCCCCTCTCTAATTTCCTGAAAGAGCTGTTTTTAGTCATGTTCCACATCAATGGGACGAGAATCGGGGTTTGTTGTTAGCGGTCAATCACTAGCAGAACATGCTCTCAAAACTCAACCCTCCCCTTTACTCTGACCTTACTGGAAAATCCCAAACCAGCACTGCACACTCTGTCTTACAGCAACCCCCCAGGAGCACTGCTGAGGCAGTTCCACAGCTGGCTCTCACTTGAAAGAGAAACATCCACTCTGGATGTCCTGGCAGGACTCGTGGCATGCTGATCCAGCAGAGTAGTTTTAGCACAGCTACCACCATCTTCGAGACCCCAGAGAAGGGACCTGCACATTCCTGTAGAGGAATTTAACAGGAACTTCACCCGATGCAGAGATGAAATGGCATGATGGAGGGACACAGTGAACCTTGTGATTGAAGCAGTGTGCCTGCAAAGATGGAGGGCAAGGTTTGCTGCTAATCTGTATGATTGCTTTCTGCATTTTTCTCCATGCCACCCCGCGGAGGACGTTACTTACCACCAAGCAAAAATTTCATTTCGTTTCATTCCCACTTGAAAATAACCCGTGTGAAAATCAGTCCTTTGCTGTTTTCAAGGAAAAGATCCAAGGAGAATCACAAATCTGAGCTAATCCAAAAATTACCTGCTATATTCCCAGGTAAAAATTATAAGACCAGTAAGAGTATTTGGTCCCCTTGCCTGACCTGCCGTGACAAATTCCATGCAGCAGCCCTTCACACTCGCCTTGTGCTCTATTTCCACGTACACTGGGCTGAAAGGTCTTGCTGAAAGGTGTCCAGTGTTAGATAACATCGAGAGAGAGAGAGAGAGAGAAGCTGATGCTTCCAGTGGCAAATCAGCCCCATTGTTAGAGATCTGAGCCTTATTTTGCTTGAATTTCTCTGGCTTCAGCTTCCAGTTATTGATTCTTGTTCTGGCTCTGTCTGATGGATTAAACAGTCATTCTTTGCAGCTAGCACCTTCTCTCACTTTAGGCACTCATACTCCACAAATATTTCACCTCTTGCTCCTCTTTCTGTTAAGTGCAGCATACAGAGCTTCAAGTCTTTTGTTGCATGGAATATTTTTCCATCAGCAGATTACTTCTCATGGCCTTTTACGTACCCCATATTGTACGTAGGGCCTGCATTCCTTGTTGTCAGAAAAAAATACAGGCATGTGAAAACATGTGTTACTGCACTTGTCCTTAGGGTAACTCTGGGCAGTGGAACAAAAGACAATAACCATCTCTCAAAAAAAAAAAATCTGTATTCCTAGGCAGAATGTCTGACCTCTCTCTCTCTCTCTCTCTCTCTCTCTCTCTCTTTCATTTGTACTTCCTTCCTTCCCAGCAACAACTTAGCTCTTCTGTCCCTCTCTTCTACAGCTCCTGTTCTTACTCAACATGCACTTCACATATAAATGAGGCTCACTCGAAGGCTGGGACGGAGAGCAGTCCACGCAGGAAAAATCAATTACAAAGCTAGGTCTATTTCTGACAGTTTGGTCTTTCACAGAAAATGTTTAATGAGGGTATTTTTTATGAAATATAACAAACGTAATTCTTACTACAGCAATTTTGGTTTTTATATTATCAGTCCTGGCAAGATTTCAGGAGTTGCTGGCCATGGTCATGGTGCCAACTCTTTGTCCTTGAGGTGAGGAATGGCTTGTTCTCGCTTTACATTATAAGAGCATAATGTGACATTTGTATAAGCAGCATGAGGGGAGATCAGTGTTTATCATCAGTGTCCCTTAGATCTCTGCTGCTCCCGTGGTGGCTCAGGGGAGAGGACAGCCTGCCTGTTGCCCACCCTGGAAAACAACGAAGCACCCATTCAAGGAGCCCTCACGGGATACCAAGTGCAGCTGTGAGGTGTCCTGCGCAGGGCTGGGGAGAGGGGACACCCGAGCACGGGCACGGAAACCAGCTGCAGCCTCTGAAGATTTTCATCCTGTCCTGAACCTTATTCCCCGTGGAACATAATGCACCCCAAAAACATACCCATGTGACAGTAACACAGCATTTTGAGGAGGAGGAGGAGGAGGGATCATACCAAAATAGCAGGCTTTGTACTTGTGTTTATAGGTTTCAGGGGGAGATGGGAAGAGTATCCCAGGTATGCAGGGTCTAGGGATGGCAAGCAAACTCTGTGCCCAGGGCACCACAGCTGCAAGCAAGACTTTCACCAGTGAACAAAGCAAAGGCTGATGGTACTGGCACAGCCAAAGAACTAAGAAATATAAAAGGAACAAACTACTGGAGAGGAGAAGTTCTGTGAGATCTCTGAGTGCAGGGCCCAACAGAGCAAACTGGATGAGAAAGGTGCAAGAGAACCAGAGCAGGATCTGAAGAGGCACTGATGACCTCCTGACAGCAGGGGAACAAGCCTCTCCTCCAGTGATATCTTGATTATAATGGCAACTTTGACCAAGACAGACTCTCAGTCTCGCTTTCACACACATTTAGTGTCCAAAGGAAATGCTGATTGCAGAAAGACTTAAACCGTTCATCCCCTCTCCAACTTCTTCTGCTGAAATTAGCCCCAGGTTCAACAGACAACGATGGACAACACGCAAAGAGGAGCAAACCCTGAGCAAAAATCTAGCGATCAGGATTATGGTGACAACTTCAGCCAGTAATCAGTAAATGGAATGTTAATTATTGCTCCTCCCCTCTTCCTTTCACCATGGTTCAGTCAGCTGTTCGTAAATTGATAACCACAGAAATGAGTGTGAGCCGAGCCTGGGTAGTTGGTATTCCCACAGTATCAAAGGAACACATTTGCATTCTTTGCCAGAAGAATCAATTTACCTTGATTGATGATTGAACTTCAATAAGTTCTTTAATATTTTGGTCATTAACCGTGATGCTATAACAGTGTCACCAGAGTGCTATTGTATTTCACACCATGGCTCTTATTAGCTGCACTCTGTAATATGCCTGAACTTCTAATTGAGCCCTTTTAAATATTGATAATCAACATATCTCAGAGATGATCCTTCAAAATAAAGCTCAGCCTGCCCAGGATGCTTTAAGAACACAGTGATTCCTGTCACTGGAGAGGCTGGACAGCCCAGGTAGGATGGCACAGGGTGCTTGCTCAAAGCAGCAAAGGCCCCCTCTTCTACTCACTGTTGGTTTTTGTCATCAGTTCACTTCTCCCCATTAACACTGAAACATTGCTTCTGACTACAAACTCTGCTCCTGCTTCAAAACAACCTGCAGTGATTTCACCTTCCCTCTTAGTAACATTTCAAAATGAGATCAGCAGTAATACTTCTCTTTATGCATTGGGCTAAATGTAGTCAGATCTAAAACAACTTTCCTGATGATAGATATATGGCTAAAGTCAAAGAGCTAGAGGCACTTACAGTGCTATAAAAGGAAATAAAAGAAAAAAAAAAGAAAAGACATTGCTGGTATTTTGCAGTTGAGAAATAATTGGGAAGAAAATAAAGAAATAGTAGTTAATACAAACAGCAAAAGAAGCTTCAGGGCAGCTGGCAGCTCCACTTCAGTTACAACAGCAGCCTTAGCAGCGCACTGCTGTCCTTGCTCTAATGCTGCTGAGCTGTGACACATGGACTGTTTGCTGTCAGGAGAAAGAGTCAAGATGTTCCTGCTACAGATCCAAATGCCAGTGATGGAAAATCTGCCCCTGCACAACATCTCCTGCTTGTAGTGCAGCAGCACCCCCCAAGCCTACCCGAGTTGAACCCCTGGCCTACAGCGATGGCAGACAGCTCAGGCACACGCAGCTGAACTGGGGGAACTCACAAGCAAGGTAAATTAGCCCGTGCTTATCTCCACGCTATCAAAGCAAGATCCTTTGTGAGAGCCAGCACCAGCACTGGTATGTATCCTCAGCTTTCCAAGGATACAGCCAGCTTCCAGTCGCACACGAGCACGGCGAGAATGTGAAAGACCACGAGAGAAGCTGATAACATTTCATGAGTGCTGTGTTCAGAGGTGAGACAACTAATGAAACTGAGACAGCGGTGCCCCTATTAGAACGAGGGGACAGCGGGAACCTGCACTCTGTTCCTGCACTGGCTGGCTGTTGGGTGGCTGCTAAGAATTAAAACTGTGCTGTCAACAGTCTAAGTCTCGCACGATTACACACCTTTAAAGCCAATCAGGAAGAAAATAAATTCAGATGTGTGTGGCAGCAGTTGAATAGGGAAGATACTACAACAGGCTTCCAGTACCTTTTAAGAGCTGGTCAAATATTAATCACTACAAAAACTCTTGACAAACCAGCGGTGCGGTTCAGCCTTTCCAGATATGCAGAAATACAGGACACGCATGTGAGGATCACAGGATCTTCCCCTCTGTGCTAGGCAGTGGACTAAAGCATACCTCACCTTTGCAATGGTACCATAACAGAGGCGATGCGCCGCCCACAGCAGAAATACACCCACTGAACGAGGATCAAGGATTTCCTGGCCTGAGGACCTGCTTGCTGCTGAGGTGACTCTCACAGGAAGCCTCCCTGTGATGGAGCTGACCTCCCCAGCCCTGGCAGCCTGCTAAGAGTAGTCAATGCCTACTGCTATAAGCAAGAAAAAGAAAATTCTTGTATTTTACCTATAGTTTCTTCTCCCCCTCTGGAACAGTTCTAACTCCTCCCTTACTCAAACCACCTAAGAGGTGGTTAGGCTTTTTTAAAATCTGTTATTTGTCTTTGGTATTCTCTGATGAAAAAGTACAGAGGCAAAGAAATTCTTACCTTTGCATCTTTTGTTTTTTCATCTCTGCATATTAACAGAATATTCAATGAACTCATTTAACACTTCTCAGTGATCTACAAATAATCCTCTGTGGTTCTGAAATGTGGCTACAGGCAGGAAAATGACTGCATCATTTTTTTTAACATAACTGTTCTGTTCCCAGTGTGTAATCAGTCATTTCTGCTCACTATATTAACAAAAATGAAGCTAAACATCTTCCCATCCTATTGTTTTGCAAAATAAATGTAGCTCTAGGAGAGAAAGCTGCCATCTATTCTTGCTCATACATCATTAATAAAATTATATGCAAAATTTTGAAATGCTCTATTGCTGAACAAAGGTCCCAGTTTTACTCCCTGTTCTCCATTGAGCCTGCAGTGGTGGTAGCAGAGAGACTACCACCAGCAAACTTCTCATTCTGGAGTCAAAACCTTTCTCCTTCCCTATCTGGAGCGAAAGATGGAAATAACAATCATCCCCCACCCTTCCAAGTAAGATGAGCTCTGAGAAATATGACAGTAAAAGAGCAAGCTTTTCCAAAGAGATGGCATGTATGTTCAAGAAAAATGCTTTAAATAGAGCCAATGGATTTAGGGAGATGCATTCCCAATCCAGACACATCTCCAAGCACACTGACATGACAGTTTCTCTGAAGCAGCTTCCTACCAAGGTGTTCACACAGTGAGGCAGCTGCCAGGGCTGACAGCAAGGCGGTTCTTGATTCAGCTTATTTTGGCTGAGCCTGTGGGTGACTTCAACCATATTTTCTCCCAGGTGCTGCTGCATTAGCTGTATGAGGAATGCACCGGGCACTGAAGCTGACAGAGACTTATAGCTCTGAAACAGAGTAAGTTACAGCTGCACATACATGCCTCCTGTTTTATTAAGGAACAAAAAAAAAAGTGCTGCAATTTACCCTGTTAGGATCCCTAAAGCAACTCCTCGGTCAGCCTGAACAGGCAGCATGTGCCTCTGCTGCGTCCTGCCTGACCCTCCGACCTGCACCACACCTGAGCAGCCCAGGCAGTGTGCCCTGTCACTGGGCTAGGAGTTAACTTGGAAAAGCCACTGTTGGGTCCCATCTCTTGCATTCCTGTGAAAATCTTCGGATTAACTCCACCTCTCGTGTCCAGTTCTCCTGCAGCTGGTCCCCGGAGTAAATAAGCCTTTCAGAGCTAGCAGGAGGCTCAGCCTGGCACGGAAAGCCTCCGGAGGGGACGAGCTCTGCAGGGCTGAGGCAGCCCAACCCCAAGGGACCATCCTAGTGAGGCAGATCAGCCTCAGTAAGCCAGACAAAACCAAACTTGAGGAGTAAAGACGCAGAGCAAAGTGAGTTTTCAGGTGTGCTAACAACAGCAGCAGCAACTTGTTGCCAAACAGAACTGTGATTTCTCCAGCAAATCTGCTTTCACACAGGCAAACTCAACAATCTGTACAGACTTTGGCTGAGGATAAGGGGGGAGGGAGCGGAAAAGACCTTTTGGCTCCAGCATGCATATGAGCAGACACATGTGCAGAATGTGTGTGCGACAGTGAGAAAACAGTTATACTCACTGTGAAGATCTCATCCCTGATTTCTTCAGCTGAAAAGCACCACCGTTTATTTTCTTTTTTGGTTACATCAAACTTGGCATTTTAAAAGCTTTTTTGTTTGTTTGTTTGGTTGGTTCCCCCCCCCCTCTTTCAACTCAGTGCTATTTTGAATTTGTTTTAAGATGAATGTTGCTTTCATTCCCACCACTGTTTCCTAGCCTGCATTTCTGAGCCTTTGCTGCAATTTCACTACGTTTAGCACTTACTAGGCAATTATCACTGAGTCAGGTAGAATGACAGCATTTTTACAGTTCAAGCACACAATTCCGTATTTCAGTGAGCTGATTTTTAAACTATTTAAATGTTAATAGCATCCACCTAATTGTAGAGATCAGAATGTCACCGGCTAATCCTTGAGCTTTCCAGCTGACTTCTGTCAGCTGCTCTTTTCCTTTAGTTATCAATTCCAGGGTAAATCTTCGATACAATTATTAAGGTGAGGTCAGAAATACTTTTATTTGTATTCCTAGGTGCTTGCATCTTTCTGCTCTTAAATCTCACCAGCCCATCATTTGTTACACAAGCGGAATCTCAAAGCACTGCTAAGGCATCACAGGGTGGAATTAGTTCTTACTGCAATCCTCCATTTTCAAAACAACCAGTACATGATTGCTACACTTCTCAGGGGAAACCAGCCTAAATGTGTGTTCATATTCCCCCTGCATTTCAACTCCAAACATTTTATAGCATTCAAAATACTGGCGTGCAAGACGACGGAGGAAAGTCCATTTGGGATCACAGGAAATAAACCACCTTCCTCGGCCTCATCCCAGGTCTTCCTCTACACTTGTTAAAATTAAAACTAGACTTAAAAAAATAGTATGAAAATCTTTTGTCAGTTTCAAGGCAAACGTAGCTCTGCTACACCACTTTTGCTGTACAAGAAACTATTTTAGCAGAAGCCTATCAGCAGATCCTTGTAAGAAAAAGTATCCTGCTGTAATGGGAAATGATGAGGGGAAATGGTCTCAAAGAAAATCTATTACCATTCCCCTGTGGTGGCCAAATAAAAGAGTAAATGCTATTGCCACTGAGTCACAAGGAAAATGAAATTAAAGAGAGAGTTCTGTTAATGTGCAGATTTTGACATGCAGCTCCCCCAAAAGGAAGTGGTACAGAAATAGTAACTGTCATAGAGTCTTTTATTAATAGCTAAATTTGTGATACATCTGCTCTCTGTAGACAGACTCTCCCACCAACTCAGCCAGCCTGGTCTGTGGGAACAGGGAGGGCAGCGTGGCTCCACTACAAAACAAGCAGTTCAAAAAGCCCCCAAAGCATGACAGAAACAACACGGGACCAAAACAAGAAAGAGCAGCACAAAAAGTGGAAAAATCCAAAATTACTTAATGTTGCCATGAAAGTTCTGGGAAATGAGGAGATAGCAGAACTAAATAACAGAAAAGTAGGTCTAGTAAATAAGGGAGAATGGAGCATCATTTTGGATTCAAGTGCTTGGAGCTGCTCGGCACTTTGAAAAAAAAAAAAAGTATAGGAAAGAAAATTCAGCTTTTAGTTTCAGTGCCAATGTGTAATGGGAATTAGCTAACAAATTTACTACAGTAATTGCAATTATTTTAACATCTGTAGAGAGTTAAGTCATCTGAGAATCCAGAAAGCAAAAGAAAGAGGCAGAAAGAGTGATCTGGAATGTAATCTGCCCTGTAATGCCAAAACTGTAACAACAAATGTGAGCGACAAACCTACGCTGAAGAGCCAGCAGGAACCCAGGACTCATTTGGGATATAAAAACATCAGGTGAGAAGGAGTAAACCCAAGCTTTTCCTTCTGTTTAGATTAGAGAGTCAACAGAAGAAAAGCATGCATGATTTAAAGCCATCCCCAAAACCGAAGCTGATTGGGATTAATTCCTGGTGGAGACGTCTGAAAACTTACTAAATGTCCATAACTAAAGGGTAAAGATAAATGATAACATGCTACCCCCGAGACTGGTGTTAGGGACAGATCTTATTTAACATGTTAATTAATCTAGGAATAGGGAAATCACTGCTAGTCACATGGGGAAAACCCAAGTGGCAGGTTATAATTAACCACTAACCCACCTAGAGACTGATGGGAGAGGGAGGAGGAGGCGGCATCAGATCTTCTATCCTGGTAACCTACACATCACTTATAATGTCCTTAAGATCTTAAGATGCTTCAGAATATACCGTATTCTCACCCTGCTTGCTCTGATCACAGCTCTGACTTCTACTGTCAAAACACACTGCAGTGAGAAACAAGGCAGTGCACATACCTCACTTCGTGTCTTCAGCTGGCACGCAGCATTGATACAAGGTCTTCAAGAGTTCACCCAATTGGTCAAACGTCAGGATGCAGCAACATTTGTATCTTGGATTTGTGAAGATGTGGGGGCTTCTTTTTTGATGAAAAGCACCTGTGAAGTGCGGGGTTATTGTGCTCCCTTTTGCCATTTCTTGGATAAATGTCATCGTTTCTAATGCTACCAATCTTCTTCTATAGCCTGCAGGGAAGATTTTCTGAGGTAAAAAAAATGACTTGTAGGTGCTTAATTCCCATTAAAATCTACTGGGGAGATAAGTACCTAACTGCTATTGGAGCCTTTGGGAAAGTCTTCCTCTAAACCATTGTTATCTACCCTTTCAACATCTGAAATAAGTCACTCATATAAGATACATTATTAAAACAGGAGACGTTTGAATCTGCAGAGAAATCACCCTGTGGCCTGACAAGTAGCTTTTTGGCATCCCCGTGCAAGTATGCAGAACGAAGTGCGACAAGATGCACTCTAATTCTGCTTTTAAAAAGATCTCTATTTTAGGCAATGTAACATGAGAAGGTGGATGTGTCATCTATCTGACTCAGCAGAAGAGTCTCATTTAAAAACTCCACAGCAAGTCTTGACTGGTATTAATGAATACTTGTATTTGGTTTAGAGGTGAAATATCAAGTACATTAGGAAAAAAAAAAAAAAAAAAGAAAAGAAAAAGGCATAGAGAGCATAAAAGAACGAGAGAGCTCTGGCCAAGGGATCTGCTATTGCCATTATTCTTGCTGGTCTCTACTCTTGTGCTGATGTTTCCAAGGGACCCCTCTTTGCTCTGGATGGGTGGGCTCTGGTACTGGTGATGAAGTATTGATGCTTCAGCAGAAGTTGTTAGTCCTCCCTCCCCATCTGTGGGCAATATGCTTCTTTGTCAGGGTATTTCACAAGTGACTGGTGCTGGAGACCAGACATAAAAATATGGTAGAAAATACACTAAAAGGGCACGTGATAAGAGTCCGACCTGTGCAGTGCCTCTGCACCTCAGGAAACCCTCAGCACTACCTTCATGCTTCTCCCATGGCACAATGCTTCAACAGGGCTCAGGGGTTTTACAAAGTGGGTGTACCACAGAACCCTTCGACAGACAGACCTGGAGCCCTGTGAAAGAAACTAGATTTGTAAAGTCACTGAAAGATTTCTTGTGGAGCCAGGAATACCCTTAATGGTCTCTGGGGACCCAACCCCAGCCTCAGCAGAGACACAAACATAGTTTTGTGTCTCTAGATGTTTGCTGAGTCTGCTGGGGAGGGGGGCACCGTAATGGCAACTCCTACACTGCAAAAGGCTGCACATGCTGGAGCAACACTGAGGTAAAAAGTTCACTTCAGACAGCTAAGACAGGGAGATCCGCTGCTAACTTTTAATCAGGAGCAAGTTAAGACAAATCGGAAGCCATGACCTACAAAGGAAGGCTCTGCAAATCCCTCTGCCAGCCTCCCGAGGATGGCAGCTCCCCGGGTACACAGCCTTGATAAACGGATCCTTTTACAAGGTCTAACTTATTTAATCATCCCCTCTGCTTGCATTAACCACTTCTGCAAGGGTATCTTTCCTGTGTGAATTGTTTAAGTTAGGTCAAAAACCTGGTCTTGTTTTCAAATCCACATTCATGATGAAAGCCTCCAGTCTAAGACTTCTATTCTTCTGAGACCTTCAGAGTTATAAGCCCTGTGAATAATTCTTTTGCTTTTTCTCCCAGTCTGCTATAGGGCTTTCTCCCTAAAGCACAAAACCCTTTTACTTGCTGAATCCTCTCCACGTGTCTCCTCTGTACTCAGCGAAATGGCCCGACATGATGGGCTGGGTCGAGGCGCACAATGACCAGTCTCCCTTTGAGCGAGAAGCTTCTGTTCTCAGCAGAAAGGCTGAACCCTGAGTAATCTATTCACTCCCTACCTGGCAAGAGAAGCAGCAAGAGAATAAGTCACTGCACTCCTAACTGAAAAACTGCCACAGAAAAAAACTCACACTTGAGCCTTCAACAATGAACTTTAATTTGAAAATAGCACCAAGTTCTGAGCTAGAGTGAACAGCTTCCCCTGATGAGGCTGGCAATTAGAGAGGAAGGAGCAATCTCCGAGCCTTCAAGCTGCAGCCAGCCCAAGCCACTCCTTGATGGTGGCAAAGACTCAGCCCTGAGATGCCCCCTGAGATGCCCAGCTCTGGGGCAGTCACAGGGCAGAGCCGTGAGCCACTGGAGCCCCGCGAGCCACTGGAGCCCTGCGAGCAGGACAGCTTTTGGATGTCCCCAAAGGCACAGCCAGGCTGACTGTACAGCTCCCTGTGAGACAGGGCCCTGCCTGACCTGCAGGAGCACGGCCGGCTCTGCCGCGGCGCCGCTTTGTGCCTCCCCTCTGACCGCAAATGCCCTTGATTTTGGCAGCACGTCTTCTAACCCAAACGGCCTTTCCTAAGTGGAATTTTCGAATGTTTACGTTTCCTTGTTTTCCCCACAGTGATTTTCGGTGCTTTGAACGTTTCAGGGATTCGGCTACATAAATAGATACCCTAATCTTGTAACAACATACTAGATTACATAATTGCTATTAAGATGGGTAATTACACAGTGCCCATGTGAGGCAGACAACTTCGATACTCCACATCACAACTGTGTCAAAATATTTTATTTACAGAATACCAGAAGTAGTAACTCCACAGGCTACACCGTATTTTACTGTAAAACGTTAAATTATTTTTTTTTATATGGCTATAGAAAAATAGTAATTAGGAAAGTCCTTCAAGCGCTTTCATTCTGTTTCTGTTTTGTTAAGAAAAACCACACTGTTGGGGTTCTCCCTACTACAGAACATTTCAGCAGCAAGCCAGTTTTCACAGCCCTGCTAAGAGAGCTCTAGTGCATTGTAGAAACATTACATGTTAGAGAATATTATAATGCCTTCCTGAAGTAAAGCCCACAGAAGAAGTAAAAAAAAAATTACCCATGGCAGATATTTTTGTCAAGGTATTTAGCTCTCATTTCGATCTGCTGATGACCTTTTACTTGAGTGAATCATAACTTCATCCTAATGTCAGAGCTTATTCACCAGCTATGAAAACAACCTGGAATCGCATGCAAATTTTATTTTTGTTTTCCCTCGTGACCTCAAATTTATACTACTTAGTGCTCCATCACGGAAAATGTCAAAAATCAGAGAGACCCTCTGTAAGGCAGTGAGGGGTGCAGAAAAAGCCCTCTAGAATTTGGTGGGGGTAGGGGATTGGCACAAATTACACCAGGTGGTTTTTTTTTTGAACAGCCAGCATTCCAAGGAAGGAGACAGGGTTAAATAACACCCTGAACAGGAGTTACATTGCCTGCATGAGCACTGCTTCACAAAGACTTTACTCAGGAAGCCTAAATGAGAGTTTAGGCACCACAGCCCTGTAAGGGTCATGATACACTGTTCCACAGAAAAAATGAAGGAGTGCATGCTGACCCCAGCTGACCTGACATGGGCTTAATGGTATATTTATTTCACATCCAGAACAGCCTGGATTCATATTTTCCATACAGCTAACCTGGAACCTTGTTATATAATCACGAATGCATGAATACTGAAATGACAATCCTCTAATCACTGTCACACTCGGCGCATCACATGAATTTTTGAATCGACCATGACAAACACACATTAGAGGTTCTCACAGTGCACTGCTACTGATGTTAAAATACATTTTTCAGAGGTTTCATGAAGTTTAATTGCATGGGATGAAACATGACACCTAAGCATTTGATTTATTACTAAGCATGACTCTATATTAGTAAGACTGCAGAGCATACAGTGTTGTGGAATTATTTTTACTCTGTCATGACAGATGGAGTCAGCGTTTGGTAAAGACTGCGTGCAAGTGTGCAGACATGCTGCAGGTGGGATCCTCTCTGCTGCCTCCCCCAAGCCAAGCTGTTATACTTGAAAACAGCACATTTCAGATGACGGAGAAATCACCATCATCTACGTTTTCGAAATGGCAACATAGATTTTAATCTTCTCTGTATAAAAAAAAAGTCTGCCTTGCCTAGAAAGAATCACAGAAGAGATATGTAAGCCTTAAAGATTTGAGGGGATCTACAGAACAGCATTCCCTGAGCGTGGGTTATAATCCTACCCCATGACAGGTGTGCACTGCTCATGCTGCAGTGGTGCCCACAACCACCTCGTGGAGGTAGCAGTGGAGGCAGTGAGGTGATGGACTGTGATTTCAGCTTTCTGACCTACACCCATGCTTTGGTTTGGTGCCCCCTCACCCATACAGCAGGGTACCTCATTTTGTGCTCTGCTCTGCTCTCTACCGCCCAAGAAGCACCCCACGGTACTTCCACTTCTGGAAGATGCACACATTAGAAACGGTGAGTTTCCCTGTCCAAGCTGGACAGCAGCACATGGGACCCCAACAACAAAGCAAGTGGCTGGCAATGAGAGCCCTCATGCTGCTGGTTGCAGTCAGACAGGAGTGAGAGACTCCTCCTGTGACTCTGAAATTCAAGTTTTCCATTCAGAAACCAGCTGAAAAACTACCATGTCAGGACTGGAGGTAATGACAAAGCTGAACTTGCCCCCAGCATCTACTGAGCCCTACAAGTATCTGCCAACACTTCCATGATCTCCCCTAATAAATAGCACGTGGGATCACTAAAGGAGCCTCCCTGACACTGGCACAGCAGCCAGCACTAGCCACAGCTTTACATGTGTTATCCACTGTCCTCCCCCTGACAGGGTTTCCCACTTCATTTCATCCTAACCTGTGCACAGCAGCGTTGGATCCCGCAGCGCATCCCACCTCTGTGACCAGCGGGACGTCCAGACTAGTGTCACACCTCCCCCAGCGACAGAGAGCAAGGCTGCTTGGGTTTTGTCCCATACCAAGGCAGGACTGTGCACTGATTTCCCCTTTGTGCTGACAAAGCTGCCATGCTGAGAGCGGGGCCAAAATGCCAGAGCAGCCCCCTGTGTGCTGCAGGCACAGCTCTACTGAGGGCTCCTCAAGCACAGACCACCCTGCCTTCTGTCAAGCAGAGATGCTATTTGGCAGCTGCATTTCTGAATGTCAACAAGCTTCTCTCTCTTTCCTATTATTTCATCCTTGTGAAAAATCCTCTATGACCTGCTCTGCCACGCCCCTGCATGTACTGGCCACACAGTCCCTCCAGTTGGGGCAAACATCAAGTCACTGTTTCATGTAAGCTTTCAGGTAATTAAGATTTCTTCAGCATGGGCTGTATAGGATAATTTTGAAGCTGTTACTCCATGATTTATGAGAACTGTGGTTAATACTTGAGAAAAATGCTTTTAAGGCTGAATTCTCACATAACACTTATAGTACTGTTGACAGCCAGCAATACCCTCTCTCCCCATTTGTTTTCTGAGCTGACACTAAACCTTCCTACAAAGCTAATTAAACCATCAGGAAAGGCATCTGACAATGTCCAACAGGCATAGAAATGGTCTTAACCAAGGCCTTTGGCACCAAGTTCACATTCTTCTGAGGAGAAACTTTATATTAAATCTCCTTGACACCAAGTGCTTTGGACTGGACCCTTTCCAGTAGCTCAAGATACCTCTGCCCAAACTTAAGGAGTGCTTTGTTCCAGCTGGAAGCAAGCTTAGAGCTAGATGAAATGGAGGTGGGAGTAAATCTCTTTATTTCAAGCAAAACAAGATGATACCCACTCTAACCTCTACTTCTAAGAGAGGCCAGGAAAGGACATCAACTCAACAGGATCAGAATCAAGCGCTCTATCGGAAAAACTATTGTTAGCTAAGATAGTTCAGCCTCGTATTCAGCAGTTTCACCAATTCTGTGTACTCTTGAGTGACTAGAAAAACTAGCCTGTGGTCCCCCAGTAACATGCTGCTGGGCTATTCTAACAGAAGGGCACTGGCTTTCTGCCTAGAAGCAAAGGTGCAAGCTACACCAAGAGCCTGGAAAAAAACACTGACACAAATGCCCAGGGTAATCTTTGGAGCTCAAGTAAGCTCTCCAGCTCTCGGGGCAATTCAGATGCTTACTGTTCTTTGTTTAAGTGTTGAGTTCTTTATGGTTTGGCTTTGTGCATGTTTTATACAGACGTTGACAAATACTAAAACAGCACTGTAACATTTCAAGGCTGATTCACTGATAAAATGCTCATTCAGAGGACTCCAGGGGACTGGATGTCATGTTCCCTTTCAAAAATACGGCTGAAGTGAGTATTCTGTGAAAATTCAAAGCAGATCTCAGACACAAAGAGCAATGGAAGATAAGCGGTGCGTAAGGGGACGCTGAACAGGTCATGAAGTCTTCAATAAATATTACTGAAAGTACTGAGGTTCGATTCATAACATCTCTAAAGACATTTATCATTATTACCAGCAGATTATGTGCCTTGTTTTAGGGGAAGCTGATGGAGGACTGCTGTTAAAACTGCTCCTAATAGCTGATTATACATTATTACTGAAACTTCAGCTTTAATTCTGACCAGCTTTTGTTGATTTATAAACACCACTGCCTACTTTAAAGCCTGTAATCAAGTCCATTATGCACTAGATAATGAATACACTCCTTAACTTCAGGCAGAAACTCCCTTAGACAACAGTTGAGTGAAGGGGAGTTCTAAATATATCTCAGTCTTCCCAAGTGTTCTGGTGTGACATTCCTACTGTATTTCTAAGAATGAGGTTTCCTGCCAATCACTCTGCATACAAACCCAAGTCCTTGTCCTCCCCTGAGATGTGGTCTGCTCTGCTCGCAGCTACACAAAGATGCTCCACTGGTGGACGACTGGAAAACCTCGGTGAACAGCTTCCAAATCCTCTGCACAAACAGGAGCTGGGGCGTAGCCATACATCCACAAAATCAGGGATGAATTAGAAAATGCTCCAGGAATGCAGCACAAAACCCTCTTCCACCTTAGTTCGCCATAATTTAAAATACAGAACAGAATGAAAACAAATTGGATGGACAGATGAGAAAAAGGCACGTCCTCAAATCTAACTCGGAGTGCTCAGAAAAAGGGAGTCAATTGTTACAATCATGTATAAAACTAAAGACTTCCACATTTCTCCCTCCTCTGACGTTTCCCAGCACATCCCCAGCCTATTAGTTCATCTTGCCAGCAGTCATTCTCCTTTTTTGCGATGTACAAGGCCAAGCACATTACCAGTGCTTAACAAGCTATAATAATGATTGACGATTACATACGGACAAGGCAAAGTTGAGATTAAGAGCCACATTAAAACGGCATCAGAATTTCAGAGAACTTTTATCTGATAAGACCTTAGGAATAAGAAGGGTAGAGCAGTTACAAATACCACCAAGGAAACCCTTGTTGAAAAGTTCTGCATCCATCAAGGAGAAGCAGGGACGCGCACAAAGAGAATTAATAAAAAATGGGTAAGAACAAGCACTGTATATCCCCCCTTAGCCTCTCCTGCTATCAGGTTAGTTCCAAATCTGTATAGGCATAATCTGTACCAACAGCCTCAAATGACTGTTCCAAGCAAAACATTGTTTAGCCTTAAAATAATGTTTCTAATTTTAGGTCATTACTTCTCAGAGGTTCCACTCCTTTCTGTTCAGACTTCTGCATTAAGAAGCAGAGAAATTACATAGTTCCCAGGGGCAGAACTCCCTCAGAAGGAGCAGAGAACCCATTAGAACTTGGCTCCTTGGGTGTTTATAGTATATCTTTCTGGCTGTTAGGGATGATATTAAAAGGCAACGCTTTTGGTCAAAGACTTTTTTCAAGTGACAAAGCAGCCCTTGTTACTATACTTCACATAATAGGAGGTCTTTTACCTTAACAATTATTCAATACATACTGAATTCCTAAGGATGAAAATCTGTTTCCAAGATGTTTTCTGCCTCTTTGGGCTTCATGGTCAAGAACTGTAGGTTTTTAGTGTTCGTAGAAGATATAGGTCTTGCAAAAGATTAAGAGTTACACTCTGTTGAGACCTGTGTGGATGAAAGGACAACAGTCTTTTCCAGATGGAAGGCCCCACAACTGAAAAATTTCCTCTTTTCTGTACTCCCTTTCACTCCTCCAGTGTTTAACATAAGAAGAGTTGTTTAAATCATAGCAGCATTGTCAGAAAGTCAAAGAGTTAAAGGTTTCATCATATCATTTATGGACTGCCAGATGCTACAAGCTTGTAATATCCAACTTTGATTAGCTGTAAAATGAATCTACAGACAGATTACTGCTGTTTGCCCAGATCGCTTCTCCTTTTTTGGGTTCAGGATTTGTATCTGTCACTCAGCTAAGTAGCAGCCAAGATTACTGGCAGAGTATTCTCTTCATCCCTGGCAATTTAGTTTCTGATAACTGTGGTGTAAACATATTACAATAGTGCGAGATCCCTACTGACTGACAGCCTCCATCAGGGGCATTACACTGCACCGTATGTATCCACCTTCTGCAACAGCATCCCCAGGCACCCCCTTCAGAAGGGACCAAAACCAGCAGGGAAGGTGCAGAGGGTCTGCAGAAATCTCAAGCTTCTCCCTGCATCGCATGGCCAGACTCCCTTCAAAGCCTTCCTTTACAACATTTTGCCTTGCTGTCACTCAGCTGCACCATGACGAAGACTGAGCAGCCCATCTCCTCCAGTTCTGCTTTTTCTCCTCTCAGTTTCCTTGGCAGTTGCCAGTATTAGTGTTGTCCCTGTTGTTCTGCCCTTTTCCTTGGCCTTACAGGCTGCTCTGCATTTCCTGCCCTTATTACATTAAAATCCCTCCATTTTTCTCTCACTTTCACCCCGTGCATTTACTACACTGTTTGCTTCCAGATGAGTACAGCAGCTCCCCTTTTGCTCTTTGACCTTCTAAATCCACCCAAGAAACCAGCAACTAATAATCTTTCTCACTGGCTGCTCAGCTAATGTTGCAGGAGCTCTGCTCCAGCTCCTTCCCACAGGAACCATTCCACCACCTTCTGCTTTTCCCACCCTCACACATTTAGGATCTCCAAACTTCCCTGCAAAGCTCTGCCTAAGGCTGTAACCTGCATATTTCCGCATGCTGGCCTTGCTGAACCTCCCTGAATTGGAAACAGTGCCAGATTCAGGGCTGTTCTCTCCCACTTTATCCAATATACCAGCCAAGGAATACAAAGAAGAGCTGTGTACCCAGATACAAAAAGAGATTTTTAAGGTCTTGAGGGAACATGAGATCATCAGGCTGACGCCTTGTTTTGTCACTGACTGTAAAGCAGCACACAGCCTTCCTATTCATACAGAAAATGTATGCTTTCAAAGATCTCCAACAGTATCACCCAGGTATCAATAAAGTCACACCAAGATGGAGAATTTGTCACTTCCAGTGCTAGATTGTTCCACCTTGCCCCCTTGCCTGCTAGAAACCTATGCCTTGCTTCCATTTCAATTCGTTACGATTTAAAGTTTCCAGCAATTAAGTCCTTCTAATACGTTTTTTCACTTGATTAAGAAATCCCCAAAAAGCCTTTCTTCTCCCCACGAAATGATTTAGAAACCATAATCAAATTCCCCACCATCTTCATATTAATAAGGAAAGCAAATTGATCTCCTTCAGTCTACCATTATATCACGTTTTTCTCAGCCTTGAATTATGTTTGCACCCCTCTCACCTCCAATTTAATACTCCTCTTAAACCACTGCGAACTAGATGCTGTTTTGCTCTTCCAGATACCAAAGCGAGGGATTTTCCTTAGCTTTAGCTTCCCTCTAGGTCCAAGGACACACCACAGTCCATTCTGCCAACTGAAAGGCTGAGCAAGTCACAAGGAAACCCCAACTGCAGGCACTGCATCAGAAAGGGCTGCTTCTGTACAATGGAAAGCTGGATTACCGGGCCCAAAGACTCTGCAACCTTGTGCATGGCTCCAGAAAAGCTCTTAGTTATAAAGCTGTATAAAAACTCGACCCTCTGCACCAATCATCTGCTTACATTTGTCATCTGCAAATATTAGAAGATGTATTTGCCATCTCTCTCTCTGACTGAGGCATTGCCTAGCACTGGAGTCAGTGCCAGTCCCTGCCAAGTCCCTCTAGAAACATCCCTGTTTGATGACTGTCCAACAAGCACCGCTTCTGAGTTCTGGTAGCTGATCAAATGTGACACACAACCTTTCAGCACCACAAATTCCAATCAGATGCATCAAGTCAAATGCCTCACAAAAGTTAGTATGTCACTACTTGTGACAGACTAACAGATATGCAGAGAACTATGCACAGTTATCTTCATAAATTAAACTTGCAGTGTCAAAAAAATGGAAGCACTTTCCACTAATCCACAATAACTGGAATCAGCTTAGTAATACCCAAGTCTTTACAGACAAAATTCTGTCACAAAATAAAAAAAAAAAAAAATTATTTAACACAAACATTAGGTTTAATTAATTGGGTCAACCACTTGTTGCTTTAAAATACTGGCAAGAGAGTATCCTAGGGCTTCCCTGGTATTTTAACTTTTATTAAACAGGACCCTCCAGTTTTCAGGCCTCATGATTTAAAAATGTACAGCCTTTGTATGTGACTTCCATCATCCTTCATTTCAAGAAACCAGCACACAGCACAAACCCAGGTCCTCCTGTATCCTTATGAACAGCAACTGAAACAGTGACTGAATATGTTGCAGGCTTTGTCTCCACCACCACTCTGTACTACAGTTGGCCTTCCCCACCAGGGCATTAGGGGTACTCGAGCCTGGCTAGTCCGGCCTCACCATTATGTGAGGGATACGAAAAAGGTGAAATTGTGGGTGAAAAAAGACAACAAAGGCAGCTTTTAGGAGACTGGAGTAGGCAATGACAGACAGACAAAAGCATCAAGATGCAAGCATGAAAGCCTTGAAGGGAAGGGTAAGAAGTTCAAGCTTGCCAGGCAAAGACAGCAACGTATGAAATCCAGGGACTGGCACACAGTGACAACTGGCTCAGCACGCTGGAAAGAGATGTTATCAATATTCTGGGTGTGAACTCTCACACACACAAACTTTTCCCAATACACACAGGCTTGGCAATTTCTCTCTTCTTCGCTTCTGCCCTTTCCAGAAGTTTGTCATGCTGCCACGCCAACAAAATGTGCCAAGAGCATTGCTTGGCAGTGCTCTCACTAAGCTCTCCTGGCCCGGGGGCTTATCCAGACTTCCTCGGTTCCCCAAGCAAAGTCAACTATCACAGCAGTCCCATTTTTTCTCTGCAGAAGTGCATGACTTGAATGGTTTGATCATATCACCAGCAAGCTACTCTGCCACTGTTCCACACTTACCTGCATTCCAACACACAAGCAGACAGGAAAAAACGCTAAACAAACACCAAATCAAGGTCTGAAGAGCCAAGAGTTGTAGAATTTAACAAGAAGTTTGCTTCTGTGCTGACCTTTGGTTTCTTTCTTCATGGTCTTGTTGCTTGCTGAGAGTTGCCCCAAAGCCAACACAACTCAAGTCCAACAGTGCCATCACAGGCTTGTTTCATCCCAAGCAGGATGCACTTCCCAAATCCTGCTGTCACTTCTGCAACACTCTTGAGAGGTAATTTTCCTTTAAGCATCCAAGATCCAATTATTAACTCTTTTAAACCACGTTATCCCTTGAACTGTACACAGGGCTCCACAGTGCACAGCGCACAAGGGGAAAGCTGTCCTTCCTGGGAGCACAGTGGGGATGCATTTACTTAGCTTTCCCCAACAATCTAGTGCTTTCTGCTAACCTCTGAGTATGAGGGAGGATCTCTGTCATTTTTGTTTTCAGGAAGGGATTAGTGCTCTAGTTCAGTTTGCAGTGTTTTGGGGTCTGGCAGCTTTGAGAGCATGGGCTAATGACATGTAAATCTCTGAGGATATTTGAAAGAAAATTATCATTTTTTAGCTTTTAAATAGGAACTGCTACCCCTTGAGAGCCGCTATTCCTCATCGGGTTAAGCATGTGGAGACAAGCTGCCTTCATAATGCATTTTTGACAAGAGATGATAACGCTCCCTTCTAAATCACTAAAATAAAATGTTCTCAAGGTATGTGGGTTCCCAAGTTGTCCAGGACGCAGGTGCACACAGACCATGTGATGAATTCACAGAAGACAATGACACGACAACACTGGAGTCTTAGGACTCTCTGTCAGCAGAAGCACTGTGGTAGCACAGCTCCTCATGCTCAAATCCTACTGAAGGGTAAGTGCTTTGAGGCACAAGCAGATGCCAGGAGATAGGATGGGATAGACAGGAGAAATTCATCTTCCTTGCATGTGTTTGGTGCTAGTTACTGAGCTAAGTGCAGGTGTGGGTGAGCTCTCAAACATGAGCAGGCACAGCCCTGGAGTAGATGGACCGGTGGTGTGATCTGACACGGCAGCTGAGAACAGAGAGTAATGAGAGCAGCACGATCCTACAGTGAGCAGCCAGGGAAGAGGAGCAGATGCTACAGCTCTTCTTGGGAAAGGCTGAGGAGCAGAAGCCTTTGTGAACACCATTCTCCCCTTACCCTGTGTGCTGTTCCTTTAAAGGCTGAGTTTTGATGAAATAGCATATGAAGATCAAGCTAAAACTGTTCCTGTACAAAACTCTATGATCCATAACACACAGGTGACACAGCTACCGACCAGGGCCATAAGCCCCAAGCCTTCAGTTACCTCCTCCCTCAGCGTGGTTAATCAGTGCTGCAGGACATTTTGTTAACTACCAAGTTAATATAATCAGCTAAAAGGACTACTTTCCTTTGCCCTGCTTCAGACAAACGTGCAGACTCACAACGTGCACAGACTCACGCCCTCGCTAATCAATTTGTCTTGCAAGGGACCAGACCAGTTGCAGGCAAGGATCACAGCCTGGCCAGACCTGGTAGCACAACCAAACACTAGTGAAAAGCCCTTGCAAACACTTCCTATTGTGTGCAACATGCAAACGGGATCGTGCAGTGCAACGCTTACTGACTTTCCAACGCCAGCCTCACAGACAAATTCTGTGAGCATCCCTGCGAATTCCACACAAGCCAATGTGGCAAAAAGTGCAGAGGGAAGAGCACCCCCTCTCCTTGCAGAGAAATCTTAACTGGTACAGAGCAACACACGTATCTGGCCACAGTCTGGCAACCTAAACGTATCAGTGAAGCCAATCCTTCACCTGGAACACTTCCTTCACAAGCCAAGGAATTGCTCATTGAATGGTCCACAACACAGTTACAGTGCTTTGTGTGTCTGGGTTCAACAGCAAGGTCTAGTAGCTGGAATGAAACAGAGGGAAAACGAGGTTTTCTGCCTTTAAGCCTGAGTTTGAACAGTGTCTGATTCCCTTGCTCAGGGACAGCAACATTCCCAGCACCTTAGGGGTAGAGCACAGTGACACCCACCTCACAGCTGCGCAGGAACAGCACACACACTGTTCTGTCAACATGCTAAGAATCTTCAACAGGAAAAAAGCACACAAGCTACCTGTGCAGCCAGTCTTTAATCCCATTATCCTAGTTCATTGGGCAGTTGTGGTACATCATAAAACCTTTGAGAGTGTTGCTAGTACAGCAGAGGTCCCAGCAGAAGCTTAGGGCTTACCTCCTCCGTGGGTAAACCAGTGGCTTATAGCCTCCAGAAGAAGACACTGAACACAAGGCTAAAAATTCCTTTACCTTCCCCTTTATTTATTTCCTAAATTCTAAACGTGTGGCTACTCCAAAGAACTACCCAGGGCTGAGTATCCCTCCTCTGGGAGAGGCAGCAAGTATGTTGTAGGATGGCAGAGCTACTCGACAGCCTGAGCTACTGAGTGCCATAATACCAATGCCAAATTTCACAAAAAGCTATTTTCAGTCAGTACGACTGTGTTGGGTTAGCTCACGATTTTCTGCACCAGAAAAGCTGCTGTTTCTTAGTGGGGACGCACCATGAAAGAGCAGACTGGAACAAAACATGCAACCCACAATTGCTCAATTCATATAATTAAAAATTAAACAGCAGACAGGAGAGCAGGCGCATCTCCATGTGTCTGCGTGTGTATCCAGTTTTCAACAGACACATCTGGTCCCTGAATAAGATATTTCATTCAGCAAAATCTGCTGGGTAAAAGTAGTTTCTAGACTATTTGGGTACCTTGAAAAGCTCTAAAGACCTACCAAGGCTGAGTTTGGGTGACTGATGCATGCATGGCGCCCACCAGCATGACACCCCAGCCTCCCCACATCTCTCACCACAGCCTGGATTAATTATAGTCTCTGCAGAAATACTGTCTGGGGAGAGTTGTTCTGGCAGTTATGTGTCTGTAAAGCCTCCTTGTTTATATTTAAAGGATAAAACCCTCTAAGGAAGGCACATAAAGTATGGAAGAGCAACAGCACAGGAGAATCACTGCTATTTACATTTTTTCCCTTTTTTAAACAAAGCCAGGCTTCAGCTGATTGTTTTGTTTACAGTAGAAGTAACAGAAGAGAGTTTTACTCCTTACAGCCCATTAAACCTGTTTTTCTCCTACTCCTGTTCTCCTCCCCCTCTTCAAGCCTTTAACAAGCCACAGGAATACAAATCAGACAGAAAAACCCCAAAATCTCTCTGCTGATGAACTGCTGAGAAAAGGTTTCAACACGGCTGGTATTAACAGTGCAAATTTCGGACCTATTTATATCATGGGTAATTGGTGACTAAAAATATTTGCATTGCTAATTTCCCTCCATTAAGAACAAACCCAGCGTCCCAATAATATGGCTTAATAGCTGCATTTAAGTTACTGCCCCTTCCCGGTCTTTTTTTTTTTTACAAGTTTTCCCCCTCTCCACACTTGAGTTCCTAAACAAAGAGTTCATTCTTTCTTTGCTCCCATTACTACCAACTTTGTTGTTTTAACAACAAACTTGACTTTCACCATCCTAAGTGGAAAACAGAAGACGTGGAGGGTGGCTAGGAAGAATGGTAATTAAAAATCGGTTACTCTGTGTGTTACTATTTCCTTATTATGAATTAAGAACAGTAATAAATAAATCAGCATACTTTTTCAACACATACAAAGCTGAATTCTTGTGTTAGGCACTTCAGTTTTAAATTTGACGCCCTAGAAATACACAAGAGATTCGAACAGAATGGTAAATCATGCTTTCTTTTCCTTTAATAAGGGCCAGCACCACCCTTTAACTGCAGCTCCCCAAAGGCTACAGATGGCCACTCGTGGGTGATGGCCTTGCACCCAGAGGGCTCTAGGAGCTGATTAGGAGCCTGATACTGCAGAGTTTAGAGTCTTACAAAAGGGCAATCAGCCCAAGTGCCCCCAGGGAGAGAGACGGAGAGCACAGAGCAGAGTGCCTCTGACTTCAACCAGCAGCTCTGTTTCACATAAAGGGACACTGTCAGGTCCCTTTAGAATCACTTTAAAATAGATGAGGCAGATTTGAGGGCTAAAAAGAAACTTTTCTTACGGTCCACTGGATCTGCATGCAAAGCTCATTGAAAACATTTGAGATGCATACCAAATTAACTGTACCGAGCAACCAGAATTAATTGTGTCCTTGACAGCGTGGCAGCCGATAACATTTGTTATCCTGTGGAGTCACTCAACCCACAAACAAATCCCTTCACTGCCATTTATGCCCACTGTGCTCCCATAAAGCATCCGGGAACAGGTACCTACACCTATTAATAACCCTGTCACCGCTGCCACATTACGGAGCAACGTGAGCTATCACGGCACGGTGACATTTAGCTGATCTCCGGTCCCGCAAATCCAGCTGACCATCGCCACATTTCAGGAACGAGCTCTGCAGCGATGAAAAGAGTTACACACCGAATCAGACGCCAGCCCAGCAAGCACTGGCGCTGCTGATTTACTGGGGCTGGCGACTGTATTGTAACTGCGCGGTGACAGCCAGCTCTCACACCGGCCTGGTGGGAAAAAAGGCTGCTGCCCCCCTGCTGCAGCACAGAACAGCGGAGAACTAACACTTCAGAGCAGAGGCAACGCAATCCTTCATGAAAAAAACAGAGGCCTTTTCAAAGAAGGCATCTGGAGGCTGCACAGCGCACCTGAATTAACAGCTAATCATCGCAAGCACAAAAGGGGAACAGGCTCTTCCAACTCAGCCAGCCGGCAGCATAATCCAGAGCTCAGAGAGATAGGTGGCGAACATTCAACAGTAATGCCGAAATCCAGGACACTGGGAATCCTTTGAGAAAATCAAGATGAATCCAAGTAGGTAACTCCAGCTGAGCTGAAGACTGTAGGATGACTGTCAGTGGAAAAACAAAACCTAGCTAAAGTCACAAAGCCTGCAAGAAAGGAACAAGTATGAGAGGAAGAACACAGATTTTTGTGTGTGTGTGTGTGTGTCATTGGTGGTACCACAATATTCCCTGCCATATTTATGGAAATACTGTTATCTCCCAAGGATCAGCGCTCTCTACAGATCTTCTAAGCCCAGAAATCAAATTCCTTCTCTGCTACAGTCGATAGCAGGCCCCATGAAGCATCTGCATTCTCAAGGGAAGAATATATTTTTCTGGTTTAGTACTGATAAAACCTTAACAGTGTATGAACATAACATTAGGATATATTATAATTTGAATTCAACGTCCCCTGAACTCAGAAATTACCTGGCTAAAAAGCGATTCCTATGACCTTTTAGTCCCGCACTGATGTCGCGCTTTCCTAAAGAGAAAAAACAACCTCATGACTGGAAACACCCCGTTTCTGTAAGCACCACACCAGCAAACACCGCCTCTGCCTGCACAATGCACCACCCAACCAGCAGAGCCAGCAGGGCTGGTGGCAGTACAGCTGCACTGCTCCTGGTGCCATAGCTGCTAGGCAGAGGGATCCACCGAGACAGGCACCTTCGTGGGGAACAGGAAAGCTCTCAGGAGCAGGACACCACAACAGCACAACTCTGCTGTTTGCAACAATCGAGTTGGCTCCACTCTCCCTCTCTGTGCTCTCCCAGAAGAGCTGCTGTTTACTCTAGTGAGGCCCCATGAGTAGCACTGGGGGAAGCAGAGACCGTGAACACCAGACTCTTAAAATGATTACAGGCAGATTTATTAGCAATACAGAACATATAGCTGAGCCCTTCTAAGTGATACAGTGCCAAACAACGAGAAGATTTTTTTCCTGATAAAGTCAGACATCTTGAGTACGTAATAAATATGATATTCCCCCTCTGTCTAATGTAGGTTATGTGAAGCTGCTACGACTGCAATTTTTAGGCTATCACTGTCCTTAAATTATTAAGCAATATAGCATTAGAAAGCCAGGCTGAAGGCTGTGCATTGTAGTTTTTTTTTTTTGATGTGTGCTTGAATACAAAATGTGACTTTGGAGAAGGTGGTGCTAGCATGTATCAAAAGGATGCTCGGAGACTGACACTGTGTTAAGTGTCACTGTTGCTTACATTTGTATCTTCCTTCCTTTTCCCTGCTTGTGTTGCGAAGAAAAGCACTTACTAACCCACACTGTAAGAAAACAGAAATTCTCTGTCTTGGCAATATATTGTATTAACTGTTTACACATTTTAGCTGGTTCAAAGCCAGCTTGGTAAACATGTCAAGATATTTTAAAGTCACCTAAAAATAGGTTTGTACTTTGTGGTTCTCGTTTATTTAAAGCCTGAACTAGAGATCTCTGCGGTATCAGTATCTTTCTTATGGGAATAAATAAACCAATACCTAAAAATGCCTCAGCACACACTATGCCACCCCTCCATTTGATTCAGCCCCAGAATGTGTAATCCACGTGCACTTCTGTCAAGAGACAGAACCCAGAAGTTGCTAGTGCACGTGTGCAGGAGGGAATTCCACTCCTTGGTTTACTGGCTTATATCCCCATCTTCTCAGTGCAAAGGGCTCTGGAAGGAGTTTCATTTAAACATATCCCGTTCATAATCCCAAAGACTTCTGGGCACCCCATCCCTCCTCCTAGGCTGCAATTGAGTAATGCTCTCTCTTTCAGCAAGGAATATCTGTCCAAGGAAGAGCTTTCCAAATGATGACAGTAAATTCAGGGCAACTTCACCTACCCAGGAGACGTGGCTGTCTTTCCTCTACACATAAACCTACGGGGCAGAGACTGTAAAACTCAGGTGCTTAATCCATACTGAGCCTCTCCATTTTAGCCTAATGAAAACGTAGTATCAGCTACTTTTAGTGGAGCAAATGACTCCTATTGCTATCATCTGTGTATTATTCAGCCTCCAAGACAAAGACACATAGAGCAGCCTAGTTAAGTCTGTTCATAAAGAGACAGCATTAATCTGGAAATTACCTCTTTCTTCAGAGGAGAAAGAAAAAGTAAAGCTGCAGCAAAAGAAAGTGTGGGGGGGTGCTGCAGATTTCTTCAAATAGTTCTGTAGTAATCAGGTGTTTGTCTCAAAAGCCTGTCGTGGACACAATGTTTTATATGAATTGTGGGACAAGGAGATGCCGTAGAACAACCTGTCAGTGCTCCAGAAACATGGTACCTTCTTCCTTTTATCGTTTTGAATTCCAAGTAATCTCTGTTACACGGTGTATTTTAAAGCCTAATTTAACCGTTAAAGGCAGAACTGTGGTTACTCTGTGTGGGGGTGGCCAGGCTTTCACAGCAGCTGTTTTTTTCATGGAAGGAGCTATGGGCCACTTTTCTCTGGGGTCATTCTGAGACACCTGTAACTGAGGGAGACTGCACAGCCTCAGCCTTTCAGACTTTTAGCTGGTAGGACCCCTACTTTCAATTATGCTTTAGGGGCTAGCTGAGAAATTTTACAATTTCTCACGCTGGCTGCTGCTTATGGGCAGCAGTAAACACACGTTCATCTGATGCACGGTCAGAAACGAGCTAGAAACCCTCTGGGAAGGAAAGGGGAAAAATCCAGAGACTTTGCAATATTTAGTTTGGGAACAGCTGTCTGCAGAGATGTCCCTGCTGAAGTATACAGTACCCTCAGCCAAAGACTGGCAATAACTGGGCTACTTGTTTCCAAGGGGCTTCTCCATCAAAACATGAAGAGCCCCATGAGTCCTCTTCCCACCACAGGCACGTACCACAAAGACAGAACACACAGCGGCGCCTGTGTTTGTGTGCACGCGTTCACGTGTATTTACTACCCGTGCAAGCTGCTCCTGACAAAGGGAAAACTGGATAGAAAGCAAAACATCAAAACACACAAGGGGAGAAAAAAAGAAAAGGGATCTCTCCCACCCACGGCTCTCGAAACTCAGCTTCCCTGCAGGCCACAGAGGGAAGGAAGTGCGTATGCAGAGAGCTGAGTGGTGCGCAAAGCCCTCGAGGCACTGGTTTATCTGAGCTGCTCCTAAACGTTACTAAATAAGCCTATTAGTTACTGAAACCTGGCAAGCGAGGGAACAGGGCCCAGAAGTATGAACTGAGACAGCCTGCGCTGTTTCCAGTGCATTGACATGCAGTACTGACTCCTCTGTCGAGTGCCCAAAGGTCACCTGACAAACAGTGGTGAGTTTTTTGCACCATGTCAATTTTTGATCCAATAGCACTTGCATACCAGATGGTTCAAAAATATGTGTTCCCTGCCACTGTTTCTGCTCTGTTCAGCAGTGCCTGCCAATGTCTCGGGTTTATGATGTCTGTAGCAAATGTTTTAGTGTTGACATCTTTTGGGATGAGAGTGAAGATAAATTGCATTAAACACTGAAACATTACTTACAGATGGAAAATAGACTGACTTCCCAGACATTTGCAAGCAGGGCATCTCCAGTTATGCTGTGGCAGAGGCTGCAGTAGAGAGAACTCAGCCTAATAAGGAAAAATCCATTGGCATTAACCTAGAAAAAAAGCTACCTTTACTTTCACTCCCACTATGGGAAGTGTTGCTCTACCAACACAGGGTGCTAGAGAGCCTGCTCTCTTTGTGCACACAAATAACACTGCACAGGAGCAGTGCTGCATTGTGTCAGAATAGGCAGCTGTAACATATTCTGCATCCTAGTGATACTGGAAAGCCACCTCCTGCTCGTGCCCACATTTGTGAGAAAATATATTTGAGAAAAATACTCATAACCATTTTCTCCTGTCCCAGTTTTAAGCCCAGCTATTTAGTGTGGAGCACGGAATGGGAACTCCATGTCCTGTTCCTCCCACCGCATTCCCCATTCCCCTTCCCTGTTCCCTTTGGTACAGAGGTTCATGATACAAATGTAATTGCTCTAATTTTTTCCACATCCTTTTGGGAGAGAGAATATTTCTTCTTTTAAAGGGTATTAGTAACCCTCTGGCAATTCCATTTATCTCTTCAGCGCAGTGAATCTGGAAGTATCACAGCCAGGCTTGCTGTTCCCTTCACCCGCTGCCACAGCGGAGCCCAGGGAGCACCTCTGGAGAGGACGGGAGCTTCACGTGTGTGCTACACACACACAACACACACTGTCACAGCCCTGAGAGGAGGCCAACACACAGCAACAGGTGACAGCTTCATAAATACATGAAGGGCAGTTATTCTGTAGTAACGAGGAGTTAACAACACAGGTATTTTATTCTCGGAGCTGACGGCAAGAGATGCGCTCGTTTATTTGCCAAACGTAAAAGATTTCTGACATTCATGGGGCAGCCAAGCAAGGATGGGGTTAAAAGCCGGGGTTTCAAATGTAAAACAAACAAGGCTAAGCCTCCCTGTCTCTCCAAGGTCTCCCTCCTTCCTTGCCCTCCGCAGAGGCTATAAATAGATTGCAGAAGAATGAAGTATGGGTGGGACCAAACTAGCCAGTCCCCTTCTATTCTCCCTAGGGAAGGAGGAAAAAATAAAAATACCACTTGACTCAATTATTTCAGATTATGAAGAAATTAACACCCCATGAAAAATCTAGAAGTGCTACTCCTAATTACAATACGCAGCCTTCTGACTTACCATCCTACAGAATATTTGTCTTTGAATTCTCCTTCCCTTCCTTTGCATCATATTCATGCGTATTCCCACAGTAGCACACATTTACTGAATTTTGCAGTCACATTTCCTGTAGCCCCCAGACTGCCTGTGAGGAAGAGAGCTGTGCATAGACAAGGGACTGCAGGTGGACAGCATTGTCTTTCCCATGCTCTGCTTTGTTAATTTTGGAAAAAGCCCCCAGCCTACCATCCTACCCCTAAATAAATCTGAGGTATAAGAAAAATGCCTTTTGCTCATCACCTCAAAGCTGAAGTGTCATTACTCCAGCAGTCTTGAGGAGCAACACATTTAAAGGCAAAAGATCCAAATGGAAATACTTAATCTACAACCCTGAATGCATCAAAGTAATCAGTCCTGACTTACCTTCCCAAGCTACTTCTTACAGCATCACCAACCAACAGAATCATTTAGGAAATTAAGTACTATTTCTTTATATTTTAACTCAAAAGGGAACCAACTCTCGCCTGTCACCTGAAATCTCCTCTTTGAGTGCGAACTGCTCTTAGTAAATGCTGAAGACAGTGCAGGCACCAACAGCAACTTTTCTGACTAAACTGCTGGGGTGGACTGTCTCCATCCCTCTGAAATCAGGGTATGATCACTCGCAGCTTCCTCAGAGTGGGAGGCATGAGAAAAAGATACCAAGAAACAGTGTTCAGTAGTTAAAGCTCAGGCTTCAGGTAGTGCATCTGGGGACATACCCACAATGAATGTTAGGGAAAACCTTCTAATTAGCATCAATTACAACCATGGCAAGGGTCAGAGCTTCTGAAAGATTCTGATCTACTAAATTCAAAAAGTGATTTGAAGCACAGGATGAGTGGGGGTTATCCTCCTTCTTGTACTCTTACACAAAGACCCTGCAGGATTTTTTCCCTGAGCAGTGTCAGGTGGCTCAAGCCTTTCAGCTTTGCCAGAAGGTCTGTCCTTGTTGTTTGCAGGCATGCCTTCCTTGGGAGGGAAAACCAAAATGCTCCAGGCAGACAGCACCTGCACAAGCACTCTTCACCTGCAGCCCTGGAAATGTAAGGAGCTGCCTTACACCTAATGCCTCTAAAGACTGCCTAAATGCTAACTTTTCCCAATTTTATTATTCTTTTAAAATCCATTCTTACACTCTCAGGCTTCCTTTCTTTCGTGTTTGTCTCCTCAAGCCTGTCACCTCTCTAGATGTCTTTAGAGTCTGCATGGAAGAGCAGGAATGAGCACCTAATTACAAAAAGGCAGAAGATTTATTACACATGCAGAGAGGCATTTGCATCACCCCCTTCCTGGCAGATGTCTGTGCTCTGGCAGGCTGCATGCACCACCCAGCTTGCAGCAGTGCTTGTCACAGCCTAACTGAAGCTGGCCCTGGCCTGAGCAGGGGGCTGGGCTCAGTGACCTCCAAAGGTCCCTTCCAACCTGTTTCTCCCAGTCCCATAGTCCCAGTCTTATGACAACAAGCCAGTAATAAGGAAAGCAGATCTGACACCTTCCTCCCCAGGAAAGGATCTGCATGGCAGCAAAACTCCTCTTATGGGATCCAGATAAACTAAGCTGCCATGCACAGGCTGTCCTGTTAGAGCAGGGGCCTGTTGGAGCATCTCAGAGAGGTACCAACAATCTGGTTAACCTCCTACTGCAAAGCTTTGACTCTCCCAGCTGAGTTTGCATCACATTTTCATTGTCCAGTCCCTTTGAGACCAAAGGAGAAGTTAAACAATGCTGGGTTTATGTGAAGCATTAGTCCTCTGCACGTAATGCTTTTATAATCCTTCAGTAATAACTTGTTAACTACAGAGGGGGTTCCATAAAATGAAGGCCACAGAAGCATTTCTCCATAAATGTTTAATTTTTATAAGCACTCCAATTAATAAGAGCTCATGTTCGTTCAAGCCACACGCTCCACCTATGACATCTTCCAAAGTTCAAACCAGTGGGCATAAACTTGAGTTCTTACCCACAGGGTAAGTGCATCCACACCCCCTCACCCCCAAGTGAAAGCACACACTGGTGCCAACTGTGGCCACTGCACACACATTTTGCACTTCAGTCTCTTGCCCACGTGCTAAAAGCAGACAGGAAAAGTGATGGGCAACCCCATGCAAACAGCCCAACAGGCATTAGTGCCACGGGCCTGTTGAGGATGAGATGTACAGAGCCATATACACAATTCATTTTGTTCAGAGGCACTGCGAGGGAGTGAGCCAATATCCTAGATAAGCAGGGCGACGTGAAAAAGAAAAGAGGGTATTATTACTTCTAAGGTAATATAAATCCCAGTTCCTTCCCCCAGTTCCTTTCTATCATGGCTGTCATGTTTATCCCACAAGCCACTGACATAAAGAATGCACCAGACTCTCAGAATAAAAGCCCTGAAGGGATGTGGAGAGCAGAAGGCACACCTGGGCTCGTCTACCCAATGACACAAAACATCAGGGAGGCCTAGAAAAGGTGGGATTCCTGTTTCTCACATATGATACCCCCAGTGGCTCCTTCTTCCCAGAACATCTCCTACTCACCCTGGGGCTCTAAACTTCCGAACTGGCTCTTCAAGGCAGCAGAGGGAAAGCTAGAGAAGCCAAAATCCCATGGTAACAGAAGTCAGTACTGGTCTGCCCTGCAAATGACACTGTGTGCTAGTATCCCATGCTCAGTGAGAGACAGCAGGTGCCTTTAATTCAAATAACTTCTCTGTCTGGTTGTGGCAGGCTTTTCCTTTGCTTTTGTTTCCAGTCCAGGAATAATTTCCTGTAGGTCTCGCATTCACTGCTCCCAGCCTTGTTTTAAGGAAAAGCAGGTGCTGGTCTTGCCAAAAGCACCTGCAGGATGAGAGTGATGGGACTGGGCATCACAACTCACAGTACCGCCAGGCTTGGACAGGATTGAGAGGACTGTAAGAGGGACAATAGCTAGAGCAAGCAGCATCATCTCCACCTCACCCACAGAGCACAACGGGCCCTGGAAAAAAGGCCAACTGAGTGACCAAAACAAGGAGAGAGAGCTGTGCCAAGTGCTTGCTTTGTCTGATGATCAGAGCTCAGCAACAGAAGTGCTGGTGTATCTATAATCAAATGGAAAGTCACTTTCTTGAGCCAGGAGCAGAGAAAAGCAAGCACAAACAAGGCTGGGAAGAGTCTCAGTTTTGGTCCTTCTACCCTCCTGCAGCTTCTGCTTGTGAAAGACGCCTTAAGCAATTCTGATTTCTGGAAATCCTTTGTCCCTGTATATACACATTTAGGTCATCTGGAAAATCTTCAGGATTCAGAACCATGGCATCACAAAGGAAGTGGAGCACAAAAAGGAGGTTGGTGTGAGATGCTCGAGATAGAACAGAAAGATTATGAGACAAGTAGTAAAGAGACCAGTTTCAAAGCATCACTTCCATATGATGTGAAAGTCATCCCAGGAGATGCCAGCACAGGAATAACACAACGTTCACTCTTACAGCATTTAGATTTCAAAAGGATAGGCTTTAAAAAACAAAAAAGTTACCGAGATGTTGGACAGCTTTACACAGATTTTTCTGGCACGTACATCAGAGAGATTGGCAGTTTGGGAACTTGTCCAGAAAGCACCTCACTGTGCCGGAAATCCAAGCACAGCCTGCCCAGTCTCCAAGATCTCCAGTGAGTGCTGTCTGTTTGCACAGGCAACTGCTCCCTGCATAGAGCGGGGCTACTTTGCTATGCAGCCACCAACCCTGGCTTAAAGCAGCACAAGAAACTTTGCTATGGGTCCATGAAGTGTCTGCTCCAGAAGTGTGAGCTCTTGTTGTATGTCAGTACCACAGATCTCTTTTTTAATTCTGTCTCAGAAAGCTCCATGAGGCCAATTTAAGCACAGAGCTAATACAATAGCCAGCTATTTTTCTTTGCAAACTGTGGCCTCCACCTTGCTGCTAGCCAGTAATAACCAGCCCTAACTTGTCTGTTCTCATTGTCTCTCTGGGAAACCAGAACATTTGGCAGGAATCTTCACTCCCATTTACAGGTAGGAAGCCCAGGTACAAAGAGATTAAGGCACACAAAAGCAGGCAAAAGGACGCAGAAAGTAAAATGCACCGGGGAAAAAAACCTCTTCTGTCCTTTGCCATTGTAGTGGCTGGAGTTAATACCATAGCCTTAAACACCTGCAGTTCCTTCTGATAACGAGTATTTCCTACCCCTTGGTCTTTGACCAAAAATATAAACACAAACAGAAGAGGTTGTGGACTTCTTTATAATGATGTTTTAAACTCACTCTTCAGATAAACACCCCCCAAAACAGTAGCAAGTGTATTTCTCTCACTTAGAGCCCTTAATAGCCTCACTGCTAACACAACGAAAAAAGCTAAAACTACTCATTTCATTACCTACTGCTCTCCAGATTAATCTCCATTCTGTGCTGCACAATGACAGGGTCACCATGGGGTTTCCATGCCAGTGGGGCTGTGTAAGGAAGTATGTGGCCTGTACAAATAAAAGCAGGGAATTCTTTATTCTTCTTCTTCCTAACCTGGGGTTTAATTCTCTTTCTTTTGTAAAATGAAAACCAGACTTTTCTCAGAACATAAATGATCAGTGCCAGCTTTCCCAAAGGAAAAATATTACAACTGTGTACAGCTTCTGCCAAAGTTAAAAATCTTTTCCTAGAAGGATCTTGGCTTAAAAGTAAGCTCCAAGTGCTCTAAAATAGTCACACATAGTCTAAAAACGAGCAGGTGCCTCATGAAATGAAGATTAAGATTTAGAATCCAAGTCTGGTGCCTTTCAGGCAAAGGATTCCCAAGGCAGAAGTTCCTAAAGTGGCTTTTGTTAAGGTTTCATAAAAGTGCCGAGAGATTGTCGAAGACTAGGGAATGCAATTGCACCTCTTTATTACACCTCAAACAGCACCCGCTACTCCCATCCACTCCATGAACCTACTGCTCCTTCAGGCAAACGCCGACTAAGAAGCCAATACTGCTTCACTCATGGGATATTTGTTCAGAGCAAATCAGGGAAATCAGGCTGGCTCTGGGTACAGCACAGCCAAGCAGCTTGGGGCAGCTGTTTTCCTCTGCCGGGTCCTGTCAGAGCTGGGCAGCATGTGGTCACACATTCTTGGTGCCAAAGGGGTTGTACTGCACAGCCATGTGCTAGAGGCCGTCTTCTCCTCGGTCTTTTCCCACCTGAGCGGGGGGACATGCAAGTCCATGACTGAGAACACCTCCGTGATGCACACCTCCATCTACTCCATGGCACGCTGGTCAAGACAGAATTTGAGCACAAACATCCACGTGCGCACCACTCCCACCTGAACGAGGATCCCTCGTGGCCATCCCATCTCCTGTTCCAGGGATCTGAGGATGAAAGTGGGTCTCATCTCCCCTGGGGTGCTGGGTACCCCAGAACCCCTATACTTCAGGGAAAGACAGACCTCCATGCCCCATAAATATCACGGGCTGAGTCCCTCTTCTGTCCTCCCACAGAAATAGAGGGGAACAAACCCAACTTCCATTCCCACCATGGGAAGTGTGAAACACAGCTGCACACAAGCCTCCCCCAGGCTGGGCCCACTAAAGGCACGCAGCACTGGGAATTCTGGGCAACTCTTCCTACCCCCACCAGCCAAAAACTGAGCACTGAAAATAATACTAATGGCTTAACAGACCAAGAAGGGGAGTGAGCTGCCCAAAAGGCACTGAAAATAGAATAGAGGGAACAGACTTGCCTTTTTTTTTCTCTCTCTTCATTGAAATTTACTGCAGCTAGAACTGAGTAAAACAACTGAGATCTGGAAATACAGATAGCATCTGAGATTTCTCACTGTTCTGTCAACAACTTTCAGACATTTGAAAGCACAGCTCTAATCTCCCTTTCATTGCAGCAGAGAATATGAGAGTGAAACATGCAACAGCCATCATTTTTACCAAGACATAAATCTGTTCCCTCCCAAACCCTCCCTAGCCCACAGAGCAATGCTGGGCAAAACCTAGAGAATTCACTGAGCCCCATCAGTCCTGTGCCAAGGAACTGATGATAATTCCTGGGACCATCCTTCTGCTTAAAACACCAGGCTGATAGGTGATAAAGCTGTGTTAATACACAGTTAATGTAGACTGGCTGGTGGGAACTCAGTCCTTTCCAGAATACCTAGTTCAGAGCAACTCAAGCTCTCAAAAGAGAGAAGTTAATAAACACAGGCAGACAATTTTACTTCCGCCCTTATTAAGAGTTTTAAATATATTTCTGAAATACCCACACGTTCTCGATGTTAACCTTCAGTACATACACTGCCTCATCCATAACCAACCAGACCCCATCCATCTCCTGCCTGAGGCACTCTGGGCCTCTGCTGGCACAGACCACCCCACTCCCTGGTTACACACAGGCAGCTCGAGCCGTGTGTGTCCCAGCACACGACCACACCTGACCAAGCATGACAAGCCCTGCGTTGCTCTGCTCGGCTTCACCCTGCTCAGCTCCAGCACTGGGGCCAGCCCCCCATCTCCACAACAGCCAGGGGACAGCACTGGCAGAGATGCAAGCACATCATGTAGTTAGGTGTTTTGTTTCCAGAAGGAACTTCATTTGCCATTACCGGCTTCTTCTCACCAGCAGCTTCTTTTCTGCACCACTGGACGAGTTTAAAGACAATCACTTCATCATCCAGCACCAAGAGGTACCACGCTCTTTCCTCTGAAACTGCAAACTGCTTGTGGGTAAGTCTTCAAGGAAACAAGGACAGCAATCAGAAGGTGAGGGGTGAGCAGCACCACCATGGCAGAGAGGCAGCTTCTAGAGAGAGATTACACCCCTGCATGCACGTTCTCACGTTCCTCCTCTAGAGGAGGGAAGGACTGCAACAACCTCACTCATCACAGACAAACTGCCTCCAAGTGGAAATAAAAACATGTCAGCAGAGACCTGTTCAAGTACACACCTACTGTGAAAAGACTGTCCTGACCTGGCCCCTGGTAAAAATATTCCATCTGCTCAGGCTCTCACCTATTACAGAAAGAAGTCATGGACGTTTTCACTTCAATATCTCTACACTTATCACCACTGGGAGAGAAAAGGGACAGAGGGCTCAACAACATTTCAAGTGTGAGGTAGCTATGCTTTGATTTTCTGGGGCAGCAGCAAGGTGGCTGAAACAGGCCCATCTCCATAGGCAATCAGTGACCCGGTGATCATCACGCCTTCCGATACGTTGTGGCATTTACAGCTCTGTGGAGATGAGAATCAGAGGATGTCAGGTTCTATAGACTGTAACGAAAATATGATATAAAACACTTCCATAGGCTTCCTTTCAGAAATAGAAGAACTCTCTTTCTTAGGTCCCCCGTATTTATTTTCACTGTCAAACCAAGCACACGTTGAGAGGTAAGAATTGCCCCATCCTCTCGCTACATAACCCAGGGGAGTTTTCTCTCATCTCCCACACACTCTTCCACATGATCCTTACTATTCATGCACCAAAAGCAACTAACAGGAAGCTTCATCTGAGAATTGTTGGCTTTTTCACTCCTGCAGAAAAAGCTAGTATGAAGCAAACTAGTTCATCACCTTTTCCCTACAGCATATAAATATTCAACACCCACTGACAGCCCTGGATAACGTGAAAACCAGTCACATTTTCAGTGCAAGCATCTGTTCTTCCCTGAAGTAAATCTTCCTTGAAAAAATTTGGTGCTCCTGAAGGAGACCAGAAATGGAAGGCCTGGATCCTTTTCTCATTGTGTCTGCTGGAACATCTCATGCTTTCCCCTTGTGTTTTCCCTAACTATGGAAGCAATATCAAGATTTTTCAAGCATTTACATTTCAGTATCAAAGTCAGAGGCAAGTCTCCAGGGTGTGGCGGAGGTGTCTGGTCTGCAGCCCTTCACTCCAGCCCTCCATTCCAAAAGTTTCTGTGAGGAATGGGTCTGAAATACTTATGCAAGGGGGTGTCTCTTTCGTAGGTCTACAAAGTACTGAACAAACCCACAAAACAAAGTCATGGCCCAAACACTGGTATTCCTAGAAAAAGAACAGCCAGAAGAGAATAGAGTTCATTACATCATTTCATGCATCATGATGGTCCCAAGAATAGTTAAGGAACCACCACCAGCATCCCAAAGCTGCCTAAATCCATAAATACCGGAGCATACCTTTTTGGGAAATAAATAATCAATCCCAGAATGCCATGCATCTATTATTACAAATATTTTATTTCCTTCTTCATTAATATATGCAAAGCAATCAGATTAGAGCCACAGGAGGTAATGAAAAACCAACTAAGAGATAAGGGCCTTTTTGTGTGTTGTGCTGTGCATGTTTAGTCCCTATTTTAAAAGGAGACCTTGAGTCTACTTTTGCAGTGCTTCGAGTGAATGTCAACTACAGAATTTTCAAGGCAGGAGGAACTACAATCCTGCAGCAGAAATATGGTGATTCCTTAAAAAAAGCAGACTCCTGACACGATGAGTCTCATTGCCAGCCTAAAGGTGAGGCCAGAAGAATCCTAAGGCGATAGGATAACATAAACACTGAAAACAAAGGTCAAAGTATCTGGCAACGGTTTTGATATAACCAGGCAGCTCAAAAGATGCAAGGAAAGCCAAGTTTGCAGGGGTGGAGGAGGATCTTATTTGATGAAGGGCTTCTCGTTCATTTTTTCCATCTGTGTTATCTAGTCTAATAAAAATGTCATCTCTTCCTACAGACCCTGAGTCTGAACAGATTCTCTGTGAAAGGGAGCTACACCCTTAACACAGCACATAATGCTGTAACCTGGTCTGGAAGGAAGGAAACCATGGGAGACAGCCCTGGGCTGCACCAAAACACTGGCAACGAGCGGGCACACTACACTGCCTCCTCCACGTCTGGGACTCCTAGAAAGGTATTACTGACATTGAATCCAGCACTGTGGGAATGGTTCATATATGGAGAAACAAACCATTTTACAGAGAGAGGTTCCAGGGTCTCAATCTGTTCACCTTATCAAAGAGAAGACTGAAAGGTAACTGGATCAAAGTGACTAAATGCCAGCACAGAAAGAGAAATTTGATTAGAGTCTAGAGAACCTTAATAGATAAAAGGTTGAAAGGCCAAACTTTTAACAGGTTCATTAACAACTGAGACAATATCCCATGAACTGCAGAGGACTGCACATTGCTGATGATTGTCAAGTTAAGATGGGATGCTTCTCTAAAACGTCTTTTCAAGTTCATACAGGAATTAATCCAGAGAAAGCCTGCATGAGAGATCACAGCTTTCTGACTTTTATAACCTCCAAATGCAGCAGAGCAGCAGTACTGGATTTCAGGAAAGCAAAGCTAGGTCAGTTTAGGAAGGAACATAGGAATAGCTGACTAATATCAACAGGAATATTTGCATGAGGACTTCATTCACATTGAGGAACATACAACCAAGGGGCTTAATAACAGTGACAAGCACAGAAAATGAGAATAAAGAAACCTACTACCTCATAAAATTAAGGTAAAGTTCCTACTTGTTTATTTAGGAAGAAAGCAGACATGTCTGAAGCAAGAGGTGGCCAATGGAGCTTTCATACAGACCAAGTGAAACAGTAAGAAATAAAAAGGTTATAGTGGAGGTAAAAAAAAAAAAGCTCACTGTTCTGACTGGCAAGTGTCACTGGCTCCTGCTGCAGGCGCTGACAGGAGAGACTGAATCCAGGTGAGAGCTGGTACAGTATATGTCATCACTGCTCTGGAGACTGTGATACTGTGATGCACATTATTTATTACAAATAGTCTTCATTTAGTACTGCAAGAGCTTCCCAGCTTGATTTATGAGTCCATGGATCCGAAGAATGTTAAGTACCCATATTTGGCCATAGGAAAAATTTAGGCTGATCCTGAAAGAAAAATCCGGGCACTGAGCCCTGTCTGCTTTAAAACCAGAAAAGCTGCTTACCAAGCAACCCCTAGGGAACAGTCTGAACTCCAGAGACAAACATCCTAGGAGACCCATTACTGTAGGTATTCCCCACTCTCCTCTCATGAGATTTACAGACCAGATACTTGGCAACGATATTTCCTTCTGTATCCTCTACCTGTTCTGAAAACAATTTTGGCTTTTTCAATTATCTGGGAGTTGATTTGTTGCTTTAGAAGAAGCACCTGCCCCATAACTCTGTCTTTTTCACTGTGCTGCGAACATGTGCAAGATGTTTATGATAGCAAACAGCAGGAGTGTTGAGGAGTCTCACCAGCTCTAATTAAAACAGGTTCATCCTACAATTTTACCCATGCAGAACTGAGCTCGCTTATTCGTGTAAGTGCACAGGCTCAGCTTGCAAACACTAAAGTACAGGTGTCAATATATGACAACTGTAAGCTGCTGAGAAGGGAGTTTTCTGCTAATCCTTTTGAGCAGATGTGTGGCAGCAGATCAAAGAACACGAGCTCCTATGGGCTGGACGAGCACATATCCTCGGGACACGGCAAGGAAACGCTCATCACTCCCCTCAGCAGGGACAACACATGCTCAGGATGAGCATGGTCTCTATTTCCACCAGTCCAAGTAACTGACTTGGGGGGCACTAGGATAAGGACCAGAACAACACAGCCAGTGCCCCGCAAGACTCTGCTCTTTTTCAAGGCAGCAGAAGCTACCAGGAGTGTTATGAAAGACGCTCCCCTTGGGATGCAGGGCAAAGGAGGGAGAGAAATTCAGTCAGGCAAGGGAACCCCCTCCCTTGCTACTTGGTGCCGGGAAGGGAGCAACGGCGTCTCTTCACATAAGCCCCAAAGGTACATGGATGAGACAGTTCCGCGGGGATGTGGCAAGGATTATAAACACCATTTCACTTTGTTGCTACAGGTGAACAAACATCGCTCTGGTCGCAGTCCAGCGGCACTGCAGTCTACAACCAAGCCCACAGCACACAGGCTGCTGCAGCCAACGGCTGTGTTGTCAGCACAAATAATTACCAAAGAGGGACCACCAAGCAAACAAGTCCTTCAAACGAACCACCCACTTTCCCATGTTTCTCAGAAAAAGCATTCCGACAGTGAGATCTCCAAGCCGTACCAAAGGCATCTTCAGGACAGGTGCTCCTCCTGAAACCCAACCGCAAAGGGAGTTCAGGATAATAAATCCCTCTCCCACACAAAATAAGAAGAGAGAAGCACCGAAGGTGAGTCCTATTACCAGGCTGTGCACTCTGCAGTGCCTCAAAGATTTGAGCCCTCTTTTTAATATTACAGATGGGAAAGGTGTTTATCTTCCTTTATTAACATGCTAGCTTAAATTGCATTTTAAATAATCTCTCTCAGCAGCCTCCCCTGAAGGTTCATAGGGTGGCAGTGGACAAATTCCAAAGACATGGCCAGTTGCCTCAAGTCTTTAAAATTCTGTAACAGCCAACCTGGATGTTTAGGAGTGGAGAGGCTGAGTCCTGAATGTCTGGCTTTCTGCAAAGGACAGACTCTGCAACTACAGCAATGCCCTCTCCTTTCATTCCACACTAAAACTGAGGCCCAGACGAATGTGTTGGCTGTGAAGAAACATGGAAAGGACAATGTGCATTCCAGTTCAGCTTTTTCAGGCTCAGGTGTAGTTCAGTGACTTCTGTGCTGAAGTACTCAGTTTTCCAGGGATTTCTCCATCTACCGCAAACAATATTCCATGGGGTTTTTTTCCTCTTCCACAGCCAATGACCTCTGCTATTTAAGGCCCTCTAAATCCTTCTTAAGCCAATAGCTCCTCCCAGTAGGCTGCCAATTTTTTAACATTTTCCCAGCAATATTTAGACTCGACCACCTTTTTTATTACCCTTTGAGAGTTACTGCAGTGAGAGTTCAAGGAACGTAAACAAATGAGACAGAGCACGTGGCAGCCAAAATGACACCTGAATGCCAGTCAGGAAGGTCTGACAGTGAGGGGGAGATGCAGGAAAACAACCATGCTCCTGCTCACAGCACACGAGGGGCTGGGGAGCTGAGGACAGACAGGTTGCCTTGGCTGTGCTAACCAGCCATGGGAATGCAGCACTTGCTCAAGGTAACAAAACTTCTGAGAGATGATAAAATCTCCAGAAAGCTACGACACTCATCCTTGGAGGAAAGGTAAAGAGTTAGCACAGGCCTTGTTCTGCTCTGAGCAAGCATTTCTGCACGGACATGCTACTCCAGAGTGACAGCCCCTGATGTCAGACCTCTTACCAACAGTTTTTATGGAGTTAAACACGAAGCATTCCTCCTCCTCAGGGTGCCCAAAGCACATAAATCATGCACAGAAATTAAAATCAGAACTTGGGGAAAGGAGAGGTGTGAGATAATGTATCATTTTACATGGTCAGCTACGCATCAGCACTGTGCTATCAGTAAAGCATAAAGAAAGAAGGACAGGGCACTCAGCAATAAGGACCAACTGATGAATGCAGGAATTTCCACGGCAGCGAGGTGCAAGCAAGGAGACAGCACACAGGCTGAACGAACTGCATGAAAAACAAAAGCCAAAGGACTTAAGAAAACTCCCAATGGCTGTAAAGTGCCTGATATTACACAGAAGAGACAGAGATTGTTGGGAGGGGTCATTTGGCAGGCACAGAGATGAGTGAGGATGGGCCACTGCCACAGTACCACTGCATACATGAAACCAATCTTTGTGGTAAAATAGACTAAATGTCCTGTTTTGCAGAAAGATGGCACGGACAGGCAATGAATGTTGCAAACGACTCCCCTGGTCTTGGGACAGCATATCCTGAAGGACCTCACTTCCTGCAAGAAATGGCAGTAAGATTTGCAAGATGCTATTATGGTTCTGTCAAATTAATGAGTCTTAAGGGTACAAAGTTCTGCTCATGAATACAATAAACTGCTGCTATACTGATATAAGCTCTTTCCAGTTCAAATATTGATAGAGGAGTTGCGATCTACACTGGCATTACAATTTATGTCCAGTCTGGAGACACCTCTTGTTTTATAGACATAAGGCTAACAGGTTGGTTAGAGGTCAAAAATGAAGAAACAATTTTCATCATTCTTGATTATCTTTGAGAGATCCTGAAGCAGATGGAAGCTGCTCAGCCATTCAGCCAGTGTTACATATTTCACTCTGACAAGGCTCTGGCACCACAAGCAGAGGGAAACCTGAGCAAGAGTATTTCCTTCCATTTAACCTTCTTTATTATTAAATCTTTCAGTCATCAGCAGAGCATTTATTTGGTGAAGGTTTTTTTTTTTTTTCCTTAAAAACAAAATACCAAGTGTAAGGTACCTCCTTTTTACATACTCAGATCAGAGTCTTGAGACATGTTCTGGTTTTAATTATTAAAGCTGCTGGATGCTGTGGATCACTAACTGTAAAACAAAACTAATTCCTCTTCAGCCAAGCACTGCTAGTACATAGCCCATACATCCCCAGGTATTTGCTAGCAGAATGAAAGCTGGTTACAGCTATCTGGCTCAAAATTAACTGACAGCATCAGCACAGATGCAATTCATGACAAGCTCCATCTCTCAAGTCAATAATAACTTTACCACATCGCCTGGTTTGCAAGGTAGCCCACCCTGAGCTACTGCCTCGTGTCACCACAGACATTTAAATAATAAATGGTACCTCTGTTTTATTCAGTGAGGCACAGTCGAGGATTTGCTAAATTTAACCATCCAATTAGCCTAGCAACATTCAGGATTTGGGAGTTTTCAGAGTTCGCTACTTCAGAGGAGGAAAGCTCAGTTACACCAATTAACATTCTCTCTTGTAAACTGCACAAGCAGCTATTTCCCAGGTCTTTCTGTGGTCTGAGAGGCAATGAACAACTGGGAGCATAGCACTGACTTTTAAGCTTCTCAGACGAAGAAGATAATTCTTCCAGGTAATGCCAACCCCCTGGCTTGCTCTGGGCTCTCACAAAAATAGACATAACTCTACCGCTTCACCAGCTGTGAGAAACTGTTGCTGGCAGAAAATAAAACAAAATAAGTTTCAAAGACAAGTTAATTTTTTATAAAATTAACTATGATGTCTTTGCCCAAACCTTTTCATTAGCTGCAGCACACAAAACAGTCACCATTTCTCTTTAGCCTTAGGCTAATACAAAACACACCTATCTCCTGCTGGTACGACTGCACACATTTCTTCTGCAAGCTCAGTGCAAGAGACAGTATGCCCAGAGAAGGGCTATGGAAATTCTTCAGGTCACTTCAACCCAACATAAATACATGTCTACAGTATCTGAGCAGCAATCACAGTGAGCCCTGTTACATCCAGCCGGCTCTTCCTCTCTATTACACAAAATAGAGAGCCTTTATAGAAAGAGCCAGCTTGTAGCATCTCTCCTTCGGTTTATGCAGATCACACTGCAGAGCACAAGAGTGCTCTGAATATTAAGCTACTGCATCTAACCAATATAGATAAAAAAAAATACATAAGCTGAGGAGGAAAAACAGGGGAGAGTTGGCAGATGCTACCTGGCTATCTGACTCCAAACCTCTGGTGTATCCTCACACATCTTTGCAAGTAGGGCATGAACAAGGCACCTGCCCCAAAGCAGTGGGGTCTGAGCAGTCACTTCCCAGCCAGCACAGCTGCTACAGACTCAGAGCTTTTGCCTTTCAATTACCTGCTCCCAAGAACAGAAACACAAAAGATACCAGACCCCTGAGGCAGCACAGGGAAAGAAAACTTTCCTACTCCCTACTCTGAAATTCTGGGAACTTGCCGAGGCTTTTAAAGCACTCTTCCCCGCATTTCACAAGGACGGATTCTTTCCCCGACCTCTTCAGTTTTAATCTCCTTTAAGCCTGGAAGTCAAATCTTCATCTAGGGTGAAAATATTTTGCCACCGTAATCTAGTTACGAATATTTACACAATTTGCCCCAAATTCTCTCATTACAGCTGCCATTCTCAATTATTCACAGGTAGTGGTACATGCAGTTTCCGTGGAAACCCGCAGCTCACGACCAACTGATGCTCAGCCAATTGCGGGCAATGGGCACTCGAGCAGAACCGGTCGGCTGCGTAATTGTGCTGGTATTTGACCACTTCAAACCTACAGGTAGCAGAGGACTAGTTTACATTTCAGTGTCTAAATTTCAAACATCTTAACTATTCCAGGAAGCAACCAAGACCTTGTCTCTCCCAAAGCGTAATAAACTTGATGAGGAGGCTGTAACTTTTATGACATCGCATTTTCAGCATTTCACTATCATTTTCTGTATTTACCATTCAAAGTAAATGTCAGATTACTCTACCATAAAACTGGTCATAAGTGATTCACTCCATTACACTTCAGGACCTTCCTTATTTTTAACTAGTGAATCTCTGCCAGTCATTTCCCTGAGAATGTGCTCCTTCCCTTCCCCTTTCCTGTAGTAACTTATTTTATTTAACAAGTGAATATTGACAGATAAAATTTCTTGTTCCTTTAAGTCTCTTTCAGCACTTAGCATTCTGAATGTTGTGGAGCCTCAAAAACAGCTACCTTGAAAAGATTTCAGAAGCTCCCTGGAAATGCTTTTTGGGTTATACTAATGCACAACAGAGTAAAAGCATATCCTTGTCAGGCAGAGCTGTGAAGCCACCCAATATTAAATTGCTGAAACTTGGCCATACAGTGAGGACTACCCAGCTATTATCCTGAGCTCTCTAAGACAGTAAGATTCCACTATTTTTCTGTTTGAAAGACTCATGCTTCTCCCTGATATATGACATTCCACTGAGATGCTGACTCTCACCAGGCACCTGCAACGCTTCATCACCCACTTCATGTTTTCACACAAGCTCCATCACATTTTTTCCCATGCAGTGCCCCAGGCTAAGACAGAGGCCCTTCCGCAGCATATTCACCAAGACACAGGACTCTAAATCCTTCTTTCCCACTTGGATCTCTTCAGAATTCAAGCAACAATTATGCTGTAACCAGTGATACTCCAGGTCATCATATTGTCTCTGTGTTATCTCATGCCATACACACAGGTTTGTCTGTACCCACCTACTGTCCTGTCTCCTACCTGGACTCTCAGACCCCAGCACACAGCTCACTGTGGGACACTGTGCCTGCATGGCTGTGCTGTGTCAGGAGCTCTCCTTGTGAGGTTTCACAATCAGAGCCCTTCATTACTCTAATGACACGGTCAGTGATGGCACATGCGGTTGCTGCGCTCTCCCTGTGACCCGAGTCTTCCATCCTCCCATCCAGGAAACAAACTCAAGTTTCACCACAAATAAGACAGTGCAAGACTCACTTTTTTATTCAGCACTTTTCCACTTATCATAGTCTGAGATCTGGAGCAGCAGATTGTTTCTGGGGCAAAACAACTGCTGTGTTAACCCCAAATGAGGAAGAGTCACCTCGGACACAGCTACACAAGTAGCACCACCCTATCACCTCTACATGCTAGAGCAAGGAGCACTCCTACCACTGGTGGAAACACCTGAACTAAGAAATCTAGCTCTGGCTAAAGGGAAGAGAACAAAAACATTCATTGCACCTGCGTTGTTCAGAATTTAGCATCTTCCAAATGTAATTTCCAATCTATTTGCTTTGGAAAATACTCAGAGTTCACGGAGGAAATCCTGTACACATTTTTTTAATAAAGGTAGACTGGTAAAGCACTTGCAAAATATCTTTATGAAAATCAATAGCTCTATTGAGAGAGCAGCAAGTGGAATGCCTACCCTGCACTGCTGCACAGAGCAGCTGACATGGTAACACACAAACACGTCCTGAAAAATGGCACTCAGGGTGCTTCAGCTTCCCTGAAAAGCATCAGCAGATCATACACAGACTTCTTTTATAAAAATACTATGGTACAGGAACAAACAAAGGCTGCTGTTAATTCTGCTGTTGAAGGGGAAGGTTATCATCCAAGACAGCTGATCGGTGGACTGAAGATAAGCACCGTCAACCTAAAGAGCTGTACTTTGAACTCCAAACAAACTCTGGACTTCTGCATACCTACTCTCTTAGAGGGTACTTACTGGAAGGGCAGCAGCACTTCAATTAGAAACAATGTTCACTTCCCTTTCCTACCCGGGACTTAAAAAAAAGCCTGGGAAACACCCTGGTGATTGGGAGAAACACCAGCATAAAGCACCATCCTGTGCTTTAGCCAAAACTATGCTGAAACTCGTATTTACCTGCAAAGCTTCAATTCTGAAGGTCCCAGTATTCCAACGAGTATCTGTCAAGAGTGTCTTGAAGACAGAATGGCCTTCTACAAGAAATGCCAAAATAACTTAAAAAATGCTGAAAGGGTCACACTTAACAGTAGCACTACAGAGTCATTGTTAACTGTGTCACTGTGGGATCTGGGCAGTTTCTGTGGGTGAATCTTGTGCCTGTAACCACTTTTTATCTGCTCCTCCATAGTAGCTGTAAATTAGCACTTAATGCCACAAGGAGAACAAGTTCAAACTCTGTTATTTGGCAGTGAGGTCCAGTTCCATGAAATTCAGCACATCATATCTCAAACTGAAAAGTGCATAAAGTAATGAATCACCAGGTTATATTCAGATTCTGCAGACTCATTTTTCAGCCACAGAAAACCAGTACTTGCCAGGCTTAGAATAGCAGCACTGATCTTAAGACCAACAGTGCTGCAATTTTTTTAAAAAATGTAAACCATAAAAGAACAGGTTAAATGATAAAAGGCGGCATTTCAATTCTATGCTTCAATGAATATTAGTGACACAGTTGTTAGGGAGGTGGAGAAGATGAGCTGTCAAGTTTTGTGACTAAACTAATGTTTCAGGCAGTTTTGTTAAACACACAGATTTCTTTCTTTTTTTTTTTTGGTTAGAACATTTTTTATGTATTTGCCATTGGTCAGATTTAGGGACCATACAGCAGCACAGGACTAGATGGGACAAAGGACATACCTGAGGTCTCTTGCCTTTCTGGATATAAAAGAGGAAGAGAAGATAAAAAGGACCAGTTCTGTCTGGCTCAGCTCCATTCTATTTACTCCAGCATTGTTTATGACTTGTAGAACTCACAAATAACATCTCCGTTGTGTCAGAATTAAATTTTTTAAATATAAATCGGAAGCTGGCTCCAATCAAGTCTTGATGGGTGACTGTAGTGTACTGTCCTTCGTTTGCATCACGTAGCTCCAAATCTTGAACTGGGGAGCCTGAATCAAGGGCAGATCCACTGATCCAGGGCTGAATTTTAGCGAGGTAGGGAATGGAAAATTGCCTCGGTGCTTGACAGCTTTTGAGGTTTCCCTTTGCTGGACAAAAAAAAAAGTCAGGTCTGGAGATGAGGGACGTGCACTGCTAACATCAGCGTAAGGAAGGCTTGGGTGCAGCCTTCCACAGCTGCACATAATGCCTTAGAGCTTTTTTTCCCTCACTGTAGCTACTGAGGGAAGCTACAAAGCACATCCAGCCGCTGTGCCTCCCAAACATGGAACATCTTGGATTATAAATAACAGAGACAGGCTACAAACTGCACAAAATTAAAGAGGCAACATCCAACATATTACATGTGAATAAAAGAAGAGTACAGAGTAATCTGAACACAAGGGATTAGGAAAAAAAAAATACCCTGAGTCACTGAGGCCTGGTGCCCATCACGAAACCCCTCTTGATCTTTCATCTTCTGCCCAGTCTGACCCTGTGCACTGACTCACCTGGACAAACAGGGTTTCTAGAGTTTTCCAGATGTGTTCTCGGTTGCCACAGGACTGAGCAAAACCACATGCTCAACCTGCAAGATGGAAGCAGTCCTGGGAGATGGCAACTCAAAGGGCTCATGATATTCATCCAGCACTGGGCCAGACGGGTTAAAGCAACTCCACGGTTCTGCCCAGCCCTGTTTCTCCTGGATGAGGTCGCGTGATTTTACTGTTGCAAACTACGTGTGTTAAACCACCACTAAATAGATCAGCACTTTTTAGTATGAAGACACAAGGATGGATGCAATAAAGAGCTACTGGATCCAGAATCCCTTCTACCAATAGTAACTCACTGTCCCTTCTCCTACAAGGACTGCAAAGCATAAATGATATTAGCAGTTAAGAGGCGGTTTTTTTCCTCAGTGAAGCTGGGGAACACCTTATTATATGTGTTACTATATGCACACCGAAAGTTAAAGCACAACTAGATGCTTCTTCCATTAGACTGACTAAACCCACTATCTTTAGCTCAAAAATGCCCGAGGTACCCATCAGCAGAGGCTAGAGAAGCATGCACTTGGAGGAATTGTCACTATAACCATGGCCCTTAGACACTTCTTGGGCATTCAGCAACTGGTTCCTGGGAGAAAAAAAAAAAAAAAAGTGGGATAGACTGACCTTCAGTTTCAATCACGGCAGCTGTTTCTTATGGCAGCAAAATACAGTGTGAATTACAATGCATGTATTTTTATAAAAGCACAAAAACAGCACAGAGAATTTCAACATGAGCTCAAAAGTAAGCCAGGAGCTAGAAAATAGGCCATAAAACAGGGGCTTACCAAGCTCAAATGTTCAGCCTGTTGAAGAGAATTTACAGAAGCTTACATGGAAAAAGGGATCTCAGAGACACATAGCAGAAAAGAGGGTTTACAGTCAGAAAGAGCCAAATGGATTAGCCTGAAGTTTAGATTATATAGTTTCAACACTGGATTGATATATTAATTATTGGAATAAACTAACCAGTTACTGCTGGACCCACAGTTTGTTTGCATTTTTTGGGGGATGATACGGTATATAATTTCATAAGGATATCCTTTAATCTACCTGTCAGAAATATCTGCATGGCTCAGCCAAAGAGGAAGCAAGGAAGAGATGCTAGACATGGACCCTCTAACCACAGAGCCTACAATCACACTGGAAGTGGATAGAGAGCCAGGTATGTTGGCTGGTATGTGCTTGAACAGATGCATTCTGTTCTCCCTGGGTAATCCCTGAAAGGCTCGAAGCAAGAGGAGTCTTATGGGTTTGTCTGCACTAGAAAGTGGTATTAGAGACAGGATGTAACCACAAGAAAACCCATTACCTACATAATATGGGCATAACATCGCTATGATTTAATAGTGAGTATAGCTTGGCTCATCAATGCAAAGCCACACTCCATCAGACAGACAACTCCTCAGATTCTGCTTTGATCAAATGGAAGTCTCTAATAAGAACCAGTCTGAATAGTGGTTTGCATTAGGGGAAGAGGCTAGGAGCAGGTTTAACAATTAAGAGGTTTTTTGGTGTTGTCACACATTCTTGAATTGCTGGTGCCAATCAGCCTTTAAGTCAACACACAAAAATTTTTTAGTTCTTCTAGGACCTCCTAGGATGAGAAACTACATAAACTGAGTTGATAGCCTTAAGCTAGGAACCAAGTCAACGCCACCCCAGCCAAACTTCAAAAATTAAAATTCAGAGTCATGAGCAAGTCGGGAAATCGGTAAACCCTTGCCACGTTCCTCGTGATTCCGTGCAGGAAATAACCCCATCTGCTGTGAGCAAACACCAGGAGAAAGCAGGTGACGCTGAAAAAGGTGGCAGCCTGCAGAAGGAGACACACATCACAACTCGCATTCTGCAAGGCCAAGGCAGTGCAGAAAAATCAAATCCAGCTCTCTGAAACACGGATAAAAGTCACAAAAAACGTACAAGGAGAACCAAAAGACTTTCCCTCTGCCAACCACAACAAATGGCTCAGTAATACAAAATGTCAGCTGGCACTCGAAGCACAGTGGATGGCCAGAGAGAAAGTGCATTTTTAAATCATTAACACATTGGGAACACACAGATGTGCAGTTCAGCTACATCTGTGCATTGTAATTTCTACAGTAGTCACAACTTAATGAATCATCAATTGTGACAAGATCAATGAACCGAACTGAGCAACAAACTAAAGCTGGTAAATTCATGCCTGGGGCAAGAGCTACGGGTTTATTATTTTTTTTTAGTACTTCTATAATTTTTAGTGCCTAATTAGTAAAAGCATGAATCCTCCAGAACCTTTTTATTTTCTCCTCCCTTTTAAAAGTCATGCCGCAAAAGATTATGATTTCATTCGTGTCTGCTAAGGTCGAGCCTGGATACTACTCATCTGATCGGCAATTTCTTCCTCAGGACTGTGAGCACATGGCAGGTAGAAGTTACAACGTTAGGACGTGCTCTCCATGCCAATCGGGTGGACTCTGACAGATCCCACCACCTCTAGGCAAAACAACTGCTGGGTTTTTTTTCCACGAGGCCAGATTATTCCTGCAGGCAAAGCGTCAGCGAAGGTTCTCTGCAATGCTACTTTTTGAAGGGTCAAGTTCACATCCAAACCAAGCAACCAAATCATTTATTTGCAAAGAACACACACTGAGAGCTCCCCCCGGACTCAACCCGTTCAACAACTTCAGGGCTGGGTTTGCTGATGACATGCATGGTCCAGCCAGGTTTCACATCAGTGATACTGTTACAGAAAAATTCTGCCCAAATTAACCTCCTAGCAGGAGGCAGGAGACAATACCCCACCTTCTTACAGAGCAAAGCCCATGCGAGCCAAGGCTCTCCCTGCTGACCTCGTCGCTCTTCCAGGTGAACCATTTTAATCTCTACCATATGCTGGCTTTCAGTGCATTAACACTTGCCAGGGGTTCAGCTGGGTTCTTGTCTCCCTTCCAGACAGGCTCCAAGGGACAACAAGCTCTCTGCTTAGCCTGGCTTGTCTGTCACATGTTCGGAGTTGCCTCCATCTGGACCGCACTTCCATGCATTGCAGCACTGCTGGCATGCACTGCTCTTCCCTGCTGGGACCCAGAGTGAAGGAGATGCAGGCTCCCTACAAGGCTGATTCTGTTCCTGACCTTTTTTGTCTGCCCTTCTTCAGGCCAGATCTCTGTCACCTTGGACTGTGCATTCCCCAATTTATTACCTTCCCCTGCAGCAGCTTTTGTTATAAAACCACCCCGTGTGCAGCTTATGCATTTTTCATCAATATGTTTATCATTTCTGCTCTCTCTCCAAGGACTTTCTCCTCACTGGGACCAACTGTGGCATTGTCTAAATCAAAGAGATACAGAAAAATAAATTCCAGTTTTGCCTTGCTTGCAAACAAAACACCATTTTGGAGCTGTAGCACCAAAAAACAAGGCTTGGTGTTTTTAAGGTCTCCAACAGGTTAATGTTTCCAGCACCACTCCAGTTGTCTCAAAGTAGCTAAAGGGTCATAATGCCAGTTCTGTTGCATGTAGCACTTTGTGCAGATAGTTTTACTGAAAGCATTCTGCATCCTGTGCTGACAAGTACTCCTATTGCAAGGAAATGTGTCCCCCAATTCCACCTTGGAACAGCAACACAACAGTGAACACTATGCACACAATAGCTGGATGAAGTTATAGCTCTGGTTGCTATTTAGACTTCTCCACTCAACACTTACACCAAGAAGTTGGAAAGGTTTCATCCAGGCTGGACCCTTGTGATAAAAGGATTGAAGGAACAGAGCACAGGATTAGCACGACAGATGAATACACTGCAGTGTTTTCCCATGGCACCATCCAACCTGCCTCATCAAGGCACTAGATAATCTTGAAAAGACAGATCTTATTATACCTCACACCCGCTGGTTTTCCTTAGGATAAAGGATTTGAAAGAGCTATTCCGGAGCTCTGGGCAGAAAGAATCTGAGCAGGTGGGAGTGCCAGAAAGAGTCACTACTTTATTATCCAACTGAAATAACCACAAGAATAAGCAGCTGTTAGAAAACTCTGTAGGGAAGGTGGTGTTTTACCCCTGCAAGACTGGGCTTCTAAGACAGTATGTGGAATACATGTATTTTAGGTCATCTTTATACCAAACATATTTTAGTCACTAACAGCTCAAGTTACAAATTAACAATGAACATTCACAATAATGACTTGCTTGCATCCAAAATTAGGGCTAATTATTCCTTTTGCTCATTATCTGGGCACTGCATTTTAATAAGCATCACAACCGTAGAGCCTTCCTGACACCAGAAACGTATAAAAACACAAGACCCACAAGAGATCCATAAGGACAACTAGATGTGGGCCTTGTGAATAAGCAAAACACACAGAAACCAGCTGTCAGAGTGATCAGTATCACAGGTCTTCAGTGCAAAACCTGCTCTGATTTGTACATCTGAGACCAAAAGGTCTGCAGCAGTTATGTGATTTTCCTTTTTGTGCAGGAGAGGAAGTTAAAATACTTGTGAAATGTTCCCTTCCACAGGTACAGTAAGTGACACCTGAAGCACACTACATGGACACGCTCTCTTCTGAACAGCTCTTGTCACTACAGATTTATTAGCATACCTTCATACTCCAGTTTCACATTTTTCTGACTTCCATTTTAAAATATTGATTTCTCCAAGAATTGTTTAATTGGGGTTGTGATTTTTTTTTTCCTTAGTGAGAGGAAGAAAGTAAGGCATAGATAAGGCATAAGATGACCTTATAGGAACTTCCTTGCATGCAGAGAGTTATGCTTTGTACTGTAAGCACTGCATCCCTCACAGTCAGAGTTACCACATTCTCTTCTCTCCGTGCTCTATTTTTCATGTAAGAACTTACTCTCTGGTTCTATCAAGGGTGTATATTCTCTCACTTCTGCACAAGAAGGTACAGAAGATCACTGTGGTGCTTTGTCTTAAATGCCTGTGTAAGCCATGGGATGCCAGTAAACGACAACAGGTCACTAAGCTGGGGGCAGAGTCTCTCTGGGTTATGAGCAGATATGGAAGGCAGTTTTGCCAAAATAGCTGAGGACTCAGAAAGGCTCTCCAGGACACCTTGCTCTTGCCCTTCACTTTACCCTTGGAAGCAAAGCAGGTAATCCATATGGCATTATCAAGCTGCGTTTCCCATTAATTTCCACTAGTTAAACAATGAGCTACTAACTCTTTCAGAAGGCTGTTCCACAACCCAACAGACTTCAAAGACTCCACAAATACATACCAGCAACTAACTTTATTAGTCCGCAGGAGATAGCAGCGGGACTGACACACAAGCTACAGAGAGCACATCTGTCAATAACAGGTTGCTACCGACGCTCTCAGAACAAGGCATCTTGAAAGAGATCCAGCAGTAAGGAAGGTTCTTTTGGAACATCTGATGATAAAGACCTATTATTTTAATTTCTGATGGTCACCAGTAGACATTAAATCTGACAAGAAATGTAGGGGGGGTTATTCTGACAAGGTTTACAGTTACACAAACCATCTGAAGGAACTAAGTTCTCCTTTGACTGTTCCAAATGAATTAAATAAATTTCCATTAAAGTGACTTTTACAATAAGAAAATGAGTAATGTACAATTATGGATTTTCATGTCTGTTTTTCTCCTTCTCTGAAAGACTCCTAGAACCATGCATACACAATTCATTAAAAAAAAAAAAAATTCCCTTCTGGCTGCCTGTAATTTTATTATCTAAGAGTCACCAGGTCCAGCCTCACACTACTTATTACCAAATAAACATTTTTAGAGCCAAATCAGGGCTCACTGACACCTAATCAACTCCACTCTCTTGTTTGCTATTTCTTTATTAGTAGTGCAACAATGGTCTCTATCAACGAGTTCCTTAAACACCAGTTTTGAAAGTACGAGATGCATTAACAGCCTTTGCACACAAGGTGGGTCTTAAATTGACAGTGCTGTGGAGATGCTGTAAATAAACATGAGAGTCGAAAAAAATCAAGTAAGAAGAGCCAAATAACCTTAAGTGACAGGAATAATGTGAACAAACATAAGAAATAATTAGAATTTTTGCCGTAAGCCTGGCACATACTGCTTGGAAACAAGAGGAGAGGAGACAAATGTGGGTGTGCATTAGAGAAATGCAGAGAAGCTATTCTAGACAGTGATCAACTGAATGAAAACAGCAACTGTGAGCCTAGCATACATCTGATGGTTTATCTCCAAAATCCATAGATGCATCAGTGCTTTTGAAAAGGCTCCTTGTGTGCACATCTCTAGTCAGTCCCTGAAATCAAACAGGAACAGGTACAGAATAGGAACCACAGAGACCAGGAGAGTCAAAAAGAAAGACTGGCAGGTCACCTATGAAACTCATTTTACTGCAAGGTGAGGCTTACTTGGCCACTTTCTGGTAAACTAGGACCTAAACACTCATTTTCCTAACAAATGTATCTGCTTTGAGATTTACAGTCTTTTACATTATACCTGTGCTATTTCTGCCTTTTCTTCCTTGATAATATCTAACACCAGAAGTTTATGGGACGCACATCTCCTCCTTGCGGCCTTCACTTTGTTGCTGTGATCTCCTGCTGTTTTCAGACTGACTCTCCTTTTAGCCTAAGCCTGAGCCAGGGTTTCCACCCTGGTTTACTGCCTACTGACACCAGCAAAATCCCAGTCCTGTCTAAGCTGTCTAGACGTGGCTGTGGCCACGGGGGTCGGGGCACGTGGGAACACCAGCCTTTCTGCAGGGACGGGAAAGGCAGCACTGGTGGTTGCTGCCTCCCAGCTGGGACCGATGATCTGTTCCAACAGAGTCAAAACAGATTAGTTTAAACCACAGACAATTTAATCTAACCTGTCTGATTTCAAACTGCAACAGAGATGCAGAAGCAGTCATCTGGCCATCCCTGGTCTCAGCTGGGGTACGGGCAACCCACAGGGACGCCTCCCCAGCCAGACAGGAACCTGCCTGCATGAGCACATCCCTGCCAGAGAGTTAAACTAATCTGCTTGTGCCTCATTTACCTATTGGAACAGGCTGAACGTTTTGACAGCAGAGCAGCAGTAGAACAGCCTGACACACTTTCCAAGACAATCTCCCAGGAAGCTGTAAGGTAACACAGAGTGAGAAGCAACCTGTCTCTACAGCCTTAGCCCAAGAAAAGAGAGAAAATAATGCCCAGGACTCAATTATTAATTTTCATAACAGACAGAAGATATCAGTAGGTTGCCACAAGGCTCTAAATGAACATCCTCATTTCTGAGTATCTTCATGAGGGATTTCAGAAACGGAGCAAATAGAATGGAGACAACTGCTATTGGCAAAAAAATTCTTAGCTGAACATGATTTCCAGTACCAAAGTCAGCACTTATAAACTGTTAAATAAACTTGGAATAAATCAATTGCATGAGGCAAGGAGCTCTGAGAAGTCTTTTAACAGGCTATAACTGCACACTTAATACTACAACTGCACACTTAGAACTTGGCAATACGAACCTGCGCTTGAGCTTTTGCAGAGTTCTGCAGAATATACTTTCTTCTTGTTTGACACTTAAAGCTCACTTGTTTCTGTCTGGGCAGTCCTTCCTGAATCATGGGTGCTGCTTTTGGGCACTGCAATATCACTGAGAGTTTGCTGATAAGAACGTGACAACATCCCACCCCGTCACAGACGTAATCTCACAGGACCTCATTTGAGAGGTAATATGCAGAAAAAGCCATCTACTGTAAAAGAAGAATGTGCTCAAGATTAAGAGGTCAGTAGCTTTTCAGACACAAGGTTTTATGGCAGTGCACAGCTCCAAAGGGTTCAGCTTGGCATTAACTATGTGATATTTCGTATAAAACTTTTCAAAGGTTGTATTTCTTGCTTCATAAACTTGTGGAATGAACCTGGATGTTAACCTTAGTGCATGGCAGTCTTCTGAGGGAACTTGCTATCATGGATACATTACATGGTTATGTGCCATTAGTTAATCATTTAAACAGAGATAAGAAATGGAAATTATGACATTTGGGCCTGATACATTCGAAAGATCTGCTGACTCTCCTGTTTGAAGGAGAGACCAACAACAGTTTAAAAACTTTTCTTCACCTGTGAAAATTACTTCTCTGTCTCCACTCACAGCCAAGAAAATATTTCTTGTGATATATTATAAAAAACAAGAGGAAGACTAATATTCTTATTGAATCCAATCTTTGAAAGCAAATAAATATAACGAAGAGAACCAGGAATTTCACACCTGGATTAGGATGATAGGTGCTCTATGTTATGACATTTCCCTAAGCAGGGAAGCACGTGGAGACTCCCTGTGCTGGAGCTCTTGGCAGTGCAATAGTTGCAGAGGTCCATTAACTGCCTGCCTCCTCCAGAAAGGATTTTGATTGCTTGAGTAGAGAGCTAAGAACAGAAGTAGGACCTCTGCAGTAGGACCACAGCAGTCTTTCTTCCCAGGAAGAGACCAAAGGAAATTGGAACACTTTATTAACATGAAATATGCAGAGGAAAGACCTGTCTGCCTTCTCTTGACCAGAGACATGAAGAGAACAGCACCCATCCCAAGAACAGCAGGGTACAGGGAGCCTTGATTCATTTACACAATCAGAAGGAGCACATGCAAATAGATTCAATTCCCATTCTGTAACTGTTTTCGGTTTTATAACACATTGCTAGAAATTCTTCTTGGCAAAAAGATTCAAAAGCAATGAAGACAAACATGAGCCAAAGTACAGTGATCCAACTGATCCTTTTGTAACTAACCAAACATAAACAAGGATTAAACATAGCTAACTTCTGTTTACTATGCCAATGACAAAAATCACTTTTAGATGAATGTTTACAAAAAGGGCATATTGGTTCAGGCCTTCCGAGATCTAGCTCTCTACAGAAATCATTTGTAACAGTCAAATGTTTACCATTTACAGCATTTCAAACAGGGTAACCCCAGGAACTGGAATTCAACTGGCAGATGGTGAAAGAAATTAAGCTCATGACACGGTTCAGTAAACAGCAAATTACGCTAAGGTAGAAGTGCTTCCCACCCCGGGACAGCTGCTGCACTCAGAACTTTCTAGGTGTGCTGGTTTGGGGTGGGACAGACTTCATTTTCCTCACAGTAGCTTGTACGGGGCTGTGTTTTGCATTTGTGCAGAGCACGGTGTTGATGGCACGGGGACGTTTCAGGATGAGCAGGGCTTGCACAGCATCAAGGCCTCTTCTGCTTCCCACATCACCCCACCAGCGAGTGGGCTGGGGGTGCACAAGGAGTCAGGAGGGGACACAGTCAGGACAGGTGACCAAAGGGATACCCCCCCTGCCACACAGCATCAAGCTCAGCGTGTAAACCTGGCGAGGGAGAAGGAAGGGGGGACCACACACATTCGGAGTGATGGCATCCATCTTCCAAAGTAACTGCCACATGTGATGGGGTCCTGTTTTCCTGGAGGTCCTTGCCCATGGGAAGTGGGGAACGAATTCCCTCTTTAGCTTCGCTCGCATGTGTGGCTTTTCTTTCATCTGTCTCTCAATATACAGATTTTCTCACTTTTACCCTTCCAATTCTCTCCCCCACCCCACCAAGGGAGAGCACACACGCAGCTGCAGGGCTTGGCTGCTGGCTGGGTTTAAACAGGACAAAAAGGACAGGCCTTTCTGGTGCCCAGCGTGGGGCTCAAAGGGTTCAAGATAATGACAGATTTGACTGGAACGTGCTAAATTGAATTTATATCTGTTATTTCTATTTAGCTATTAATTGACAGGCTCCTGTGCTTGCCATGGAGCTTGCTTGCCTTTCTGTATATTAGTCTGGTGCTCATTAGAGGTTGCTTTTTGCTTTCACTGCTTGCTGCACTGGTTATCCTCTCACTCTGCCATGCCTGGGAACATTTGGTAGCTGCCATGGTGATGTACCTGGGCTGGCAGATGGCCAGCGGTGCCCTCATCAGTGCTGCTGCACTGGACAGGCTGTGTGAACTTGGAGGGGCTGTGGCCTAGGGATGAGTCCAGGCAGGGACAGGACACCCCACAGCGTCTGTGGCCGTGGACAAGCCCGTGCCAGAGCAGGTACGTCTCGAAGCATCTGTGGCCGTGGTGATGTCTGTGCCACAGCAGGTACACCCCTCTGAAGGGGCTGTGGCCCAGGGTTACGTACACGGTAATGCTCCAAAAGCCAGCCAGCAGAATTTAACTTGCCAGGTTACCTTGAGGAACCCACTGTGCAAGCAACCCCTTCCCGGCTCCTCTGCCTGTCCTCTTCACCAGAAGCTGCTCTCCTGTGGAGCCTGGCAGCACTCTCCAGGCAGATAACTACACACCACATGATTAGGAGTCTGGGACAGAGGCAGAGGGGATTTGCATAGATCTAGAATGGAAATTGGAGATGGTATTTTCATTTTCATTTAACCTACTTAAAAACAAAGGGAAATGAAACTGAATATATTCAGTGTCACTTGGATATGACTGTATGCCCTGGGTTTCAGGGGAGTAATAAGAAAGACTGCTTGTAAAGCATTAAAGGACCAGTTGCAATTAAACAGTTACCCAATTCTTGAAATCAGAATCGAATGTCCAAGTTGGAAAGCCCTGGGAGAAGGGACCGATACTTTGTATTTGAGCCTCCTTTCTTTCCCAATAAAATCGATATACTTCTGCCTGCCCTTTGAAGACTTTTTTTTCCCCACTGCTTTTCCTTATCTTCCTGTTGGGTGGAGACGGCTGGAAAGCAGAGACTGAAGGCACACTGTGGCGTACAGGCAACTAGAGACAAACGCTGTTACCATCATCTTTCCAACACAGCTGCAGCGCTGAACATGGAAGGAGTCTCGTGGAAGGACACCACGCAGACACTGCTGCCATCAGCCCGCTGCTACGTTCTTGCGCGCTGGCATCCTTCCTACTCACATTTCATACAACCTCGCGATTTAAAAAGCTCTGTAATTCTCAACATTACCACTGAATAATATATTTATTAATTTGTTAGTGCCACTAACTGTCCCCAAGGCTTTTCTTGAGAATGTGTGTCAGCCTATTGATTCTAGCACTCCCCGCCCTGCACTGCTTTCCTCCTCTGCCGGGCAGGAACATACTTCTGTGCTGCTTCAGGTCATAATTGGAAAAAAGATAGAAATGTTCAATATGACTCATACATAATTCAGCTTATCAGCTACCCAGGAGAAATGAGAAGAGAAGGTATGCGCACGTTCTATTTCTTCTACTACCAACAGGAGAAATAATTTCCAGTTATATTAAGTATACGTAGTTTGGTCACAACAGAATCTGCAGTTAGAAGGGAAAAATAAGAGACAAAGGAGCGAAGAATGAAACGGTAGGAGGGGACCAAACTGTTAAAAGAGATTCACTTATGTGAGAATTCCTGATTCCTCCAGGAGACTGGACTCATGCTTCTCTCTTAATATTCAGAATGGAATAAGTTGGCAATTAGAAAGGATTATCTGCCTCTGATCTGTAAAACATCGCTGAAACTAAATAAAATAAAGCTCCAGATTAGTTAGCCACAAAGACATCTAATAACAGCCTGCTAAACCCTGACTGCGACTTCTGGATTTAATGTTAAGGTCTATGTTCTCAAGAGCAAATTGTGACGAAGCATTAAAACTTACTGTTAATAAAGGATTTTTAATGTAAAAATCAATACATGCTGTGTATTTAGCAGCATGTAACCACGAGGACGTCTGTGATAGAGCTTTGTCATGCACCAGGGACCACTGCATTAGTCAAATTCTTGAAAGGAAGTGCAGAACGTCTGTATCATTCAAACTGCCACCTGAGACCAATTACAGAAATTATTTTAACCCCAGAAGCAGAGGAAAAATCCAATCCTAGCTGACAGTCTTTAGAGTATCAAGGGTTCCACATGACATGCATCATTTTCAAATACCTCTACAAAATTCATGTTAGGGAAGTGATGCCGTAACAGAGAGTTTGGGCACTTACCACAGTTTTTTGGAAGCCATTGAGACTAAACATAACCACAACCAGGGCACCAAGCTGCAATATCCATTTTGCCAACTCGTAAGCAAAGGAATATTAGTAATAATAAAAAAGACCCCATATTCACAAAATGCAGAAACAGCATAATCTATGGCAGACAACACAGAATGAGATAACCTGACTGAAAAAATACAGGCCTGCCCACAGAAAGTCTCAGAAAAGAGAAATATAAACCATTTTTTCTTAAATAAAGACACCTCATGACAGAGCTCATCTTCTTTGTCAGCTAAGCCAACATAAGAGGCACACGTAGCTCTTCATCCTCTCCATCAACTCCATATGCATGAGCACATACAAACTGTTAAGACAGCAAATGTTTCTTAATTTTGCCCATTACAAGAGTGCCCAGCAAGGGGTCGATACTCTTCAGTTCAGAGTGGACAGCACAGCCCCTCAGCTTGCAGATCGTTTTTGACCTTATGGGATCACGTTCAACTAGCATTACTCCCAATCAGAGGGATTTGCCAGTCAGAAAAGCAGGCTCTGTGCCTGACTGCTGGTGACTTTCACTCCTGTGGCTCTTAAATTGTGTGCCCACACGCCTTTTCCTGTCTCTGGCGTTTCCTAACATTCCCTATTTACGTGGTGGTCTGCCAAGTTTTACCTCGTCGGGAAATCAGCAGGAGCGCCACGGAGCTAAGAAATACCGCTGTGCTCCTTTATGCAACGCGTGTCTCTGCGGGCCTCTGAACATTTAACACAGAGCAAATAAATTATTAGCATGTGTGTGCATGTGCATACATATCCAAGATGCATAAAGGCAACTGCAACCAAAGGAAACAGGAATGCACGTGGAACAGTCGGGCATTCAAGTATCTAGTATCACAGAAATCCAGTCGCAAGACACATTTAAATGCAGATCTGCACGTAAACTGCTGAAAAGAGCTCCACAGAGCTCTCTGCACTCACGTACACGACTGCAAAGGCAACAGGCAACAAAAAGGACCTGATTTCTGTCTCCCAATAATTTTCAAGTCTATAGCACCTGTTATCCTATTCTTAATAATACTATTACTGAAGAGCAAGCTGATCTTTAAGATGCCCCACCTCCAGAAACAAGATACAGAATCACATCAAAGTACTGAATGATTTCTGTGATTCCCATCACCACGGTGCCTCAGCACATTACAGTTGTTTAATGTATTCTTTGTCACAGAGCAGAAAGGAAAATATGATTACCCCTATGCTACAAATGGGGATGGGAGAACAAGGAACAATGGGCAACTTGTCATGTATGGCTGGCACACTCACCACTGGCATAACCAGCCTCCTCTGGTTCAAAACCTTAAAACAATAAACAGTCTAGGTTTTTCATTCCTTAGAAGTTTTTACATCAATGCACGAACACCAAGCAATTTGCCTAAGCCTTTTCCTGCTTGTCTTAGTAAATGCAAGGGGTAAAAATCCCTTCAGCCAAATGCCCCGGATTTGTAACACCTCAGTACATTTACAAAATCCTATATATAAACAAATGATAGAACACACTGATGTGCTGGAAATCCCCCACATTTCCTTAGGAGCAGACAATAATTCTGACATTTAAATGCAAAAAAAAGGGGAAAAAAACCACTGATCACTAGCCCTTTTATATCTAATAAACTGTTCCACCACACAACATTTCATTTAGCAGAAACGACACAGCAAAGCGAAATAAAACTTGCTCATATAGCAGACAAGGATGAAAATCTATTCTTTAAAAGGAGAGGCAGAATTATAAGTTGTGAGTACACTGAAAAAAACCCACCCCTCAGCTCAATTCCACATCAAATTCAAAACCTGAAGAGTGCCTGAAATTCTATTCAAGAAATGTGCCGATTTAGTCCAGAAGGTGCAGAAACATAGATTAAGTTTCTGATTGTCAAACACAATACTTAGATACTCTAAAAATGGGCATTCTATCAAAGCAAACTGATGAGAAAAGTATACAAATGTCTCTATAGATAGCCCTCCAAGTCAGAAATGACACACCTCAATCAGAGAACAAAAGCACTTTGAAGAAAGTTCACAATCTGCAATCCTTTCATCACTATCTCAAAAATGAGGTTCTTATCACCAGGAGAAATTATAGCAAAGGATGCAGGAAGAACACAGCTTTTCCAAACCAAACCAGAATATCACCACGTCATTTAAAAACTCCACATCAACACGTAGCTGCCAAAACCATGCCACCCAAGGCACGCCAGGATTTCCCCTTACCTTCTAACACTGTTAATTTGGCACTCGTGTTTATCTCCCCGACACTGTTGGTTGCTGTGCACTCGTAGATAGCTTCATCTCGATGGACACGCAGGGGCTGTATCCGCAGAACCGATCCTGATCCATCATCAAACTCAATAACCTTTGGAAATGAAAAGAAAGCACTTCTTTACTGGCATCTTCTGCAATGAACACTGAAAGTCGAAACAGTGCAGAGGCTGACAAACCAAAACCAAACCAAACCAAGCACTATAAGCTCTAAAATACCGTGCAATTAGTCAAGTGCACCAAGTCCAGAAACACAAAAATTTCAGCGCCAAGATCGTATTTGTCCTCTGAGGAGGCCAGAACAAATGAAGATCCAATGAGGTTCTTTATGGATCAATTAAGGTTGACAAATTATCAACCCGGTAATAAAGACGTGGATCTGATGATTTAAAACATCTGAGCCATATTTGCACTAATGGTTTTACTAATCGCACTGATCACAATTTAGTGCCAACTTTCACCTTGATGGAAGAGCGGAATGATAAACTCCTGTGGGACTGCCAGGAAAACAGTAACAAAACTAGAATAAAACCTTGAGCACCTACAGCACATGTTAACTCCAGCAGACAGTGAGGGGTTTTAATGTCCTTCAGCATCAGGTACTTTGCAACTCCGGCATAATCAACAGTGATGTAATTACACTTCCTTCCCCGGCATAATAAATTAAGTCCTTAATAAATCATTGCCTTTCCATCCATCCTGCTAAGCTGTAACATGCATTACTCTGACTTATACACGGAATAAAGAGGTATTTTTTAGTTTGCAGCTGGATCACTGTATGTTGTTCCTTAACAGCAAGGCTGTAAAGGCACAGCCTCAGGCCGTTGTTAATGCCAAACTCCCCCTTCTCCTATTGCTAAGCACAGCAGAAGTTGGAAATACTAATTGATCTGCAGGTGGTGACAGCATGAGGGAAAGGTACAACCTCTCCTCCTGTCCCTTGGGAATGGAGGGGAAGATGGAAGAAGCCAAGCAGTACCTCGTTCCAGTCACGCAGGTCAGCCTAGGACCTGCATTACCCCCATGCAAAACTTTTACCCCCTTCAAGAGCCTGTTTAGGAGTTCTTCCCACAGCATAAAGATCAAATGAATGAGAACAGGAAGGAGAAAAACAGTGTGCACCACAGGACTCTGCAGTGACAGGAGAAACAGAAGGAAATCAAAAGGTAACCAAGACCCCCAAAAAATCTGTTATTCCTCACACCAGAAGGAATAGTCCTTCTGTTTCAAATAACGGAAACACCTTGCAGAAACCCTTAATATGGGGTCAAGTAAAGAAGGACAGAAATATGAATATCTCCATAATACATCTTAAGGAATTATTTTATTTTTTAAAATACTCATTTTAAAATTAAACATGAAACTGTGACAAAATGCTAAACCTTTACAAAGGACAGCGCTACTGCCAAATTTTAAAACAAGACAAATTCAGCTACAGAGATTAATTCACTTCAAGGCTCCTGTGTAAAAAGCTAAGGACTAAAAAGCTAAGAGATGAAACAGCAGAAAAGCTCTTTTGCCCTTACTATCCTTTGAACAAACACTGTGTGATAGGAAGGGAGCTACAACTACTAAGGACCAGCCAGACATTAAGGCCAAAATGCTGATCATTTGCTAACGATGGTTATACCTCCTCTGTGTCACAACTCAGCATGTGTACATTGGATTTTTTTGGGGGGGGACGGATTTAAACTAAATTCCAATTTCCCCCCAATTAAGACTTGCTCAATAACAAGGTAAAATTAATAGTTCTCTAGCAAAACAAAGAAAGATATTATTTGCTATCTCCTGACACAATAAATATGCCTCAATTATGTATCAAAACTGATGTGAACAAAGGTATGAAATTGCTCATATAAATGCATATAGTATGGCACAGCCCTCTGGTCAGCCACAATAAGCACCAAATTCACTATAAATGTTATAGCTACTTACAAATTAGAACGTTTAAATATTTACTATACAACAAAACTTAACCTTTACCAGGGAAAAATAACAATGTAAAACAAGATTAAAATTGATTACTTTAATCAAGGTTTTCTGCTCACATACGAAATCATGATTAAAACTTGTGACTTGAATCAATCCATTCTGGGCAGCAAAGTCATCTTGTGCTCCAGTCAGAAAAGCAAAAACATCAAAGACAGGGGATTAGAGGAAAGGCCACAGAATTGTAGAAGGGTCACATTTCCAAGGGCAGTTTTAGAGAAAAGAGCCCAACGCCAAGAAAGGGAAGCGGAGAAAAAGGTGGAGAAAGTCAGTGAAAATGTATTTGCTATTTAAAATAGGAACCAAATTGGACCCCTTTTCAAAGACATTTCTGATACCTGCTCTTCTCCCTCTCTTTCTCTCACGCTTTAGTTCACAGGGAAGTCAATTCACCCTCCAGGATCACTTCGGGGTTCCCCTCCCAAGCTCATTCGTGGCAGGGATGGCAGTAGCCATTGCTCAGAAAGCCATCCAATCGTGCTCAGGCACCCCACTTCTGAATTCCACTGTCAGGAACAGCAGGTCAAAGAGGCGCCTCATAAATTTTCACCACGAGAACCGAAAATTACCGCTGGGTCCAACTCTTATCTGCCATCCAATTCCGTGTGAGCCCCAGACCCTCCTCTGAAGAAGGGAGTCCTGTGTGTGTGCTTCCAGCGTCGTGCTCAAAGGACACCACCTACTCTACAGATTGCATCGCTGCAGGGAAGGAAACGCACCTTACTCTAAAGCTCTAGGATTCCGTATGCTGGTGGCAAAGAGATACCCAGGCTGAAATGACTGTTGTGTAATTAAGACCCGCAAGGATTAGACTGATTACCGAAATTTTGGTTTCGGGCTTCCTTTTTTTTTTTTTTTTTTTTTTTTTTTTTTATTTNNTTTTTTTTTTTTTTTGTAATTACCTCAAACCGCTGAGAACTGACTTTCTTCCCCTTCTTCATCCACGTGATACGAGGTTTGGGCTCTCCTGTTGCCTGACACACAAAAGAGGCCACTCCTCCAGAAATCCCAATCTGATCTTCAGGAGCTTTCATAAACGTTGGCTTGCCTGGAAAAATAACCAAATCACCCCCATGAGGACATAAGATCAGATAAGCAAGGAATGTGTCATGTTAATCTAAACTGTAAGATAACTGGTGCTCCAACTACAAATCCAGGTTGAATGGCCGTGGCCACACAAATTCAGTGCAGACTGCAACGCGACAAGCAGACTTTCTGCTCGAGTACCTTTTTTTTTTCCTGCAATGAATAAAGTCCATCTGGCTTGCCTATAAATGAGGGCAATAGAAGTCTCCCCCCAGCCCCCTGGGCATTCATTCAGGTATATGACAATTTGGAACCACTTTTACGGTTTATTTTTTTTAATGAATGGATTTTGCAGGTTTATATCATGGTCATAGCACTGGAAATTACAGAACAGCTGACACACCAAACCTATCAAATGTACCATACCTTGACATTAGTTTTACTGAAAGCTGTTATGACATTCATAAAAATTAACAGATACAGTTTTTTAAGTATACAAATAACAACCTTTAGTTTAATTTTAAGTGTGGACTGACATAAAAATCCTACAGCCTAAGTACCTGGAAACCTGCAGAGTTGGCCTATGCTTGCTAAGAAACTAATCACTGGAAGTGAAAGTCAGCAAAGAAACCAAAGTGACATTCAGACCCGAAAGGCTCAGCAAAAGTGAAAAAAACACAAAAGTATTATGTAACACTTTAATAATCGATAAAAAAAATCATGAAAATACAGTTGTGTCTTCTGGATTTACATGACAGATTCAGATGGCTAAAACTATGCATCCAGGTTGAACAGTTGTATTTTTCTTCTGCACTCGCTGTATGAGAAAATTTTGTACTATGTGATCCAAGGACCTTTTTGAAATACTGCTTTGTCCAAGTGAGAAGCATTTGATGATCCCATGTGCCTAAGAAGAACTGAAACATTTAACTCCACAGAGGGAGCAAATGGAGTCCACTCATAATGTCATTCCATGCACAGGTCAACCACTTCAAAGATCAACCTGACCTATAAACAGGTCAGAGGCAGCTGCTGGCATGTGGAAAGGAGCACGAGTGAGAGAAGAAACCTGTTCAGCTCCAAGGCAACGAACCAATGACCTCAGCAGAGCTGTTGGTGGCTCCACACCTTCCCATTCCGGACACATCCATGAGCGTGTCCTTGAGGGAGAGGGGCATGATCTCTCTCAGCCCAGGTGCTTCAAACTCTTGACAAACTGAGGGCCGAGTTTCCCTGATCTAGGGAGGATACAAATACAGCAATCCCAAAAGAAGACAGCCTTTGAACACCTTTTCCTAATGTATGAGAGACTCCAATGAGTCTCCGACTGAGCCAGTCGGACAGAAGCAGCTCCTGAAGAGGGCAGGGGCCGTGCTCTGCTCCCTACTCCCCTCCCTCACTCCAGACACAGGCACCCAAACCCCTACGAGGAGCTCCAGGGTCACCAAAGCCTCTGTAGAGCACATCTGGGCCCCTAACGTGGCAGAAAGATGCCTTTTCTTTTCCAAGCAGGGCAGGGAGCGCAGTGGCTCAGGGAAGGATCAGGCAGAGCTTGGGAACACTGGAAGATGGCACCTCTCCCTGAGCAGCTGTGGAGGAATATCCCAGATGTGGCCTCACTAGAGAAATTCCTCACGCAAGTGTACTGAATTTTGCCATCCTTGGTGAAGGGAGCCCCAGGATTGCACTCAAAACCCAGAAAATGCCTTTTAAGACATGATGGCTGCTGTCTGAAGGCTTTGGCGCATTGTCCTGACATGGACAGCAAGCAATTATTAAGTGTGCCTGCTTAACTGCTGCTGATTTCACATATTTACTCATCTATAATCATGTCTATTTCTACTTAGTTTGTATTTACATATATCTGTGTTTATTCATCTCTCATCTATTGCAGTGAAATGTTAATTTACCATTCAGGCTGCTAGTGATAGCACTGTGATTGACTGTTTAGCTATGCAGTGTGCTGAGCTGATGTCTTGTATTGCAGCTGATTTGGTTTTTTGATTTTCTGTTATTTACTCTGATCTTAGTGTAATTTTTTTTCAAATGGCAAATACAGCAGAATTCAAAAACTTTTGTCCTTGAAGAATACAATGCAATTAGATCTCTGCCTGTATATTTACTCCTCAGCTCGTACACTGAGGACTTAACTTTACTTTTGTACATTAAAAGGAAAAAAAAAAATCAATACTGTTAAAAACCAGAACAAAAGGAAACTGAATGTTCACCTGCAGTAAAACCTAAGAAACCTGCTGCCTTGAATTTACATTGTTGCAATGAATCCTTTTCCCCTGCACATTTAATTGAGCAACACCGATTTCTGGAAACCATCTAAATCCTTCGAGACTGGTCAGAGAAGTACGCAGACTTATATATATAAACACCAAATTCTCAGTCTGGGAAAGGGTATTTCTACAAAGCCATTTTAAACATTTGTATGCCCTGAAGTTTTGAAATGGAAGGAAAGTGCTAATTAAGCAAACCTATAATCCTGAGTCCTGGCCCCAGGACAACAGAGTCGGGCATGGGCACACATATCTTTATACTGATTGGTAACTGTTACAGCAAATCCCAAAACTTATCTCAGTGAGAGCCAACAAAACTGCGACAGACCATCCACTAAACTCTTGGTGCCTGTAAAAAATGCATGTTAAGTGGACTAGACACCCTCCACATTCCCCCTCCAACCAACAACCCTGTAACTCTGCCTCCCGGAGGAAGCTGCCTTGGGGTGTATCACCAGTTACCTCCAAGGGGCAACACCAAGGATAAGGTCAGGTCATGGCACAAGCTGTCTTTTTTAGCTTGTTTTGGGCCTTCGCACTCTTGGGGTAGCCCTAGAAAAACAATTAGGAAAAATAAGGATGTACTGATAATACAGAAGTAACCTACGTGTTGTGTTGTCTTTTCCCTCTCCTTAAATTCAAAGTAACCAGAGTTTCCACAGAGGATTATGGATGTAGCAACTGTTTAATTCAACTGTTTGTTGCTCAAACATGTTACAAACAAATACAAGGAACTGAAGTGTCTTTTGCAGTGAAATCCTGTCCTGTCATCATTTCCCTGGTGACCTATGTACCAAAGCTGCGGAGTTTCTGCTGGAAGTTTTAAAAAAAAACGAAAAGGGAGAAAAAAAAAAAAAAAACCAGAGAAAAAAAGAGAGATTGTATTTCAAAGACAAATCTGTGAAATATCAGCTTGAGAGAGGACCTCCCGAGCAAGCCTTGGATGACAGCAGGGAGAGGTGCAGGATGGCTGGGTGCCCATCACACCCACCTTTGCTTACTCCACTGTGTGGAGTAACAACTCCAGACTGGCATAGTTCCCACAAGTCCAAACTACTCCAGCCTTTCTCTCTCTAGCCTCTCTGCTCAGTGACAGATCCCTGGAGCACATTCAGTCCTCATGCTCTAAACTAATTCTTGCTCCTCACTTCACAATCAAGTTCCTACTACACCACGAGGGGAAGTCGCTCTCTCATCGTTTCTATTCACTCGTAAGCTTCAGGCATGAGAAGGGGAAAACTTTCAACTTCTTGGCTGGAATTTTCCCTGTTTGGTCTTTGCTCAACACTAAATTATTCTGGAGAGCTTATGGGAACAACACAGTTCTGAGGAGAAAGACTGTAAAAAATAGAGTATTTTCTTTTTATTGTAAGACACTGGCTTCATCTTATTTGGCTGGGGGCGGAAAAATAACAACTTGCTCAGACATGCTCTCCATTGAGAAATTAAAGAAAAAAAGAAAATTCAGAAGAAAAGGACTTTCCTTTCACAGTTGGTAGTGTTGAAAAAGCCACTTGCCGAGCAAGCACAGATTCCCGGATAATCCTATAAAGTGAATCACAAGTAGGGCCTCGTGGCGTGGAAGAGATGCTAGCAGAGATTTAGCCACACACGAGACCACACTGGAAATCAGCAGAAAACTCATGCAGTGTCCTGAGGTGGGTGCGTGACGCTTTCAAAAAGAAACGCTCCTTTAAATTGTATTTTTAAAAGGCCTGCGAGAAGCTGGGCACGGAAAGCCAGAGACAGTCAGGGAAGTTCTAACCATGACGGCTGTTGCCTGCCCTCCCCAGCAAAAGCAAGCGTGAGGGGTTTGGGAGGGGAACCTGAAGCCCTCAAAGACAGAACCTCTGGCCTCCTGGAGAGCCCCTGACAGCCTTTCTGCCGGGCAGCTCAGAGCGAGGGCACAGCCAGCCATGAAGATGCCTCTCTCACCTGTATTTTATACATAAAATCACCGATGCTCTCTGCTGTTCTGGACAGTTTGCTTAGGAGACAATTCTTACAAATCAGAAAGCCATCTCAGCGCCCACTTTGAAATCTGCCCCTACCAAACACCCATAGCAGAACAGTAACATTTCACTTCTCTTTTCCAGGTTTTCCGTTCTCTACCAGAGCAGTTCAAAGTCACCTCATCACATGTGCTGCTTTCAGGCTGTGCAGCTTCTCGGTGAACCCAGTGGACTTTCCCGGGGGGAAAAGGATCTTTTGCCAGATTTCCTTCAAGGCTGAGCACAGACGTGTAGCCCCCCTCTAACTTGGCAAGGTGCCTTTTATGTGAACCATGGCCTATGGGAAGTAACATATGATCTGCATTACTTGACTTCATCAGCCAGATCTTTGAAAAATGATGCTGGGCCCTGGATATTTAGCACAGATCCTTGCACTTTGCTACACGTTAAGCACACACCAGTCACATAAAAGAAGTTTCCATGTAACTTTCTAAGAGCCAAAAATTTCAAGTGGTTGCAACATAACATATGCCAACATAGATATACTTCATATATCCAAACACTAACTTGTTTTATTCCCAAGACCCATCATTTTCTTAAAATAAATGGGAAAATTAAATCAAATCTTGATGCTTTTTCAGTATTTAGCACCCACATCAAATATTCCTCATCCAAAAATTTTAATTCAAAACCTGGCAACACACTGCACCTCCTGTTCTCGGGGATGCTATTTTTCCAAAGGGTTGCACACAGGTTTGAGAAAAATGAAGTATTAAACACGTCTGCAATTAAGTGTTCCATGAACACTCACCCGCTGTGAGAGATTTTTTTAAAAAAATATCTTTATCCTCATGCTGCAAGTCCTCACTACTCTAAATAGAAGGGCAGCCAAAAATAAGACCAGTGTTGTAGGAGAGGGGAGTTTGTATTTTTATCCAGAAGATTTTATGACTTGAGCTAAATTAAGATTGAAAGTAGTCTCCTTTGTGAAGAAAAAATTACAGCTGTGATATAAGATGAACTAGATAAGCACATACAATAGGCATAAATGGGTAACCTTATTTAGGTGCCTGGGCTAAATGAATTAGAAGAAATTACTGACACAAGCACGAACAGGTCACAGTGAAAACAGTTTTTGAGCCTGGAAATTGTGAAATTCAGGCTTAAACCCCTGCCTTTAACCTTCCCTGTCACATATGCAAAGGCACAACTGTGCCTCACCTTCCACTGTAAAACTCACCTGCTGTTCTCACATGGCTGCTGTCAGGATGAATACACAAAACGTGATGATGTGGCTCAGTTACAGCACTGGGAAGAAACCCGCAATGACACAGACTTTCTCATGTTCACGGCTGACTCTGAAGTGGAAATAAAGCGGTCTAGAAGACAGAGGTGGCCCGTGCTTTTATATACAGCAAGGGTATTCCTCTTTCCCCGTTTCCTTTATGATCTTGGATGATTGATATCTGTGCGTGGATGGATGTCTGCTGGAAAGATGCTCTGGTGAAAGCTGATCTATGATTCTCCTCTCAAGCATCTGTTGCAGGGCAGGAGGCAAGCCAGTGGGCTCTCCAGCTATCCTTGTGTTTCCTATCCTTATGCTTTCCTTTCAACACACCCACCATTGTCTGAATGTAGTTCCTGTCCCTTTGTGATTATTATGAATACTGTTTGGCAAAACACAATTTTTCAGACTTGCACTTTTTATTCTTGGATAATTTACACAGAGGAAGTGCCTATTTGAGCCTTGTAATAACATTTCTTTAACAACAGCCTACTAAAGCATCTGTGGGTCTTGGAGAGCGCACAATTCTAATTCATTCCTTATTTCTCCTATTTTGGTTTTATTTCACCAAGATGACAGCACTTTGTAAACGAAATCTTTGTCCTTTATTGCCTGGTGCAAGGTACTTATTAAATAAATGCAAATGTATATAGTGGGGTGTTGCATGCTCAGATACATACACAATTTTCATTTTATCCAGGGAATGGAGCATAACCCTTTCTCACATCCAGTTTAAATCACTTAGCTGGATCCCAATTGCAGAAAAGATGGCATTCTGAATTCAACATATTCCTCAGATCACTCTGAATTACAGGTTACCTAATGTTACCTGCACATGCTCCTCTTTTGTTTTATCATTTTATTAAGTTTTAATGCTTAAGAGATTCCCAACAGCTAGGACAAATGACTCTGCTATTTCAATCCAATTTTAGTGGTTGAGTTTTCCAGCTTCAAGTGTGGGTGTCCATGGTAATAAAATCCACAAACATTATCTCAGAGCAAGCTGTATTTCCCCTCACCTTCACATCCTGACTTCTCAAAGTTACTCACAGGTAACTTTTGAGTTTGTACAAAACGAAATCAAATAAAGTGAGCAATTAATATCCAAAATTCCAAGAAGCAGATCTTTTAACACGTTCAGTGACCTCTGTAATGTTCAACAGAACAATTACCTTACAAAAACAACAAAAGCAGTCATCCAGCAGAGGCTGTGCTTTCCCCTAAATGTTAGCAGGAAATGCTGTGAGCTAAGATTCAAGGCACTCCTTTTCAGCATGCAAGACCCACCGTGCTTTGTTTATCTGTAGTAAGCGTAACTGAGGAGAATGCAAGGGTGCACGTTGGGTCAAATGTATAATTTTATCAGTATTTGTAACGGCTCAAGCTCAGAAACTCTTACCATCTTCAATTCCTGCTTCTTCAGAGTCTTGGCAAACAGGTGCTCCTTACAATTTCTACAGGCTCTCTCCTTACCACAAGCCCAGCCTAAAGGCAGTGCCTTCCACAGGGCTGAGGTGTCTCTGCAGGCACACAGAGGGAACCTTCCCACCCAGACTGGCATTTTCAAGCCACCTTTCTGCCTTTTTCCAAGACAGGATTTACATTTGCTAATTTAAGTCAAAATGGAGTATTTTTAAATTTCTTCTTGAAGAAAGATATTAAAACCTCATGTGTCGTGTGTACTTCTAGTTCATGTCTGGACAGTTGCACACAAACCATTCCCCCACCAGTAAAAACTGGGCATTCACTGTTAAATACTGATATTTGGATAAACCTGCTTATCCCACAGCAATACAGGTTAAAAGCCATTAACTCACTCAAGTGTTAAGGCCATGATTACTGGATATTAATAAGCTACAGCAACAGCCTGTCATCACAGTATTGCACTTGAGTAAATTTCTAATTCTGCCTCCTTATGAATCATGGAAATTGCTGACAAAATTTAAACACCTAAAATTAACTGACATGATACCGAACCAGAGCTGCCTCAGGCGGCCGTCGCACGAGAACGCCGTGCAAGTCACTCAGCAGGGCTGAACATTCTGGGTGCTGATTTATTCGTGGAGTTTTATGCAAACAACTCAGACCTGAACGCAACGGGGAGGTGGTTCCTCCTCGTACCACATCTGCAGGGGGCCTACGGATCTCGCACACAGGGTGGCAAATTTTCTCCGTTGTTTTTCCAGCCTGTTGTAATTGCAATGTCTTTCTCCAAGTGCCTGCCTGGCTATCAGTGTGAGCTGCTTTACATCTTAGTAAGAAAATCCCTAACTCTGGCTAATCCCTCTGCAGTGACTGAGTCCCGTCCATGGGGGTTTTAAAGTTTTCTGTGTGTCAGGGAAGGTTGGGGGGACGGGGAGAGTATAAACCAACCCCTCCACTATGACACCATTCTTGCACCTGCTTCCAGTAACTGAAACAACATGTAACTAGAAAAAGAAAAATATTCCAAGAAGCATAAAGCAGTCCTGCATACAACTGAAGAATACTGATTAAAAACAAAGCAGAAGAACAGCCCACTAAAACATCCTTCTAGAACCTGAGGTCATCTTCATTTCCCATCCTCTGCCTTTACGTTTCCCTAGAGGACTGGCAGCTTGTGTGTGCAGCCTGTTACGTATTTTGGGGAAAAGCCAGAGCCCTATATATGGGTTCAGCTTTCAATTCCCAGCATTTATAGTAAGCATTACACAGAGTAGAAAAACAAAGGAGAGCAGAGAAGAGCTGCACTAACTGCAGAGCTTCCAGCAGCCTCACAGAATGGTTTCCTGCTTTAATTTAAAATTGAAACCTGAAGTCAAATTTCCACCTGGTAATAGCTTAAAGGCACTTGCAATTAACTTGGTAATACACACTTTCTGAGTTAATAAATTTTTCAGCCTCTGTGTTTAATACAATTAAGCATTTGGGCCTTTGGCCTTAGACCTTATTTAGCTTGAGAAAGGATTGCAGGGAGACGGTCTCCAATTATCACCATTTACACGACATTCACTTAAGGGCTTTCAAATGCATACATACAGAACATTCACTTAATCATACACAAAATTCACTACCTGAATTAAGGCCACCTTCTCTCTTGCACATAATATGTACAAGGGACAAGAGAATAAAAACCCCATCTACTGGGCTCTGAAATCAGTCACCACCACGCCGCCTGAAGCAGCACAGAACAGCTGTGCCAGCTCCTACTAACTTACTTTTCCTTCCAAATCTGCATTTTGTTATTTGCAAATTTCCTCAAAACTTCAAAGTTAATGAAGTGCATTGCACAGTGTAAAGAACCAGTGAAGATATGCAGGACCAGGAAACAAACAGAACTAAAATCTTGTGCTTGAAAAAACATGAAAATTAATTTCGCCAGCATGCCTACCACATTAAACACCAAATTTTTCTACACAAAAGGATTAAAAGGTTTTAATCCCTCTTTGCAAGCAGCTAGTTCTTGATTCAGCAGTTCAAAAGGCTTTGCCAAGTTCAGGTTTTTCCTCTGCTTTTAAGAATTAAAAGCAAGTGTAAACCTTATTTTGTAAACAGAGCGCATAATACAATGATTTTTAACAGAACTGGGAGCCAGAGAGTAAGTGACCTCTTCAGGGTATTTGTTACTGGAGAAAAGGCATCCCAAGCTCTCAGGAGGGGGACCTGCATTTCATTTTAATGCCACTGTTTATTGCTCTGTCCTCCTCCTAGTAATGAACTGGATCTACTTGGTCAAGAGGAAGACTTTCTGCTTAATGACAGCGAGTGCACGCTGGCACTACTGTAACACCAGTGATTTTTTTTTTCCCCTATTTGTGTCAACTGTTTTATTATGCAACAGCTGTAGTACAGTCTGCAGAAGAACAAGAAATACAATTTCCACACTGAAATGTTTACCAGAGCAGTGAGCTAGGTACCCAGGCAAAATACTCTCAACCGGGTGTATGCGCGCGGGGAAATTAGTTGATCATTTTGACTCAGTCTTTCTTGACGTTCCCCAAAAAACAGGCCTATTTCCCCACTAAAAGGCTTCCTCCAAGTCAGACTCCTTGGTAAGACTGGAGGAAGAGGTTCAGCACTTCTGGGAGACACCACTGAGCACTTTTTACCCCGCAACGATGTATTTTTGCAGTGGCCAAAGGAAGGCACAGAGTCCCACACAGCTCAAAAGCCCTTTGAGCGGGGCTACCACCTCCAGCTGGCAGCTGGACTGAGCTGGCAGGGGGCTCCTGAGCAACCCCAACCCCCCACATTGGAAAAACAAGAACCATGGGCTGACCCAGGTGCAATCAGTGGGGGAGCCGGGGGAACTCCAGGAGCCGCTGTCTCCTGCCCATGAGTCACCCCTGAGTTCTCCCAAAATGGCTCTGTAGGTTTGTGGAGAACATCTGACTCCGTACAACATGATGGATGTCCAAACCCAACAGTAAAGACAACAAAGTGACACGTGCCAGAGATCTAAGAGTTTTACAGACACCCCAGCCCCGCCTTGCCCCGTGCACAGAGCAGGGCAGGCGCTTCATCCCGGGAGGGGCCCCGTCCCCTCCTCTACCACCCAGGGCTTTCTGGTCCAGAAAGGGCCAGTTTCTAGAAGAGCATCAAAATTCATCACCTTCATGGTTGCTTCATTCTTGATTTAATTTTTCTAGTATCCATTCCTTGCTGTGTTACGAATTTAGCTGATAAAATGAAAACCTCTTTCCACTCTAATAACTTTTCTCTGTGTAGACAATTGGGTCAGCCTCTGTTTCTACACTGAAGTCCTTAAATCTCCAGCTACCAGGCACAGTTCCAGATTTTTTTCTGGCCTTTTACCTCTACCAAACTTTCACTTGATTTCACCTAATTATGCACAGAGTTGCAAGAAATGCAGAAAGGCAAGGTCCCCATACAGAATTTACCATTTGCCATGCTGTGGAAAGTTGCTGTGGCCAACAGGTTCACCCTGAAGCCCAGCAGATAATGTACTTTGACCACAAGGTGCTGAGTTTGAATTTCCAGAGCTGGGCTGGGATGTGTGCACAGGTTGGAGCAGGTGCTGAAGAGGAAAGGATGTGCACAGGATCTGCGGGACTGGGGAGCCACCCCAGCGGGGGCTGCTGGGGAGCCCAGCACCACAGGTACACCACAGGCTGCTCAACAGCGTGTGGCTCTGAAGGGACTGATCCATCTAAAGGAGAAAAATCTGCTGCATCTTGAATTATCTCTTTTTCAGCACCTCTGACAGTATCTGTGTCTCTGGGAAAAGGGAAAACCAGTTAACATCACCGCTGCAGTAGGTATCTTGGCAAGGCAGCACATATATTCCATCGAGGAGGTGGTGTTTGAGACAGTGTACTTTATCCTCACAAAGCCATAACGCTGCCTGCTACCCACAAAAAAAAAAAACTTCCCCCGTCAAAAACACCAAAAGTATAAACCACACTGGTTCAGGAGTACATACATGTTCCTTGCTCACCATGAATTCCTGCTGCAGGTCACAGACCTTACTGTGACATCAACTCCTACAGCACCTGGTGGGACATTAGCAGACCAAAATCCAATGAATTGCTGGAAGGAAATTACAGCATATGACTAAACCCAAAGAAACTGTCACTCCTGACATGGGCTTTCAGGCCAGGTACCCTTCAGCAGCTGCTGAGAAGACCTCACTGCTCAGAGCCATGAGCCACCCTGGCTGGTAAAGTGCCTGAAGAGTAATGTTTACCAAGCAGGAGCTCACTACAAAGACTGGGAATGTCTGTGAACAACAAAAAGCATCCAGTAGCTCCTGTGATTTTTTTTGTGTCGGCTCATGTGCCGTAACTCATCTTCGTATTTGGAGTGATCTACTCACAGATGTTATTGCACTGTCCCTCAACCCAGACCTACAGCATCTTCTTCCACATTTCTCCTCATGTCAGCAGCAAGTCCCAGTTTCCTGCAAGATTCACCTGATCACATCAGGTTGCCAGGCACTGTGAGCAGCTGACTCCTCGCCACACTTTCACCAGGGTAAGTCCACAGGGGAGAACCCAGAACTGGCAACACCAGCTCTCACACTGACTTTTGCCAGCCAGGGAAGATGTTCATCCCCAAACCTGAGACTCACAAATACATGGAAGGTTGTACCTGCCACAAGAGCAGGAAACAAGTATGCTGCTTACAGAGATTTGACATACCACTATTTGCCTGCACCGCTTACTTTCATCACCACTGCCAGACAAAATTATCCCCTATTACAAGTTTAAGGGACGTACACACAGATGTCAAACCTGCAAGGTTCAGCTTCCTTTTAAGCTCTTTGTGGAGATTACAGAGGAAATACTTAGAAAAAAACCCTTGTCTTCTAGAGTGCTGTGTCTAAGTCCCCCTCGCCCATTCCCTGCTTTGTTGACTGAGTCCCAGTGTTCCTGGCTTGACACTCGATTTGCTGAACAAAAATCCAGACCAGCAAAGCAGATGACAATCTACCTCTGGGAAAGTTAACTGCACCTCTCAGGTTTTACATGCATGAGAAAGAAGGCACTGTTTCCACCCTGGGGATATGACATCCCAGTATATTTTGTGAAGGATGCACACCAGGGCGAAACACAAATCTGTATGTGAATCTGAGGTTTGAAAGAACATCAACCTTCCTTACCTTGCTAAACTGCAATGCAGCCTAGAAAGAACAGGATGAAACAAGAGAGCCTGTCCAATTATGCCTGCCTCAGGTGTATGTTATTAGTTGCTCAGGTCTATTAACAGTGAGGGCAGCACACCTGTATACAGGCAAACGGATCTTGCTTGAGAATTACCCTTGCAGAAATAACCCCCTGCCTATCACCAATCTTTGATTTTCGTGTTGTGTTTTAAGGACTGACTTGAAGGCGGGTGCCTGCCAACTCCGCCTGTGTTCTCCAAGAATAAATGTTTATCAAAGGGGGGTTTCCCATTCGCTGAGCTGGAATTAGTTACACCAACAGGGTATCCAACGGGTTGTTGCCTGTCACCGTTATCAAAGAGGAATGTGAAGTACAAAAACTAAGCAGCAGCAACGGAGCACTGGAGCTTGGCAGAGCAAGCGTGACATGGGGACAGCCAAAATGAAGGGGCACAGAGGGCTGGAAGGGGCTCTCTGAAGTAGAGTCCTGTCCCACAGCCTCACCAGGGCTGCACTGCACAACCCCTTCTGTAAAGGGATCATGCAACAGCTTAAAATAGGTCTGAGTTTCAGCCACGCTTCTTGCTGGGAAAATGCTCCAAAATTAGGGTCATGGAAACATTGTTGGGAAACAGACTGTGGTTTTTAAAAGTCATTTGGTGTGCTAAACATGATCCTTTAGCTGAAAAGGGTTCTATTCCATCTCTGTGCTTTTTCTCTCTTTCCCCCCAAATGTACCTCAGATCCATTTTTATCCTCTTCTTAATAACAGTAAAATGCTTTGTATCTTACATAACCCCTGTAAGACTCCACAGACTACAGATTTGATCTTAAACAAACCAACAACAACAACAACAAAAAAGTAGTGATATTGTGTGTTGATTCTTGCAGAATTCTTTGAATTTGCTTCATACTATCTGCTAGTAGAATCCATAATACTTTACCACCATCAGCCTATTGAACATCAAGAAAAAGCAGGCATTTAGGTTTGGGCATCTTGGGATCATCATTCATCCTCTTACCAGCACCTATTTTTTCCTCATTCTAACTCCTTTTTTTTTCTATTTTTTTTTTTTTTTAATTTTTTAAGTTATGCAGCTGAGCGTGGCTTTTGTTAATTCTCCTGTGTAATTTAAAACTGAACCAAGAAACAGCTCAGTCTTAGTTTCATCTACAAGATCACATCTACAATGCCCTCATGATACACCACTCCCAAGTTTCAAGAAAACTTGCAGATCTGTTGATCACACACAGGAAGTGTTTGTTAACAAGGCTGCTTAGAAACCCACCCTCGCACTTTCCTATGCAAGTGCATGTCCAGATCTCCACTCTAACCATGGTTATGGAATGAAAAAGAAGTTTACCTGTGACTCGCCAGCAGCCTCAAAGGCGTGTTTACTGTGCAAATTTGGAACTATGCTGTCGAGTCATACAAAACATGCAACTCAGCCGCTGTTAGAATATAACCTCAGGCAATTAAATGTGAGAAAAAGGTAGAAAAGCAGATGAACTGTAATCTGGGAGAACAAGCCCACCAGCACAACAGCAGCTGCCCACATTCTCCGTGCCTAGACCGTAAAACCAAGGCTGACAACACGATCTGCAAAGCGCTGAAGTCACCCAACAGCACCAGTCACAACCTGAGATGCGCATTTCCTTCAGCCAGGCATTTTACCACTATTACCGGTGATAAAGCTGGCAAATGAATTAAAGGTCTGAGAAAGGATGATGACAGTATGGAAATTAATCACACATTCATTTAAAACTTACGACTGTCTTGGCATTGTGCAACCATCACAGTGCCACATCCCAGAGAGGAGTGACACACCAGCCCACCACCCTAAGGGAAGACAGCCTCCTATCCCAGGTGTCTTAAAGGCTAGTAAGTGTTTTCATTGAGTTGCACCAAACCACTTTGGAGGCCAGTGTTTTAAATTCTAAGTATCAGCGAGCCCCATTCAAAGCATTCTAAATTCAACAGTGACACTGCAGCAGACAGGGACTCATCTTTCAGACTGCTGTGATCGTAATTAACATGACCAGCCACTTTTGTTTTGCTAATTCGGCGCCTCACCTACGAGGAACTGAACTTCATGAAATAAATTATACAGAGCAATATTAGTGCTGTTCTTACTGTACTAGCAGGCATACACGTATGTAATTCGTGCACAGTGGTTTCTGAGTATATCCACACTGCACATGATGCCATTAGGCACTGATGAGCTGGCTTGCAACCAAGCTCACGCTTCATGGAATGCCTTCTGGATGGCAGAACCCAGGGCAGAAGGAGAGCAGTTCTCTAACACAGACCTAAGAACTCCAGAAAAACCCCAGAGGTGCCTTTCTGATCCTTATCTCCTTCTTGGATGCAGAGATTTGGGGTCTTTTTTGTCTTCTTGGAATAATGATTCTTTGACAGATCAGTCAGAACGCAGTCTGCTAAAATTAAAACAGCTTAAATTTACTGGAGGACTGTCACACATTGTCAAATGTGCTACAGAAAGGAAAGAGGACAGAAACAACTTCATTGCTGCTTCACTGCTGCCCAACTGCGAGTCTGCAGTTGCACGGGAAGGAGAAACCTGAATTTAAGGAGATGATAGGCAGGATTAAGGAGAAATGTATATTCTTTTTAGGTCCCTTCTCTCTTTCAATTCTTTGCTCGTGATTTTATTGAGGAAACAGATCTCAACTGTTTGGGACATCTGCTCTGTAATTCCTCTTTCAGAATTCTGAAGTTTTCTTAAAATCCAGGTTTGTTGCCATTTTGGCATGATTTACAGAGACTGACTGTAGCTAAATGAGTCAGAGTACTGCAAATCCTTCTTGTTTTGTTGTGTTTTTTTCTTTACCACTGAGAAGACGGCTCCATTTATGAAAGAAACAAGGAAAACTCTGCATTAGGAGATTTAAAAGGACCATCCAGACAGAATGTGCTCTGCTTGCCAAAAGTGACACCCTGAACCCCGATTTCCAGTGCTACAGGCCAGGCAGAAAAACAAAGCAAATGCTGAAACAAATTTGATTTTATCTCATTTGACCTAAGCAAGTGACAGCTTGCTAAAATATTTTTGCCCTAGATACTCGAGGAAAGTGTTTTCAGATGTCTTCTGACTGGTACACCTGCAGAGGGTGGAAAAATATGCAGCACAAATAAGAGCTGGATCAGGTGTAACTGTCTTCACAGAGCCTGGAACCACTCGTGCAACATTACAGGTGAGGAAGGGAGCAACATGGAAAAAGTTTTCTTCAACTATTTATGGAAAAGACTCCATTGAAACATAAAACCGTAGCTGGGAAGGGACCTCAAGAGGTCTCCAATCCAACCTTCTGCTTGAAGTGGAACCCTCACCAACACAAGACCATTCTGAGTGGTGGTGATGTCAGGCTGAACCTTGAGAAGCTCTCAGGGGGGGAGAATCGACCACCTTGTTCAGCAGCCTCCTCCCATGCTGCTCTGCCCTCCAAGAGGAAAAGCTACTCCTAACACCATCTGATCCTTTATTTCAGTTATTAATAGCAAACTTCCACACAATCTCCTATATCTCTCCATCATCTCTGCTAAACTTATCTGTTATGACAGCTATTGAGCAACTGGATGACTAAAGATGGCAGACACTATGACTGTATGCATCCATCAGAGCCCACGTTTAAATAAACAAACCCACTATTTTCAAACATGGATAATCACCACATCAATAGACTTATTAATTGGATTCCAGGACATGGTTGGATGCATGTTGCAGCAGCAGGGACTGGCTTCAACAAACACTGAGCTCCATTCCATCCATATGTCTCAAAGATAAAAGAAAAATTGGAGTGCAATCAAATGCAGTGGATTAAATAACAAAAGAAATTAAACAAAATGGACATTGAATTTGTCTCATTGTATACATTCTGTACACACATACACACCCTGCCACAGTTCTGAGCATGTCAACAGCTTATGATTCATAGAATAATTTAGGTTGGAAGGGACTTTTGGAGGTCATCCTTTCCAAACACCCACTGAAAGCAGTGCCAACTTCGAAGTTGAGTCCAACTCTGAAGCTGGATCAGGTTTCCTGGGGCCCCATTCAGTCAAGCTTTGAGTATTTTCAAGGATGGACAATCCAGAACACCCTCTGGGGCTCTGGTACGACCTTTGGCCATCTCTGTGGTATCACTATTTCCCATGTTGGAGCTTTTGTCTCTGTTGGCTCTCACCGTATCCCCACAAACCTGCCAGAAGAGCCTGACGACTCCTGCTCTACACCCTCTGCTCCACCCCTGCCCATGGGACAGATCAAGACAGCAGCAAAGTCCCACTTTCACCCATCTCCTAAGGCTGAACCCCCTCCCTCCCACCTCTCCTGGTACATCTCCAGAGCTCCCTCAGCAGCTCAGTACCTGTGTACTGTGTGCCTGTACACCAACCAGTCCACGACACTGTACTCCTTAACTCATCAGAAGATGGAATTCTTTGCTACCTGCCTTCAGCAGGAAGGGCTGCATTTAGGGGTCAGTCTCCCTCTCCTATGTTTCAATGTGTTCAGAATCATCTACAAGCTCTCTGCTGCAAGCATAAAGTACGACCATTGCTAATGAAAGATGACTTCTCACAATACCTCCAATACCGCATGAACTGTGCACGATATCAACCTGCAAATTTATCTCCCTTACACAGAAACATTACCTGACTAGCAGCCACAGCCCTTCCAAATTAACTTCACTTACAATTATTTCAAATGTTTTCGCATCTTGCCACCCTAGTACAGGGAATGGCAAGCCCCTGAACACTGTTATTCCCAGGCACCCCTGAACAGTGTTATTCACAGGTGCTCGTGATATCCCTCACACCTCTGGCTAGACAACACATCTTCTACTGCTTTTTTAATCAGATCTCCACCATTTACTTTCCCCACTCTCTTGGTTGCGAGACAAACAATTTTTCTGCTGTGCTTACTGATGCTTACAAAGTGCGCCACAAAATGTGGGGGTATCGTTGTAACTTCAGAATCGCTCGATGCCAGCACTCCAAAAGAAAAGCAGTTCAGTGGAGCTCCCCCTACACAGGGCTGCCACACACAAACTACCAACATCAAAACACTTTGAGAGACACTTCCCACTTCTGTTTCAACATATCACCTCCATTTACATTCAGTTATTATGTTAAGTCTATGCACAAAATGAATCCCAGTTGCAACTTCCACTAAGTAATCAAGTAACTGAGCATTTGAGAGCCACAAACAACAGATTTTGCCTTTTTTGGATATACTAAACCAGCCCTTTGTCACTGCAAAAAGGGAGCTTGACATCTGAGATATAAAATCCTCAAAAGAAGGCTGTATCGGTTAATCAAAAGGGAGTGATGACTGCAACAAACTTTATCAGTTCTGACATGGCAAAATGAGAGCAGGAGACCAGTACCACAGACTGGCAATTCCATTAACTCTTTGTATTGCTATATTTTTATTTATTTTTGACTGTTCGTAGACTAACAACAGCCACGTGGTGAGCAAAAAGAGTAGCAGCACGTAGAGGCCACTGTTGCCAAGTCTCAGTTTTCAGGAAACTGCCTTTAGCAACTCTCCAGCCCACTGAATGTGACCATGAAAGTAGGGAAAGAGCAGGTTCTGCTGCCAGCAGCAATCACAGCAGACAGACTTTTTCCTCTAACCTCAGAATGACTTTAACTTTGTCCGTGAGAAACTAAACTGTTTAGACTCTGGCACCATCACAAAAGCTAAATTCAATGGGAGATATATCATATATGTATTTTATATGAACAGATCTTCCTTCTGGATTTTTCAAGTGCTCTTTCATTTCCCATAGTATCCAGCTCTTACAGACATTCCTAATTCCCACTTACATGCAGGTTCAAGAGCTAATTCATGGACACAAAGGAGTAAACTATCAACATCACATTTTTTACCATCAGATCTCCTAGTATCAGCTAATCAAGTAGGTAAGCAATGACAAGCAATTACTGTTTCCTAACTCTTTACAGATAAGCCATGTGATGTTCTTGCCAGTTTGACAAGTACTGGTGTTGCTGGCCCACTAACCCCAGCATGGGGGAGATTTTAGAGAAGTATCTGGAGGAGGAGGCACTGATGTGGGTATTCAAACAGCACGAACAAAACCAACCCACCTTCAAGGAAACTGCATTTAACGGTCAGGGCTCTCAACTCCTCCCTGGAGAAGCTGAGCTATTACTACTTATCAACTTGATAAAGCCAATTCTGCATGGCATAAGGGGGAAGTTCAGCGCTTCGTGTAACACGGAGCACAGTATAATGAAACCTTACGGAGGTTTGTGTGTACAAGTCAGCAGATAATGATTACACTGACAAGGGCTCAAGTCCGAGCACTGACAAGAGAAACTGTCAGTGTGTGCCCATCACACGCGCTCACAGCTCTGATTTTTTCCTGGCAGTTCTGGGACCCTCCAATGGGAACATGAAGCAGAATTAGGTTAAGTCTATCATTTGTGGGTCCTCTTTGATTAACCATCCATCAGGGTGTACAGACATCGATATTTGCTGTCCTCTCATAATGGCTAGCTCCTTGCTCCTTGCAAGATGGAAGGGGTTTTGCAGAGACAGCAGAAGTGCCCATCTGCAATCTCCAGGTAATAACCTACATGCTGGAGGAGGACATACACGCCTTGCTTGTCGGGATCCTTAAGACAATCTGCTTTGTGTGGTGCAAGTGAAGGTGTTATTAAATCTTTCAGGTGGAGAGAAATGTTACCGAGACTAGCAGAGCAGCTAAGGCTTAGTGTCTTTGAAGCTCAGTCTGGGAGCTCAGACTGAGAACCAGCTGGCTGGAGAGGCAGCTGACAAATGTGTTCAGCCTGGGCAAATCCTTTTATTCTAGTACTTAAACACCCTGGACATGGCATTAAAAAGGGCCTTTCTCACCTGCTGCATCCTCCTGGAGAAGGAATGAGGAACTGTCAAGAAATATGCCCTCTCAAAAGAAAAATATTAACTGCAGAAGCAGCAAAATAGCTTCAGTGGAAAGGGAGGGAAATGAGGAAGCCTGTTCCTGGCAACACTCCTTCAGCCACAGCAATTCAACCCCTGCACTGAGGAAGCATCTACCATGATAAGTTATTCCATCTAGTTTTAAGGTCAGCCACTAGAGAGAGAAAGCCTGCCCACAGTATGTAGCTAAATACAGCAACTAGCATCCATTAGCTGGAGAGCATGGAGCAGCAAGGCAGGAGAGTCTGCAGGTGGGAGGGATGAGGAGCAGCCAGGCTGGGCCCACTGACCCTCCTGCACCTCTGCAGAGCAGGGAGCAGGTGTGCAGTAGCAGCTCCAGACAGGTAACAGCCACGGGCTATCACTGGAGGTACATAAAAGTGAACAACAGCTCAAGGTGCAACAACCAAGGTGCATTAGTTGTATAATCCTCTGAATTATCTCCTATCAAATCAGTGGTTATCTTCCTGCATTTTCCCCTGTGCTTCTAATGGAATTCAGTGTCCCCAACAGGGAACTGCGTCACGGACTGCATACACAGTTTTCAGAAATACTACTACGAACTGTCATGGGTACTGCTTAAGTGTTGGCAACCTGGGCTACTCTGAGAAAGCAAATGAGCAGAACAAAAAACACCCAACAACTCCAGCTACGTGGGAGAGAGCTCCCGTGAACCATGGGTGAAACTACCGGAGGGGAGGCTGTCACAGAGAGTCTCAGCAGTCAGGGAAGGCTGGATGAGAATGGAGGAAAACAAGGTGACAACAGTGATGAAGTTTATCTTGCTTAGGAAGGAAAGAAGGAGCAGTGGCAGCAGGGAGGGTGAGAACATGAGAACAGCCTTCAAGGATCTGGAAAGAAACTGCAAGATGAAAAGGAACTTTTTTTCCCTTTTTTTTTTTTTTAAGTCACGCAAATGGACAACAATTCATAGTCACAAAGTTGCTGAAAGGGAGTTTAAGGTTAGAATGTTTGGGGTAAACTCCTATACCACGCTCTCAAGATATAAATATACTGACAGCTGAACACTGGAGCAGCTTGCTGAGGAAATGGTGGGCTCTTCTCTCACCAGAAGTTTTTAAGAACATGCTAGACAAACATCTGTTGTGAACAGCTTAGAGCAATCCTGTCTGAGCAGAGAAAGGCAGGATGAAATCGGGACATCGACACATGATGAACACCATCCATAGGAACTAACACTGCCCACATTATTGCTCCTTTTCGAGGCTGCTATGGCATAATCTCAGTCTCTGGATCGAGCTGGGTTTCTACCAAACTTGGGTACTTTGACCTGGATGAACGACCGGCAGCTTCCCGCCGCAGCGAGCAGAAAAGGCTTGTTGTCCCACAGCTGCCAGGACCCGACTCCCTCCCACTCACGCCTCAGGGTTCCCCTCACACAGCTCTGAGTCCTCTGCAAAAGGCACAGCAGCGTCTGTTTTTTGTGATGTTATTAGAGCAGCCATTTTCTCTGAGCAATATTTTCATAAGGCTAACTCGGGGCCTGTTTGCCACTTGGTGAAATTCCCAGTACAACTCGATCTATTTAATTTTTAGCACAGCAAAAACACCAACACTGCAGAGCCATGAAGTTCTGACCTGAGACCAGAACTTACTACTCAATTAGGAAAAGCAGACAAGCACAAGGATAGACAGTTCTCCAAGACGGAACTAAATCAGAATCATAATAAGGTAGGGTAGTGTAACAAGCCCGCATAAATGGTCAGTAAAAGCAGATGAAAGTCAGCATTGTCTAATTTAAGGTAACACATTTTGTAGGGAATAATTTAAACCAACAGCACCCTTTTCTGGATTCTAAATTAACTGTAACCACTCAGAAAGGCACTGGACATAAGTACCTAAGTACACGCTTTCAGTGAGCTGCTCCATGCAGGCACAGTCGTGAAAGGAAACCAGACATTAGAAAAAACATAGATATGGAAGAATACAAAACTACATTATTGTAAAAAGGCAAGAGAAATTTCTACGGCAAACTCATCTAATACCTACATCAACTGCGACTTGCCCTTCGACAATGGGGTTGACAAAACTCTAGAGAACTGTCTGCGAGAAGAGACTGAGCCGGGTGATCCCATTTCATACTTGCAAGAGAAACAGTAATTCAGCTGAATGTAAAAGTGATAAATTCGAAACAGTAAGTCCTTTGTTTTAATAGCCACACAACAGATAATTAACCTCTAGTCAGTGAGGTGCCCCAGAGCAGCATCAGAAACAGGAGACTTGGAGAATCCCCTTACAGGACAACGGGTTAGGGCAGAAATGGCATTAATCAATGACCTCACTGTACTCTATACTATAATAGATGCATATTAATATTCATAGATTTTTAGGACTGAATGGTCCACTCTATCATCCAGTCTGACCTCCATTCTGACACAGGACATGTTTTAGCCAGCTCCTCCAGCCTGTGATTCCTGTTAGGCTTTTCTCTGCTAGGTCAAAAGAGGTTGCTTTATACAAACTAGCTCCCCATTGTAATACAGAGGCTCTAAGGTGGGTGTAATGCAAATTTTGGCTCAGCAAGATCTGGTGATAAAGTTCTGAGCTGAGGTCCAAGTGCAAAAATTAAATAAACCCCATGGTTGTGCCAAATAATCCAAGAGGCAGGAAATGGAAAATGCTCTCTGAGCATTAGGAAAGCACGTTCTTGGTCCCTTTCCAGACCCCTCATTTCAGGCTGTGGCTGCACCTTTACAAGGCCACCCACAAATGCAGTGTGGGCCTTTCCATCATGCAAGTCAGCAATATTTTAATGTTCCAGATGATGGAATCACAGCACTCCCCCTTAGCTAATATTTTTGGGATGGCAGTATGCTCAGGCCACAACAGAGTTGTTTTTAAGCAATTCTGGACCTAAAATGCCCAGGAAGCAAACAACATTTTTCTTCTTTTTTTTTATTTTTTTATTTTTTTTTTTAAATTATTCTCACCTCTGTGACACTGAAAGAAAAAACAGGAGGATTTGTATTCCTAATTTTAACAGGGTTCAGCTTTTGGGTGACCCCTTCTCGGAAAAGGTTAATTCTTATGAACTGCAGAGCTTAAATATGTCTCAATACAAGCATTAAGATCCACCCAGAAGGAATCCTTTCATAAAATAAGCACCTAAAACTTAGTATTTTTTAAAGCCATCTAGTTTCCAACTGTTTCTAACTCACTATGGGTTTTATGGAAATGAAGGGCAATAATTCCTACCATGATGCACTTTCCTGCAGATTGATACTTCTGTGACAGAAGCTGTTAATGAAAAAATAAAAAAAAACCCAAAAAAGTCTGTTCCCAGTCTAAGAACCAAGCAGTAACTGAGGCCCCTACAGTGAAATCCAGGGAGGGAGTGAAGACAGAGGGAGACTCATTCCTGTGTCACACCCTGGAGCTGCAGGGAATCTGCATCTGCTGCACTGCCTTTACTCCTGTGTCCAGCCATGGTAGGAACCACACACTGGGACATCCATCACTTTTACACCTCTTGAACAAGAGCAAAAAGCAGCCACGTTGTCATTTGTCACAGCAAAGTTCCTGCCAAGGCAGCAGAAACTGCATCCTCAGATATTGATGACAGCTGACAGATAAACAGAGAAAAAAAAAAAGGTATACTGCTCTAAAATGCTACCTCCCCTCTGGTGCCTGATCCAAAGCTCTGCCTGCCATTCCCCGAGCCAAAGCACGGAAAACCCCACCGGACTCAGACAGGACACAAGTCCAGCAAAACCATTTATTGACTACAGTGTACAACCAGCAAGTTATTGCACTGCTGCACTTGTTTCCCCACACAATAGTCTTGTCAATTAAATAAGTTTCAACAAGCACAGGCAAAATTTTATTCAGAGGAGCCTGGAACAGATCAAGCCTGATCTCTGATGTGGGAACTGAGTCCTGCTGATCAGGGCAGGGCAAGTCCCTCCTCTCCACTCTGCTGCCTCTGAAACGCTGAACTTTCTCTCCAGCTCATTAAACACTGTTGTAAGGAAAGGCCTCAGCGCATACGGCCAGTTGAGAATATATTAACAGTATTGGAAACCCTTTTAATAAACGACAACCATCTGCCCCCAAAATCACAGATGCTCAGAAATGCAGTTCAATTTGAAGGGCAACCGCTTAGGTCAGAGATCTGTAGCGTGGAGATCAGCCTTGGCACTGAGGAGGGGTAAAGGAGCAAACACCAGCAAGCCACAACAGTGGGGTTCCTCCAGAAGCTGCAGGCTGGACTAGCTGTAGTGTATAAATAAATATATACAGGATATATGCATCATAAAGTGGAGCTTGTGCCTTACGTGAAGAGATCCCGAGTATGAAACTTGTGCCCTCCTTCAGGAGATCTCACTGGGCTTGCTGATTTTTCTCCTCCTGCTGTTGTGCAATGAAGGAGTTCATCAATATGGGGAAAAAAGCTTCAGTCCTGGAGGCAGCATGACTGAAAACCCCTGACAGCATTATGAAGTCCATAAATTCCATACTTTTCTACCCAGAACCTTCCATTACTTTTTGCTGTTACATTTGTTAAAACAAAAAATGTTGAGGTTTAATCTCTGAGTGTTCATTTCTCTGTTTAAACCCCATAAAGACTCTCCTAAGGCTACAAGGAGAGAAAAAAAAAAAAAAAAAAGATCCCTGCACCTGTGACAGGCACTGGAGTGTCAGCAAAGACAGGCAAGATGCTGCTCCTGCTCCAACAGAACCAGCATCAGCCTGTACTCAGGACTCACAGAACTGGAGCCCGACACTGGCACTTTCCTCTTTGGAAAGCACAAAGGATTTAGGAAAGGGCTACAGAGAGTCAGCTTAGGTTCCTGAGCAGGACCTCTATACAGCTGAATAAAACTAACAAACACTAAGATCCCATGAAAGCCCACAGACTATTTAAATCATGCCCAACACCAACAAAGCTGGTGTCATTCCAAGGGGAAAAGACAGCAGGTAGAGTCTGGTTAATAGCAACACTCCTGAAGTCAGCAACCCACACTGCATTTTACCTGAGCATTATCATGAATTATCAACATTTTGGTGAGCTTTCTCCCACTTCAGACAAGCCTGCAGCAAATGAGGGCTCTGTTAAGGGACATCAAGTACATGGAATAGAGATGGCTTCACCTGCTCCTGCTGCTCTGGGAGCAGGAGGCAGGCAGCAATGCCCGACCAGGAAGCTGCGATGGCTCACTCAAAGGGGCCACAAATGTGTCCTGGTTACACAGAGGGCAGAAGTGGGTAGTACAGTACACATTCAACAAATTTTTCCAATTAAAACCCATTTACCAGGGCTTTTGCAACTTTGGACTCTGGTAGCCAAAACTTCTTAAAAAAAAAAAAAAACCACACAAAGAGGTTCAACCTATGTAGAGCTCTAGGTTACATATTCACAGCATGACACACTTCTTCAAAAATCAAAGATATTTTATACAGAAGGAACAATATTCTATACCCACTGCATGTGCTTTACAAATATAATGCTGCCATACTGATTCTTCTTACAGCCACTAAAATAATTTGTTTCAGGCTGAGCTATGCTGTGCTCAACTTCAGCACGTGGCACATTACAGACAAGTCATAAACATGCCAACCCCCCAGTTTCTGCAGTCATAGAGTGGATATTGTACTTCTTTTATTTCCCATCTCCACTGGTTTCCTTCTTCCTCCCCATCAAACACACTTTAGAACTGAGATCCATCACAACCCACCAGCAGTCCTGTCCTAGTCCTACTTTCTGCAACATCTTTATGGCCACGTCCAGTAGTGCTGGTAGCCCACATCAGGGCTCTCCAGGCTGAAGAAGTCCCAGAGATGGGTCCAACTGCCACTTCCAAAGAGCCCAAGCCACCTGTGGTGTTTCTGGGAACCCAACAGCCCCTGCCTCACAACCAAGCAACAGTAACTTGCACTGAAGAACCTGGAGTAGAAAACTTAAAAACATGGACCAAGGACAGATCCTCAGGTCAATCATCCAAGCCAATTCCTTTGAATTGACTTTGCCTTCACATACACACTGGCTGCACAAAGCCGGAACAGAAACTGCCAGAACAAGCCCACGCTGGACTCCAGTGCGGGACCAGGGAGACGCAGCTGCTGCCTCCGAGTGACCTCTGCACAGCCCCCCCTCCAGAAACCACAGGGACCAGCAAAGCTGACACCCCAGGGCTCAGAAGGGAATCAGATATTTAGCAAGATTATGCTATCTGCTAATCTGATTAGCCCCAGAGACTGCAGATAAACATAACAAAGAACAGCCGGACACCAGCTGTAAAACCCATCCAGTCAAGCAAATAACGCAGCTGCCCAGAAAAGCTCAGCATCTGGGACCTGTCGCAGGCAATGCTTTTAGGGAAATGACAGACTCGCTGCTCTCACGTTAGACATGGGGAAATGTGTTAATCTGTTTACCTTAAATGGATTTAACCTCAATCTGAAAAAGAGAGGACTGACTGAGATACACACAGCCAAGACACTCCGGCAAGCAACGCACAGTGAACAAGAGGCAGCAATCCTTGACACCATTTACACAGGCTCAAAGGATCAGGCACGGCACGGGTCAAACAAGAAACGTTAAGAGATTAAACAAGCACACTTGTAATTAGGTGTAATGTTGATTGTCTTCTGCTCCTGAAATGATAATCAGGTCCCACATCTAATCGCTACACCCACCTGAGCTCCAGGCTGATGCTTGACAGCCTCTGCAGCCAGCCCCTTCCCAGCACAGACAACACACACAGGGCTAGGGGCTTGGGCTGGGAGGTGGGACTTGAAGGAAAAACTATGTTTTTATATAAACAAAATATTTAGCAGAGAATTAGCAGAGAACCTATCATGCCTTCCTAACAGGGAAAAGAAGACAAAAAGCCTCCCAACTCACTCACCCTACCCTGGCTGCTACTTTCAGAAGTGTAGTAGGGAAGGCGAGGGCATTATTTAACGTGTCCACTTGACGTTTTTAAACACAGGGAAAACAAGAGCAACTTGCTCAAGGACTGCATTCATCACTGCCTGCCAATTCCAGAAACAAAAGTGATCAGTCAGGGGCACACGAGTGGCACGCCAACTCGGCACACGGCCGCGGGAGCACGAGCACTCTCCGAAGCGTCCCGTCAGAACAACAGGCATTACGGAATATACAGAAGCAGGTCTGAAGCTCTTCAGTGACTCTCTGGAAAAGCACTGCCCTCCCTTCCTAATTAGCAAACACTCTGCAGCAACCTCAACCTTCCCTACAGCTCTCACTTGAACTTTTGATTATCAATTCAGATCACTTCTTCCCAGATTCACCCCAAGATTCTCTGAATTCCCACACACACTCTGTGCTGAGAGAATCAGCTCATCTCCCTTCGCCCAACATGAACAAGGAAAACCTTTATTTCAGGCAGAAATAAACTGAGGCCAGATGACTTCCCCACCATCAGAGGCAACATCAGCCCAATGGTACTGCCACGAAACCTGGCTGCAGCTGCTCGGAGAAAGCACAGGACCACCAAAGACAAGGATGCCCAAGGGGGTACCAGGAGTTGGAGTCTAGCAAAGTTCAGAATGACAGGGACACCCAAAGGGAGAAGATAAAACAGTTCTAAATGTATTGTCTAAAATACGCATTTTCTATTTTTATGGCAAACATGACTCCTTGCTAGTATTCAAATGCAATTATGCAGAGCCTGATCTATAAATAATGCAAAGCCCAGAAAGGAGAGATCAACGCTCATTTACAGCATACCCCATGCTGTACTGAATAATGTTATGCCCCAGCTTTTTCCATCCCCAGAAAAAGGAAATACAGTGAAAAAGCTAGAAAGAAGAGAAACATCTCCCCCATTTCCCAGACAAAAAGGAAGAGGACATCTAAACCAAGGTAAAATTTAAAGGTACTACTTTTGTACGAAGCTTTATTTCTGCATTTCCAACTCACCTGCTATTTTCACACGTGTCCCCAGAAACTGCAAACAAGGCATCACGGAAATACATCACCTCTCACCCTGCTGCAAAGGGCTCTGAGTAGATGCCACGAAGAAGCAACAACAAAGTTGTGTCCCAAATTTCTTAAATGAACTGTCTTAGTCTGTTGCACTAAAGAGTGAATAATTTAAGTTGGAAGGGACACGCACACGTCAGCCACTCTAACCTCCTGCTCAGAGAAATACTAACTTTAAAGCAGTGTTTAAGATTTAAAGAAGGCAGCTCAGGACTTTGTTCTGCTGGTCTCTGAGTATCTGGTAAGCCTCTTTTGGTTCCTTTTTCCAACTTACCCCCACTCTCAACAAAACCATCAAAAGGTTTCCCTGTATAACCATTTGTATCGTCCTGGTTGCAAACTCTGATTTTTGACTCTCGATTTTTTCAGTATGCACCTCTAGAAGGAGAAGCATTTCCATTTTCCCCAAAAAGAATTCTACTTCTTGATTGCAACTACAGAATTTTAAAACAGTTCTTTAATTTAAAAAAAAAAAAAATATTCATGTAATATCCTTACAGCAACAATACCTTCCCACACATCCTCTCTGCACAATCAGATTTATGCCATTTACATTGAAAATTAAGGTCTTTTTCCCTTACTTATAGCTCAGTTAGCTTTGTTATAATGCAGTTTATAAAATTACATTTAATGGAGAAGGGAGCAGGTAATTTGTTTATTTCTGAACTGTGATGGCTAATGGATGGGGTGGGAATAATGACAGGATATATATTATGTTATGGTTGAACAATATAAGGAGAGAATGCATGACCTGATAATTTTTATCCCTCATTAAATTGTCTATTGAGCTGCTTTTTCTCCATATCAGCTTTTAAAACACAAAAAAAACATAGCAAAAAACAACATATTACTTCAAATCACAAGATTAGTCTTAATTAAACCAAAAATTACTCATCTGTTTCTTAAATTCATTAGCCATTACTGAAAACACACAAAAAACCCAAGGAAATCAGCATAAGGAGACTAACTGTAACTAGCCGTGTTAACTACCTTCCTCCATAAACACTGAAGCATTTTCATTTCCACGTCTGGAAGGACAAATAAAGTCTGTGCCACACTGAGCATCCTTGCCAAGTCCTTCCTCCTGCCCAGCAAGAGCAGAATGGGAAGCAGAATTCAAACCTGTCTGCACACCCAGACCAAGCAGTGTCACCCAAACTGCATCTCCTTTTAGAGGTTCTTCCTGGCTTTTCCAAGACAATAGTTCTGTACAGAGCAGGACCACCTGAACTGCCATTCCTGGTTCTGATTCACTTTCTCCAAGGAAGGAAATGCGTGGGCTACCAATGGTTTTATTTGTGTGTGATACAAAGAGTCGTAATACGCCACAGGCACTGCCCTGAGCCCTGCCTGGGAAAGGGCAGCGAGGGAAGAAATAGCCAAGGACACGTGGAGAAGGGTCCCCCTCCACACAGTCCCTCTGCAGGGGGAATCCCAACCAAAACGGAACAGCTTCTGAGGTTGATGGGCTGAACCAGGCTCTTTGGGAAGTTACCAACGTGTAAAAATCCACAGGGAGAAAAACAGGTTTGCAGACTGAGACCCAAGCTATGTGGCGTGCAAACTGCCTCCAGTGCAAGGTAGCACATGACTGAAATATGGAGATGTGGGAGAAATGTGAAGGTAACCAGATTAGGCCCCTGGCCTCATGATGGAACATTTTCATTTCCTATAGGGAAAATGACTGATATTGGTCAGCATCAACTGATAACAGGCAAGCTATTATGGTTTTGAAGAGAACTTTGATCCAGATCACACATCCCATTAACAGAGACAATAAATTACTCTCACTTTCCATTACACAATGTGTAGAAATAAAGCTCACGTGTTCAAATTAGACAGAGCTCCTTGATGAGTAAGAGTGCTAAAACACCAGCAATACATCAAAACCACGCACAAGTTCATATGCAACAAATCCAAAAGACAAAAATGAATGCCACTGAAAAAACAGGCATTCAGTTTTGCAAAAAACACCAAAAAGGAGAGTTTCTTCCCTAAGAAACCCCCTTTTACTCAAGTTTCTTCTATTTCTGCCAAGTACGCTTGCAGGACAACTGAAAAAACATTTGTGACATTTGACTCCCTAAGTCCATACACTTAAAGAAAAGGTTTTCCCAGAAAGGGTTTAGAGGAAAGTCCTTTTCTGTGGTTTAAGCAGGAACACCACTAGCCAGAGCCAAAACATGGAGCTGGTTGATGGGCAAAGCAGCAGCACTCTGAAACACCGCAGAGGTCACACAGTGGCAGAGAAATCCTGCTCCATAAAGCTTTGATGTAGAGCAGCTCACAGAAATACCTTCGTTATTTCACTGAAGTACACCGCTGCTGAAACCTTTCTTACTCAGTGTTAAATAAGCTGTTACTGTTCTTTAATATTAAAAAATAGCATTAGTTACTCTTGTCAGCATTTCAGAGGACGTGCAAGAGGCAATAACAGAAAGTCCTATGAGGGTCTCAGCTGAGTTCACATTGTTAGTACATCAGTGACTTCCCAACAGAAAAAGCAGTCTAAACTAGCATAAATTCAGCTCAAACTCATGCCTGCCACAGCAGCAGCACAAAGCCAGGGTAAGAAACCCAGTATTCAGAGACCAGGTAGTGAGGTGGAGGTACAGCAGCTCACCTTTCCACTCCACCACTTTTTCCTTTTGACTAAAAAGGCTTTCTCTTTATAGTGTAAATGTGTAATTTATACCTGCAGAAACACACACTCGAGTGGTTTTTTTACATGTGCCTCTAGTGAAGGGTAAATATTGGCAAGTCTCATTTTCGTTTTAGGATACTGTGGAGATCCCCACAAAACAACTTCTAAAGGAAGCCACTGCAGTGGTTTGAATATCCTGAATGCTGAGAGTTGAGAAGGAAGAACATCTGCACACGTTTTTATGGTCCACTCAAACCTTAATGTTTCCAAACACACAGCAGCTACAATGATGCTTTCGATTTAGAAGACAAGTCTATAAACAGCCTACATCATGATCTTCTCAATTTATCTAAAATTTCCTCCACATATGTTTACCTCATCCAGTTCCAGCAACAAACGCTTCAATTCCCCAGTCCCCTCCACCCTTCTATGAGAACAAGAGAACACAAAAAGCTAAAACCCTACCAAAACCTGGAACAGCTATTTGAAACAAGTGAATTTGTCCTTAATCCTGACTGGTTGCCAGCAGAGAGAGCCCCCAAACACCACCTGTCCAAACCAGCCAGATCCCACCCCGCCTCCTTAAACTCTTCTGGCTCATTCAGGGTTTTCCTCCTTTTCACTGAACTCGTACAGCTGCAAATGCACTCCTATAAAGTGATGGCTGAAACAAGACCAGGAGAGTTTTCTTGAAACAGGGAGGGCGCAGGACCGGCACCAGTTGCCCATCAGCATTCAGGGCGCGCAGCTGCTCCCAGAGGCATCCCTGGAATTCAGCTTGGCTGGGGAAAAAACCACCACCACTGCTTTTTCCTGAAATTTCACCTAACTGCCGTAACATGCCCGTGTAGTTCTGCCCAAATTCTTACACGTGTTTTAGACACTTCAGTGAAACAGTTAAAGCTCAACGCTTACATTGCAGGAGTGCCCTTGTTTGCACCGCTCCCTTTGTTGCCATCTGTCAGGCTTCCTCACTGAAGCTTCTCACAGGGAAAACATCAGTAACGGCAAAACAGCAGGAACTTAGGCAGCCAGTTACCTCCTCCTCCAGCCCTAAAAAGGTTCGTGTCTGTATAATTTTAATAGGGATCCCTTTTTGCTCCGCAACAGACTCTGAGCTCACAGCCACAATCAAATGGTACCAGTACTTCAATACTCCATCTTACCTTTTTTTTTTTTTTTCTCTAACCAGTTCAAGGCCTCTTCATTTTCCACTTCCTTCTAATCACCCACCCAGATCCCCCATGGCTGAGGCAAGAACACACAATCCAGTGCTGTGAGCCTGGCTGGTCAACCAGAACGCCCCAAAACACACAGGATTGCAGTGAGCACCCTGTTCCCATGCGCTCACACAAGTATCAGCACAGTCACAAACTCCCCTGACTGCTCATACAGTGCTGAGGAGAAAATAAAGAATTTAAGAATAGGCGTTATCTCAGTTTCTCCTCTGATTCAGTACCAGTGAAGGGCCCCTGCCTCCCTCTCCACATTTTGGAGCCAGTCTTGCAGACCAGCCTCACACACCGTTTCAGCACAGCCCACCACAGCTTTCTTTCTCCCTTTTTTCCCATTTTTTTTCTTTTTTTTTTTTTTTAAAGATGGAAACACTTTGAGTAGGACTGACTGCGTTACATGTTTTCTGAAGTGCTAAGCACTTCACTTGAGGTATGAATCATCAACAGTGACAGCAGCAGAAACATCTTGTCATAAGCAATGAAGAAACTTCAAAAGTATCCCACCAAATAATTTACGAAGATTGCTTATCCACAGTCAAGAGGGTTTGCTTATAAAAATAATTTATAAGGTAATAATTATTACAGGGGCAAAAATACAACTACCTAAAGAACTTAAAAAATGTTAAATGACAAGAAGCAAAGGGGGAGGGGGGAGCATCTCTCAAGCACCTCTTGGGCCTCAAAAATGCAAACCTTTCTCACATACCTGTAAGGTGATCTATCTGCAAACATGTTGAGAAAAGTATATCAATTTCCCCAGGTAGATGCAGCTTTTCCCTCCTGTCCACCCTTTTTGCAGCTTAAAAACTTCATGCTCACAGCCCAGTCTCAATCTCTCCAGAATTTCTTATCAAGTCTCAGAACAGAAAGCACCTCTTTACTGTTCTTCCAAGGGACATGCAATACACGCCTCAGCATCAACAATCACACACTGGCAAGCACTAGAGACAATCTGGAACCTTCTGTAATCTGAAAAGTGATGAGATTTTGTCCCAGTAGTAAATTCTCTCATGGTATAACTGGAATGGCACCATCTTCTGCATTTACGTTACATTTTACCACTCTCCTTGAAAATGTACTGCCCTTCACAATTAGGGGCATGTCCATGCCTTCTGGAATTCAAAACTCTGAGACACCAAAAGCTGCTTTAACCATGAACCATGAGACTTTTCCCTCCTAGAGCCTCAGGTTCTACCCAGTACATTCCTTCCAGCTTCTTCACAGAAAAACTGGCAATTCAAACCACCCACATCCTTCCCTGCAGATGGACCCTTCACTGCCAAAGCCCTTCTGTCTCAAGCATTGAATTAAACAGGTATTACACACAAAAAGGAGCTGCTATCACATACTTCCCAATTCTCCAATTGCCAAAAAAACACAATTCAGCTTGAAATGTGTTGGTTTCTTTTATTTCACTGCAGCCAGATTACAGACATACCCAGGCTATGTATTCTACTACTCATATCTTGCTGCTTCTAGCTGTAATCCAAACCCAGAAGTCGGTGTGCTACTTCAGACACAATAAAAGTATCCCTCTGGTTTCTGAGCCCTTTCACCTGCTTTCAAAACTCCACAAGGAATGGATGTCTCAGTACTGCTGGATCTGGCCTCATCATCTCCTGGGAAAAGAAAAAATCCTGCCCGTGTATGGTCCTGGAAACTTGAGTCCTTGTAAAAAATGCTGCATCTTGGGAGAAATTTTATTTGTTATTCGCTATCCAAAAGAAGCAATTTCTTTTTCTAGTAACACATCCACGTGTAGCAGGTGCCAAAAGGCAGCAGAATAAATTATTTTAGGCACGTGTGTGTGTGTGTGCAGACTGACCTTCCGGTACACAGCCTAATGAAGACCAGAAATCATCCAGCGCCCTGCTACAAACAAACTAAAATCTGGCGTGTTCGCCTAGTAAAGCATTCAAGTGACTTCAAAGACCTCCCTCAGCATAGAAAAGAGCCGCATTAAAATTCTGCGCCTCCAAATCTATTAAGCATTTCCAAACACAGGAGGGCGAGCACCAGGATTTGTTCGGCCGCTGTCCTCAGGAGAAGTGTGTTAGCTCGGTCAGCTGGCACACAGTGACGCCAGCCCAGCCACCTAACACTCAGTAAATTTAACCCGTGTTTTCAATCTCGTTTGTAAAAAACACCTTTTTACCTTTGTGAAAGACAACTTGCTACACCAGATACTTCCCCGAGCACACGCCACTGCACTTCGGTCCTGGACGCGGCAGAGCCACGTCGAGGGTCATGGGTCGAGGCGAGGGTCATGCCGCTCCTGCAATGCACTTCAAGGTACAGATATCCTGCAGGATGTCTTCTGCACCTTAGCCAAGAACTGACAGCAGTGGTGAACTGGCCACAGCCCCACCGTGGTGGCCCCTGGTCCTGGGCAGAGACGCCGGCAGCGCACGGAGCGTTTCAACGCGGGCTGTCCCGGCTGACAGAGCTCGGCGGAGGGGAACGGTGAACACACACGCAGGCTGCAAAATGGGGTTCATTAATCAGGCTCCAACTGCTCCACTTCACTAGACGGGAGTTCTTTATAGACACTGCCTCATTTATTTATTTTTTAAATGCCCAGATTAGTTTAGTGTGAAGTTGTTGAGAGATATAATTTGTCTGAGCAGATGATCTATAGATCACTGAGTGAACACTAACCAGGCTCTCGCAGTCCACAGAAGAAACACACTGTGAGCTCTCCCATAGTAGCAGTACAGGAAAGGTGAACCCTTTTTTCCTAAAATTTAGCCCCCAGCAGCCTGGAGGTCAAAGAGATGGCACCTCTTCTAACACGCTCAGCGCTGACTGCGGGCAGAGCTGTAGCCTCTGCCTGTGAAGAGCAGGGCCCTCAAATCAGAGGGAAATCAGCAAGTGATAACTAACCTGCCATTCAGCTGGGGACAGGCTTTTCTCACACAAACAGCCTTTTCTCCTCGCATCTGTGAATATATGCATATTTAAAAAATAAATTATCTTTCATTCAGATTAGTTACTAGAACATCTCTTTCTTCGCTGAAGCAGATTTGTTCCTATGGTTGTATCTACTGCTATTCTGGGACTTGGTATTGTTTTCTCACTATTGCTGCAGAAAATGTTCAGCAGCTAATTGCACAGTCAAGTCCTTTCACATAATTTTCACTTTGACAAGAGTAATTAAAAAGCTAAACGGCTCGAGAACCAATTGATTAGGTCTGCAAGCAAAGTTCTGTTTAGGCGATCCTGAGATGCACGTGTACAGCACAGCAAGCTTTCAGAAAACACAATTAGGAATGTGTTCCTCAATGTTGATGATTCAGTGTGATTCTTCCACGATTTTTTGCCCCATTTGTATCACATGCTATATGAATATATGTGCTGTACATATATCATGCTTGCAAGAGTCAGGAAAATAACCCTAAAAGGGACAAGTTACAAAGTATTTTCTCTTCCACCACCCATATTTGCACAGCCTCCAAGTAGCTGGTTTGCCAATGGACTCAAATACCTCCCCTTCCATCACAGGAATGAACTACACGAGGCTGTTTTGTCACCGAATTTGAAAGACCACGTATAATGAAATTACTGTGTTTTTGCTGCTCTGAATACCTGCACCACAGAAAAGACTGTTCTAGGAGTAACCCTGGCTGTAGACAACGCTCTCTGTGATACAATGCTGAACCACCCATTTGCTCGCCTTAAAATTGCTCCGAGTCCTCCGTAACAGGACTTCTAATATCATTACATTTCAAACTACATAATTGAAATTATAAAGTAAAGGGCTTCAAAATTACTGCAGATGTACCAAAATAATGAGCTTATGAACAGTAATGAAATGGAAACTCTCGGAAGCCTGAGGTCACACACAAACTTAGAGATGTTCCCTATAATTTTTTTAATAAAGCTAATAATTCTATTCCAGAAAGAGAAGTTGAAAGGGTTTTCTTTAAACCACTTCCTTCTCAGTAAGGTTTGGTCAGCTAATACATGTTTGAAAAATTGTCGTGAAATGTGCAAGGTTTAAAACCAATGGGAACTTGGAGCAACAATAAATGAGAAACTGTCTCTACACCTACAGGAGAGCAATCAAACACCGGGCTCCTCCTATGCCACCTGATGAGCAAGAAAGTGCTGGTGCTCTTCAAAGGCAACACCTGTGGTCTCTGCATGAGTGTGGGGCATCAGACACGGGTTAGGGGACAGGTTCATGGCAGAGGTCACCAACACACACAAACAGATCTTTGAAAGAAGCTACAGCACCACCTGAAAGAGAGCTGGGTGGATGTGTGCCTGCCCGCAGAGCGGCTTCAAACGCTGGAAATCTAGTGCCAGCAGCCAAGCCTTGGCTCTCACCCTGCAGCAGCATCATACACCACTGCTCCAGGCACAGCAGCAGCTCAGGGACACAGAACTCAAACCCAGAAACTGTTCCTTTGGTACAGAAAGCCAAAGGTTGACCTCAACTGTCCTGCACACGTAACACGCCAAACCTCTCGAGGAAAGTCAAAGATGCAAACCGAACTGCGTTGTTACATAAGTAGACATGCTGAAAGAAGCCATAGGAAGGTTTCACACATTCACAAATGTGTAATTTAGATGACAAATGTAACAAATTAAAACCGGCTTGTTAGCTAATAGAATATTTAATTATGTACTATGAACGATGACTTCCATATCTGGGAATTTAACCAATTATTTTCAGAAGGCGTGAAACATTCCTGAGCACAAAGGTTTTTTAGCATCTCAGCGCTGTTCCCCAGCATCTCTTTCCACCTTACCTTGTTTATAGCTCTATTCAGTAATAGTTTTTACTTGTTTCCTCGATGTCTTAATTTCCTGCAATAATACATCTGCCATGAATAATTAAGCAACGCATTTGCTGCTCGCTGAAAGCTGAACAAGTGCTATAAATCAGTCCTGGGACCCTCTGCCAGCACAGACACAATCAGAGATCTGCTAATGCTGGCATTTCTTTTTGCAGGTGAGAGGAATGGAGCACAGGAACATCCGACGAGTTCTCAGCAGCACCAGGCTCCCTCACCCCAGTGATGGCATTTTGGGACAGTGCTTGTCTGCATCTTCTCTCAAATGGCAGGACTCCAAAGACTGTTCTAGCATTTTCCTGGTGAGGAACAGTAAGCTTAAATGTACTATATTCTTCACATTTACTCATTTCTCACATTTCTGGGTTGTTCCCTCTTAATTTCCTGCTCCATAGTCAGGAGTAGGAGAGCAGAAGATGTTCCGAGTGCACATCAATCCCTTCTCAGCATCAGAATGATGGACTACTATGGGTTCCCTGCTGTATTTCCACCTTATTTCTCCTGCTGCCTGTGGTTCAAACCAGGATGCAGGCTATAAGCAATGAAATGCTGAAGGATCATCTGTAGTCAGGCCCATTACAGCCTCTGAAGGTTTATCTTGCCGATTCACATTTGCTCTCAGACAGCTGGGCATGCTGCATTTCTCACTTTTCCGTATATGAAGATGGAAGATAACAACAAACTACAAAAACAACAGCGATAACACTTCCCTTCAACACTTCCACTTGCATCCCTATCAGGGGAGAGGAACAATAAAACAACTTTCCACTACCAGAACAGGATTCACCTTTTAATTCGAATGAGGTTTACAATGCAACCACTTCAAGCTCAGCTGTGGAGCGTGTGAGCCTCTCCAGCTTGGCAGAGCAGGTATGCTAGAAAATTAATCAAGATCAGGTATCCAGCCAGGCCTAGGAAATGTCAGGCTGGTCATTAGAATTCCATGTCTTAATCTGAGAATCTCCCCAATTCACTAGAAGAGTGCACAGACTCAGAATTTTTTTTTTTTTTTAAAGATCAAAATGTAGAACAATTCATCATTAAATTTCCCCACAAAACACACTCATGTAGAAACAAAACATACAATGTTCCTGGTTTTAATTCTGTTGACAACAGATTGTACATATTTTTAAAATGTAACGTTTAGCAGCTGTGTTGCCAGTCTGCAGAGTTTGCATATATAGCTGTGATATTACCATACTCTATTATTCATAACAGGCAACAGACCTCATTCTTCATCTTGTGAAAAATAATTGCAGCTCAAAGTTAAAGTCTGATGGCAAAAAAAAATGCCCCAACACAATGGCCAGGGTTTCCAGAATTCAGGAACTCATGTAAGGGCCTGCATCTTCATTTAAATCAACTGATTAAAAAGGCAAAACTCCTCTGACCTGTTTTTGAGAAAGTTTTCCAAGAAGTATGTGGCTCTTTTATGAAACCCAGGAAAGGAGAAAGAAAAAAAACCTTACACATCTTCCCTTCCACTACCACTGACGTTTAAAAGCATTCTATGCAAACACACATTTTTAATACTTTTTCCCTTTCACACACATAAATAAGCATTTAGACGTATTTTAGTCAGAAGGTCCTGTAAGAGTAGTATGTTGTGTGAGAAGTTTCCTATGTAATTTTGAGGAATTTCAGAAACTCAACACAAAGAGTTACGTGTAGTTTATATGTAGCACACCATGTGGTGATTTCCAAGTTGTATCAACTTAGAGATGAGACTATGAATTATTTGGTGTTACAGTAATTGCTGGACTATGTCAAACTCTACGTCCATTTACCCCAAAACTGCCCCAACTTAAGCCTCCAACAATGGGTAACAAATGCTCCACGTTCCAGGGAGGTGCATACTTTCCCCTAGCACAGCTAGGAAGTCAGAGAAGGGCAGTGTGGAGGACGAAGGACCTGGAAAACACTTTCACACGAAGTTACATAGTCAGAGGGAAGAGAGTGATTGTCACTTGGGAGGAGGATGAAAAAGGACAGGATAAAAATATCAGAGTATCAGGTGACCTAGAGAAGACAGGCTGGGAGCCTGTACCTTTCCTGATTCATAAATGAAGACAAAGAAACATTCATTTAAGAAATCACACTGCCTATTCAAAACCTATGTCAGGCAACACTTTCTGCTTGCATTTAAGATTCCAGAAATTCCTCCGGAAATTCAATGCCGTGCCCAGCAATCCTGCATGTCAGCGAGCGTTGCTTAGTGCCTGACCTGAACTTCTCAGCTGCAGTTTAAGCACATAATTTCTTCTCCTAGCACAGGATGGGGAAGACTGAGTTCTCCTCAATTAATCCTTCTATTCTGGCAGTGGGATGCTCAAGATGAAATGCTTCACTGGAGGCTTTACCAATGTGAGCAGAGCAGAAAGACTATCTAATGTGTCTTCGAGATGGTACTCCTCATTTCTGTACATCACTGTGATGTCTGTGCCTCTTAAAACAGCATGGCTTTGTTGATTCCTGTATGGTTTCTGATCCATTAGCACTGCAAGACCTTTTCTGTATACCAGCTGTCTAGGCAGTTGTCTCATTCTGTATTTTTGTAGCTGATTGCTCCTATTTTCAAACATCTATCCACATTTTTCCTTATTGATATGCATCCTCTCAGACAGTTTCGCCAATTTGTAAAGATCATTTTGAATTCTAATGGTGTCCTCCAACATGCTTGCTGCTCTTCCCAGCTTGTTGTTGCCTGCAAATTTAATAAGCATGTTCTCTATTCTATCAGAGAGATCATTACTGCAAATGCTGAATGCTACCAAACTGCCAAATACCCACCCTACGAGCAGATGTTTCACAGGAAAAAGTCTCATGAGGGAGCACTGAAAGCTTTACTAAAGATAAATGACATCTACTGCTTCTCCATTCACAAAGCCTGTTATCCTGTCATTAAAGGAAATTAGATTGATCTGACCTTGACAAACCTACACTGGGCATTATTCCTTTGCCCATGTGGATATAATAATATTTAGAGTTGTTGCAATTAATGAAGCTTTACAGAAATAAAAATAGAAGTCCAGCTTCTGAGAACAACTTCTAATTTCACATAGGAAATAGGAACTAATTTGGGTGGGGAGAGAAAAGGCAAGAGCATGAGTTGTTTCTTTTAGCACCTCCTGAAAACATGGAGCATTTTTTGCCCATCGTTGGAGGCTTACGTTGGGGCAATTTTGGGGTAAATGGACCTAGAGTTTGAGACAGTCCAAGAATTACTGTAACACCAAATAATTCATAGTCTCATCTGTAATTTGACACAAACTTGGAAAACATCACATGGTATGCTACATATAAACTACATATAACTCTTTACATGTTAAGTGGAGTTTCTTGAATACCTCAAAATTACATAGGAAACTTCTCACACAACATACTACAGATTACAGACAATTCAGAATTTTTGAACTAAATTTGTCTCAAAAAAAAAAAAAAGCTTTATCTGCAACAGAAGGCTGAGTGTCTAACGGAAGAAGATGTGGAGCACTGCACAGATGCTGACTGAACAACAGAGGGATTTTTTACTACTGTGTAAAAAAGCCTCCAAATCCCACTCTGCTCTTAAAACAGGGCACTGAACTCTGCAGTCATATGAACTTTGGTGTATTTTAGCATTTGAGGGGAAAAAAACCCCAAACTTAGGCAGTTGCATATGTAAAATGTTCCATGCATTTACTAAGGCAGAATCAAAGCTCAACAGGCATTGTCAAGAAAGACATGACCAAGCCCCTGGAGGCCCTGTGGCCTCCAGTACAACCACAGAGCAACTTCAACAAAAAACCCCAAACTTTCTGTTTGCACAACTGCCTCAAGAAATGGACAAAAGAGAAACTCCATGGTGTCAGTGTGAATTAATTCTCTCTGCCCACGCTCCAGGCTGGGCGCTGGAGGACCTGGAGGCCTCTGCTGTGCACCTCTGGGTCCTTGGAAAGCTGAGACAAGAGCGGCTCTGGCTACATTCACAGGATGAATATACAGCTAATTTAGTCACACACCAGCTCAGACAGCATCATCTACTTAAAGATCTACCATGAAATTCCCTTTATATTATTCAGCAGCCTATTTTTCTATGGGTCACTCCTTCCACGGACCAGGTTCTGTTTTCTCTGGACATTACTACAGATGCACTTTAGCGGTCAATCGTTTTCACAGACATTTTAGACTAGAGATCTATAAATAACACCACAGTCAGCTTTAAGGGTACAAAAGTATTTTTCCACTCCCTTTGTTTTTAAGACCATTCAAAGACAACTTTTGCAGAAAAGAACCAAAAAACCCAATGTCCAACTCATAAAATACAGCCCCTCAACTTGAACTCTGGCTGAAGACCAAGCAGGGCACATTTCAGCCATACAACAAACTCATAAAAAGCTGAAAACAACAGGTTATAACTAAGGAACTTCGTGTAACCCCGGATAAACTGTATGTAACGGAGCATAAAAAAGGATATTGGAAGGGTATATACAGCGTGTATAAATGACAAGTCAACAGCCAGGACCACTGCCTGTTACATCAAACAGGAGTAAAGGGAGCCCCTTTCCATGTCTTGAACTACCACCATCATCCTCCCGAGAGCCGTACTAAATTCGTTGTGCTCAGCATGGCAAGAATGAGAACACTGTGCCAGGACAAGGCACCCCAGTCCTTTACACAGGAATATGAAAGGATTTGCTCACGAGAAAATTTTGCTTCTCTAAAGGTTTCCTTGTATACTGAAACTCCTGAAAGTTTCTGTTCGAAGCTAAATGGGATTAAAACACAAAGTCATCTTCATCATACCCGTTTCTTAATCATTATCAGCATTTAACAAGATTCTCACCACTCATCATTCAGTTCTTCCAAAGATCTTCTCTCTTGTAAACTAAACACTGAATAAACACCCTTGTAACAAAGTGCAGAGGCTCAAGAGTCATTGTCTTCTCCCCGCGTGACAACTCACTTGCAAGGGCTTATATCCCTCATCTTTGAGGTGAACCAACGAAGTTATCACACGTAGAAAGAGTTTCTAATAAAATAAAATAAAAAACCTGCATGAAAAGCAGCAAAAGCAAGCAAGAATTCCCTGTGTGATTCATTTTAAGTCTGCAGTATTAACCAGTGCCAACAGTGGGCTGATTTTGGTTCTTTCCATGAGACCCTGGCTACTTCTAGAGAACTCAGTATAAGCTCAAGTAGAATAACCTCATGTAGCAGGGACAAACCAAGTCCAAACCTCTTCCTGACACGCTGACTTTAAAGCACCAACTCACAACAGTCACCCTTGGTGTAATGAATCTCTGTTGGAACGTGGTGGCTTTTCCATTTAGTTTTAAGTCTTGACCAGGTACTATCTACATGTCTCAATCGAATTTTACAAAATCCATTCCTCAAAACTGTATTATTCATTATGGGGGTGGGGGAAGGGGGACCGGGGGAGAATGAGTAACACAGGCAAGGAAGGGCCACCTGAAAAGCATGACTGCAAGCTCGTTCCAGCCTGCACTACGTGAAATGGGATATATTCTGTAATTATTTCTTTTTAGTACCATGTGATACCCCTCAGCCTTGTGAAGGCTTAACGTTATGATTCATCAGAGAAAGCCCAAACGTACCTGACATTCAAAGCAAGCTCTAGCATTGCAGGTTACAATTCATACACAAATGTAAAGCCATCATCCACTACAAAATGTGCTTTAATTCAGTGACCATATGTCAAGCAAAGTGTGCAAGGCAAAAGACATTTCTGTGACTTAAAACTTTCAATAAGCACCCTACAAGTGTTTTCACACCAACAAAATAAATGAGATTTGTCTCTGGCACAGACAAAGCAGTGATTCTCACAAGGGACTAAACACAGCATTCAATTAAGAGTACACCACTGCTTTTCAGCTCCTGATACATAAAGATAGACAACTAAACAGAGGAAAAGCATCCATGAACAGATGCTTTTTTTCGCCCCACTCCTTTTTAAACCAGGCATGTTCCCTATCAAAAAAGACCGACTAACATTTTGAGCAAACAAATTTCATACTCTTGCTTGTTCACAAAAATGAGCTTGATCATCTTATATTACAGTATCATTCTGAAGCACCAATATAATGAAGAGATAATCAAAGGAAAAAAAAAAAGGCATCCTTATTACCACTTCATTGCTTTTTACAACTGCTCAGCTAAAACACTGAAAGCTCCAGCAGATCTCACACTTTTCCCCTTTCTGACATCAGTACTACCAGGTAGCAAGCAGCAGCACAACAAACTGTACTATTTAATCGGTTTCCTGGCACTCCTTTCCATCTGCAAAGAATCCTACCATCACTACTCCAGGATATTTTAAATATCTCCTTAAAATACATGTAGCAGCCCCTGCAAATAGCCACAACTGATTAACATCTGTGAATAAATGCAACCAGCTTGCAATTATATTTGGAAAGAAAAGGGTGAGCTTTACCAAGATTGGTAGTCAGCTGTTAACAGCACGGGAAGGTTACCTGTACAGAATTACTCAGATGACTGGGTGAGCTGGGATCCACCAAAATGCACTTTAGTGTACTTAAGGGCAGATATTCTTGAGCAAAAAGCCAAGTCACAGTAGTGAAATACAAATTTGCGTCCTGGGGATCAGAGGCCCAGAAAGAGATTCAAAGGTCCTAGACATTAAAAAACACTGAAGAGTCTGGAATATTACAGAAGAACTATAAAAATTGTATCTGTTGGGGAAAGATAATCAAAGGACCATTTTTCTACAACAAAAAGGACGAACTTTCCGCTTCTCTAACTCCTCCACTCTCTAACTTGCTTCTCCAGGAGATTTTATTAAATAGCAGAAGTCTTCAGCCTAGCTGACAGACGTTCCAACATCCAGTGTCTGAACCCAAAAAATGCATAAACGCAGTTTGAAATAAATACAGATCTGAAGAAGTAATGACTACTTGCCATTTTTACAGATCACATAGGAGATGGGCAAATTCTCTACCATTTAGTCTTCAAATCATGATTTGATAGCCTCCCAAAAGCTACGTGCTAGCTCATCCACAGCTATTAAAAGCAGATGCAGAAATTACTAGCTGAAATTATACAGCCTGTGCTATGCAGGTCAGAGTAGAAGACTGCACTGATCTGATTTCTGGCCTTAAAATCTATGAATCTACACTGAAGATAAAACTGTAAGCAGTTTTACTGGTCTTCTGTATCACCAAGCCAATAAGCACACTCTGTTTCAAAGTATTAAATGAGTATTAAATATACCAGCCCCTCGACATTTGTCACTGTGCTGGATGATTTACAGGGACACTTAAACACAGGAACTCCCTCGTGAAGGCAAGAGAGTAACTCTGGCAGTGCAGCTGAGCCCAAATGGTGTGGATGGCAAGTGAGAATGCTCAGCCCTGCAGAGCAGCAGTGAGGGGTTTAAACCAGGAGCCACAGAGCAGAGGCAAAAGGAGCAGAGGCAAAAGTTGGAGAAGGGCAAGAAGTTGGAGCAGAGGGAAAAGTTGGAGCCTACACTGTGGTCTCTATGCAAGCCACTGGCTCCAGGGCATCCCTGCAGACTGACCACTCAGAGCTGCCTGAGAGCAAATGGCTGAAGTTACTACAGCACCTCTCTGGATCCAGGAGCCACCGTTCCTTGAGGACACCAGGAAGAGATCACTGTGTGTTCATGCTGCTCTTACATCCTCTGTAGGTCTTTGTACTGACCACTACTGGATGAGGGATTTGGGGCTAGGCAGACCTTTGACCTGACAGCCGATGTTGACTGATGAATGATGTCAGCTTTAACAATACATAAAAAAGACAAATGATCATGCTGTGATCTGTGGTGTGTAGCAAACAAAACAAATCCATATGACTCCTGCAAGTGCTGGAGCTAAAAGGGCTACAAACACAGAGAAAGATGTGTTGTCTACCCTATACATGGTGTTTGTCCTCAGAGCATCCCTCCTACCTTGATGTCTGCAACATTCAGTTACCAGCAGGCAGCATTTTGGTACTTTACAGAAAAGTGTGGAATCCATTTCTACCTAAATGTATATATTTATTTTTATGATGAGTAAGGACACCAAAAACAAACACTGCCCAATAACTGTGGTTAGTATTTCAACCTGTCCCTTGATGATGCCACCCCAATGCCTCAGGTCAAGGGGTTTTCCTAAACAATATTTTCCATGTTCTTTTCACTGATGGAATATGTCAGGCCAGTCAAGTTGGAATTGCAGAAAATTAGTATTTACCTGTGCTGCAATACCTGGATCTGATCTCATCAATTACACATAATCACTACACGCAGGGTTTGGGGACAGGCAAGCAAACAGGAAACCTGGAAGCAGAAACTGATGCAAGAGAGCAGTGGAGAAGCCTCAGGTCCAGCTTTTGGGATGGGATCCTGCTGTCCAGCTCCCCAAAGTGGTCATTTTCCAGGCTTGCGCAACAGCAAGCCTGTCCTGCAGGGTGGCCTGGAGCAGCTGTACTTGGGGTTGAGCTGCTGTTGAGGCATCATTCAGGTTATGAAGCAAAGGCAGTGGAGCTGAATCAGGGAGCCAAAACCCACCACGCTACTCCCAGGTCCCGGGAACATGAAAGAGTAAGAGCAGACTGAAGAGCTGGGAGACAAGAAAAACCAAGTGCCATAACAAATACTCCCTCCAACACTCTTCCACCCAAAACCTCTGGGACAGCACACTTCAGGTGCAATGCAAAATCCCTGGCAAAGAGAGTTCACCTGAAGCCACGTGTCTAGGAAGGCCATGTTAGTACACTTCTTTCCCCAGCCTTCACAAGAATCATCTTACCTTCCTGTTTTCTTTTTCAGTGTGCCTCCTCAATCCAATTATCATCCAAGAAACATGGTTGATTGTGGAAAAAAAGCAAACAAAACAAAAAAAAAACCACACAAAACCAAAAAAAAAACACCAAAAACCAACACAAAATAACTCACCACCACCACATGTACAGGATGGCCCATCTTTCAGATGTAAAGCAACCCTTTCTTACAAGGGCCAGGGCAGCCCTGAGACACTTGAGACTTGCAGTCCTTTCTGATCAGAGGTGGTGGGAGCCAGAGCCTTGCCTTCACCACCACCAGCTCAATGATGCAAGTTTCATCCATCCCCTCAATATAAGCCAAGCTTGCTCTACCTTTAGAAATCAAAAGGTGCAAATTGTTTGTTCCCCACATATCAATTCACAGGTAGTTGGCCTAATTTTGCCTTAGCTCTTTCCTTCTACAAGGTCACTTTTGAAGTGGTTTTACTCCTTAAGCTCTTTGAAATTCTGTAGGAGACAAACCAAGATATATTGTGGTTAGAAAAGGCTTTGGATGGGTCACCTAATCTCTTCCTTTGGCTAATGGAACCTGTGCCCAGGACTTCAAAAACAAAGTGTAATTTTTAAAAAAACCAAGCCAACAACGAAACACATTGCTGATGATTTCTGATGACAGTATTGATTTTTTTTTCCTGTTTTCTCTGCATTTTTGTTTTGAGAGAGGATTTTTTTTATTTTATTAGAGTAAATGACATTTTCAAAAGCTGAAAAAAGCATCTTTTAGTTGTCAATTGCACTGAACATTAAATGAAATCTGCAAAGCCATTTTTCCCATGCACAATTAGAAGCCGACAGGCAGGGAAGCACAGAGAGTATAAAAAAAAAAGCCCCACACAAGCAAGCTGAGAGAGAATGGGTAAAACAGCCATCCTGAATCAGCTCGGAGCTGCTCTAATGGAATTAGGGTCACCCTGACAGAAACACAGTCAGATCACAGAGAAAATTTAATAATTTCTTACTGCAGTCTGTAAAAGCTGGGGAGGATTTGGAAGAGTTTTCTGCCAAATTAGCACTTCTGTATCCACCGTTCACCGCACAGGTGCCCCTTCCCACTCACCCTCTCCTCCCAGCACCCCACCACAGTGGCAGGGAAACCACCACTGTGGTCCTGCTGCCAGGGAGGCACCCAGCGAGCCTCTCTTTTTCTGACACTGCCACACAGTTTAACCTTTGGATGCCCCTTCAATTCGTCATCCCTGACATTGTTCACAGCTCCCGTAAACTCAGTTCCAGGAGAGGTGTTGTGGCGCAGCCGGGCGCTAACTCCGCTAGGTGATACATATTCAATCTGGTTTATCTCAAGTGTTAACATCCAGCTATCTGCCAGCTGCCTAATTGTCAGGAAGCTATGGCAGCAACAATGAAATGTGTTACAACAACAAAAACTCCAAAGCACGGGTGGGGAAGGCAGGGAAGACCCAGTTGTGGGTGCTACCTGAGCACTCAGCCACTGGCTGCTGCCAGGAATGCAGCACAGCCTGCACTCCTTCTCTGCTTCTATAAGAAGCAATTTTGGGGACTGACTCCAGAAATTCCAGGGATAACCCTGCTCTCATTATCCTGTTGCTTTTAATTGGGGAAATGCAGGAATGCTTTGCAGATACAGAGGCTGCCCATGCCTCCACTGTCTCCAGCGCTGCAATGGCAAAGAGGAAGAATCACAGTGATATCTTGACAACAGCCATAACCCGTGTAAATAAACACTCTTTGACTAAGCCAACGGGATGCTATGGGGACCAAGAAACTGAGGAATGTTCATACAGGGTGCTCCTTTCACAGCATCCCTCTCCAGTTGCAACAGGAAGCTCCAGGGTGCATACACTGTCATCCCTTCCCCTTGTCCTCCACTGCTGTCCTCAACCAGGACTCCCCAATGCCAGATTCACTACTGTATTTTCCTGTCTACATCACTGATGGAAGGACATGAAAAGCACAGGGTTTGGAGCGATATTCTGTCCCCTGCAGAGGCACAGAGTAGGTCCTTTCACACAGGGTCCAGCCCCTCAGAGTCAGTGGCAAGATTCAGTGGGTAAGATAACAGCAAAGCTCGAAATTGCTAAAATACACAGAGCAACACTTTCCATCCTAGGAAACCCTCGGTTAATCCGTGGTGGTTGTGGTGGTTAAAAGGTCACTGCCCTCCAGACCTGCCTTCCAGATTAGGAAAAAGTAATTCAGAGTCTGTCTGCGTCAGAGAGAAAGGCACACATACAGATAGGCTTGCTTCTCAACACAGAAGCATTCCACAACTGAGACACCAATATTTGGATCTGGGCCTGTGAAACAGAGCCAATTTTGTTAAATTTAAGCATGTGGAAGTGTTCCACAAAATTAGCAAACCACATCTACTGCAAGTTCTCCTCAAGCCAAGAACTGTCCTAGGACATCTCAAGCTCCACCAGCTTCCTCATACCTGATGGAGTGATGCTTCTCTCCTTTGCAGGAGCCAGGATAAAGATAATGAACCTCAGGGAATTTTTATACCTCTCAGAACATTAAACATGTATCTCTCTGTGCTAGGTCCCAAAATGGGCTACAATGTGTAGAGAAAGTGATCGGAATAAGCACCTTCCAGCAGCTCTAGCAGACAGCAAAGGAAGCTGAGGAAGGAAACAGCTGCTGCTCCCAGTTTAACTGGGCAGCTCAGACTCATACAGACTACACACTAATCTGCTGCCTGTGCAGGTCACCCCTAATGGCAACAAAACCAGTGAAGTGGTATGTTCCTTCACATCCCTCCTTCACTCTTCTCTCCAGCTTCTCTAAACTTACTCCTTCCCATCGGTCAAGAACATTTAGGACCCCCCCCAATCTGTTTTCTCCATTCAGCCGGGCTACTACCAACATGAATCAAAATCGCCTCTTCAACTTCCACAAAATTACACCTAATTATAAGTCTGGTGACTAAAGCTGCAGTGAGAAGCACATGACTGCCAGCAGCTCAGGTGTGTGATGGTCACCTCTGCTCCAGCTCAAGTATCCCAGGGGCCCTGGGTGCTTTCAAAGGCATAGAGTATTCACCACAGCCAGAGCCTGTGATGAATATGAAGATGTTTGGACACCGAAAAACTGGTTACACGTTAAAAAAAAAAAGGGATGGGGGATGCATAAATACTTGAGGATAGCCCAACAAATACACACAATATATGAAAACCAGTGCCATGCAAAAAAGCCACAAGGTTTCCTGCTCTCTGTGTAACTCATTCCATGAGGCATTCCTACTAAAAGGAATTTCCAGTAGGCTAACATTAGCCATGTTTCTCGCCTCTTGTCTGTCCACAACAGCATTTTGTGCACATTTTTCTCCTTGACCTGGATGGGGCCACTCAAAGCCAGTCACAGCAGCTCTGTAAGACTCCCAGGACAACAGGCACAGACATAACAGCTTCAAGCACAACCACAAGGAAACATTCTACTCCAATTCTGCTGAAATATAGGTATAGGAGAGCTACACCAGAAGGTAAAAACTCGCACCCTCTTCCCCAACAGCTCTCAGTCGCCTGCTGACTCAGGAGAGATGTCTCAGTGCTACACAAATTACGAGAGCTGGCAAAAGAACAAGGAAGAAGTAACAGGGATTACTGTGACCCCAATACTTCTCTCTTCCTCCGCCCCCAATTTTCTTTACTCATCTCTACGTGTTAGAAATCAAACTGTCAGGTTTTGATCTTGCAGCTACTACAGAAATTCTTCCTGCGCTTGAATAAATTTTGTCAGTCTTTTTAGTTCTACTTGTGCCCCTTCACACACATCCTGTTTATCTGCAATGCGCACACTGGGAAAGAAGAGACTGGGGGGGGGAGGAGTTGCCCCTCAGCTCTGAGTGTTTCCATTACGAACCAAAAAAGTTTAATATTTCTTAAAAGAAATTTTGCAAGGTACTCAAGCTGTCCAAACCCGAATGTTACTTACTGTCCGCTCCTGCTAAAGGCAGCATCAAGCAGCAGAGGATGGCTGCTGGCACAGTGAGTACTGGGATGCAGAAGTTAGGCACCATATTCCAAAGCAGAGAAAGTCCTCTTCAGTCTGAGGCAAGCGGTCAGTACATCCAGCGTTACAGACACAGACTTACTCCTGCAAACCAAGAGAGGAAGAAAAGGAAAATGATCAAACATGACACACAGATTAACTGCCAATATACCAAACTACACTGTAAAGACATCATTACAGATACTTTTAAAGTGAAATTTAACTATCTTTGCTGCATGACCAACAGAGCACCACATTGATGTCCCTGAAGCCAATAAGCTGATTTCAAGGGTCACGAGGCACAAATGCACACCCATCTCCAAGTTTATCTTCATGTGCAGTCTGTTTTATGGCCTATTAATGCATCCTTTGGTTGCTATTATTCAAAACAAATAGTTCTGAAGTTGCACATTAAATACAAGAAACAGTCCCACGCTCACGTAACTCTTCTTCGTCCATCTGCCCGAGACAGACATGGTCGATTGCATGTGTAGGGTAGTTTGTGGTCAAATTACACGTGAAGCATAGCTTGGGCCATCCAGCTGGGCTGGTGTACACCAGACAGGTCTCAACGGGTTCAAGCAGAAGAAACAGAAGCTGAACTGAAGCAGCTGTCAGCTCACAGGGCTACCAGAGTCACAGCAGAATATTATTAGGAAAGTGTCTATAAAGACAAGCTTTGCCCAAAGCAAACACCTCAGCTTCAAACTCACTAAAACGGAAAGGATGACTGTCTTGATGATGACTGATAATTCCTTCTCCAAAACAAAGCAAATTACCTTAAGTTGGGCATCTGCCTGAATATTAAAATACAGAAAATTCCTTGAAAACCAACCCAAAAAAAGGCAAGTATTTAAAAATACAGTTTCTGTATCCCTGCCTTCTTTATCTTTTCATGAGAATATACTCACTGTATTTTCACCTAAAAGTCCAAGGTCTGCCTGTTGAGACAGAACTAAAAGGAGTTGGCAAGTGACTACACTGAGCCGTGACAGGGCCCACACTTTCAGTTCAAGGCACCTCAGCGCAAGCCCTACAGTCATTAAAAAGTTGATGAGATTCTCCCCTAAGTTGCAGGTTACCAGAAGTTAGCAACACAGCATTATTAGTGAAAAAAACCTCATGCTGGCAGATGCCAGCCTGAGTAGACCCCGGGAGTATCCTTGAAGCAAAGCATCAGCAAGTGCACAGGCTGTGTGTGGCCCGACGTACCACTCTTACTCACGCTGGCAGACATTTCAAAAACATCTTTGAGACTGCTCTACCAAAGATATTTTTGAATTTTGCTAGGTTTTTGACAGAGGAAACGTCTTGGGCTTTTTTGTGGGCTGTTGGGGTTTTTTTTGAAAACCACTGAGCTTTTGATGGAAGCATCACAAGTTACAAACAGTACTCAAAGAATGCCAGGAACGATCGTGCCTAGAGAAATCCACAAGAAATCCCAAGAGAATCTACCTTGGCAAATATTTACATTGCATCACACTAACAAACAGCAGATCATGATTCTTCTCCATTCTGCTACTGTATTTGCACAGTAAATCTTTTCACACGTTATAATATCGCACAACACAGAGAAATCTTTATTTATGCAACATCTTCTGCAGCCAAGACATCCGAAAATACTTTACAAAATAACCTAGCTCTAACCTAGATGCAGAGAGAATACTGATCGTCTCATCCTTCTTTTATTGTCTCAATGAGAAAGCATAAATTGAACTAAGTTCAGCAGCAAGATTCTGAATACTGCAAAAGATGTTCTTTGTACCACCTGCGCACTCCGTTACTCGTGTTGCCCTCCAACTTCCATAGCCTCACTCATCTCTCACCAAAGGACTACTAAAAGCACCATTAACATGTCTTACATAGCAGAGACAGACACAGGTAGCTGTATTTTTTATAGCTGCATAAGCTGTATTCCAACAGGAGGCTCAGTTCAGCGTCCTCGTGCCGTTTGCCCGGTGTTAGCCAGCTCTCCAGGTACAGCCCACACGGGAACGGGAAGAAATGCCTGCATTAAGAGTGATGATTATGTTTCTAAATTCTGCATGTACACTGGTAATTTCTGCTACCCAGAGAAGTGGATCCAGCGAAGCACCCTTTGAGCAGCATTACACCCGGCTCAACAGCAGCCAGAATCTTAAGAGTCTACCCTTCTTGGGGAGGGGGTGGGAAACACCAAGGGTTGAAATTACTGTGTCAAAACTAATGATGTGTGTCAAACTCTCTCAGATTAGGACAGAGAACAAGTTTTACAGGTGGTGCCGAAAACATCTTTGGTATTTGTCAGACCACATTGGGGATGAACAGCTTCCAGAGAGCTTTTCCTCTTTCATTCACTTTCCATTAACAACAAAAGTGCCTCATCTAATGGTGTATCTTGAGTGCAGATTGCTCAGAGTCATGTCAATGGCACCTCCACAGCCCTCATTCAGGTGTAACTCTCAGGAACACAAAAAAACTCAGCTAAAGAATAGGTCTGTCTCTTGATTTCTCTCTTCTCTCAGCAAATGTGATCAAGCTTCTCTCCAGTTTCAAGACTGACAGATTTATAACTTTCCTCTCCAGCCCATGAGATACATACAGCATGCATCATGCAAAAACTGATGAATTGTCAGATACACTACCAGATGCTTCATAGACTTGATCTTTTTCAACTGTTTAGTGCTATACAATAATTTACCATCTGGTAGAAATGCCCATTTTTCTTACGCAAGACTGCTGTCTGTCCCTCCAAAATTAACAGAGCACCTTTGGCCTTTAATAGGATCAAAATTTGCCACCTCCTCCTTCCACAGTTGCTCTACCTATGGAAAAGTTGCCTGCATTCAATATTTAAAGCACTTTAAATTGGAATGTTTTAAAATTTTATTAATCTCAGTAGCTGTCATTCTCTTTTGAAATTGAAAATATTAAAAAGCTTCTCCTAGTGGTTCAGTTTTCCCAATTTTTTTAGAAGGGAGGTGCTCCTTCCCAACAAGACAACCCAATACTCGAAGCAGGGTGACAGGTTATTAGCTGAAGCTCATTTAACCCTCAGAAGGCCAGCGTTACTCTGACAGTTTTAAACAACCACCTTGAACCAATGCTAAAGGCAGCCTAAGACAGAAGGTAACTAAAAAACAAAAAAGGTTGGTACATTTTGGTGACAAGTTAAAGAAATACAAAGTCAGTATTGCTTTGGCAAAATCAAGTCCAACAGCAACTGACCAAATAATGTTCTTAAGATTCTCAGTGTGTCTTGCCCCCTGCAGTCTCATGCCTCTTCAGGCATCTGGAATTATCTCCTATGCACCAGATGACCTCAATCCCTTCATTTGAAGGCCTCCTTTAATCTCACTGCCTTGGCTAGCATTTCATAGCTAATATTGTCTTTGGGAGCCCAGACACTGTTGAAGAAGGTTTTTCAAAAACACACGTGCATTCTCATTTCTCCTTCTGCATCTGGTCCTGGCAATATTCTAAACTCTAGACTACATAACCCAAAATTAGGCTGAGGCTAAGCACTCCAGATGGCTTTGTAAAAACAGCTTTGAGTTTAGCAAGCTAAACTCCTGCCTCTGCTCCAAACTCAGTGTTAGAGCTACCGAGTGCTAGTTTGGCAGAAAACTAGAAAGCAGGAAAGCACAATTAAAAAAAAAAAAAAAAAAAAAAAGGAAAAATTCACACAAACCCTACAGACTGCAAGATGGAAGGTGCCCACAATGCTCAACAGTTACAAGCCNAAGTGGATGGAAAAGAGGCGGTCTTGAGGACATTTTCTGAAACCTACACGGTTTGATTCTTTCAGACAGGCAGAAAAAGCTGGACTCATTTAAAACAGAGCCAAGAATACCAACAGCTCATATGGTACTAAGAAATTCTGGCAATGAGTATGTCTCACAGGAGACGGCAAAGAGATTAGAAAAAGCAGTCAACTTTAAAGAGTCAAGAGGAATTTCAAACCAGCACTGAATAGCTTATGTCCTCTATGAACTCTACTGGAACACAAACTGAAGCAAGTGTCACGTGGGTCGCTAGCCAAGAACAGCACGGTGACGAGGAGCATCCCCAGAGCAAGACTGCCCGTTCCAAACCAGGGACAAAAATACTGCACTAAAACTGCTTTTTAGGTTAAGCTACTTCGCAACCTGAAGAATCTAAGAAGTCAGCACAAGAAGTTCCCTCCAGGAACCCCTGAACATCCACCGAACTGCCAGGTTTCGTTGTGCGTGTGACTACTGACACCGCCTTTGCTGTGAAACACGGTTAAGAGACTCTCCAGAAACTCAAAGGGCGGGAAGGAAAGCCCAACGCATAAGCAATGTCCTTATCTGACCTGGAGATGTAACAGCGTCTTTTCAAAGGGAACCTCAAACAATTGTGTTTGTTTTTCAAGGCGGAAACTTCTTGAACATTTGCAAGGTGAGCCCAAGGATGCAGGTCAGAAGACAGCAACCGGACAACACCCAGATGACCGTAAAGATGGGGCTAAAACTGCATCAGCTTGTGCAACACGTAACAAAACCAAATCTTCCTTCTGGACACCTACCCATTACCTTGTATTTTACACAAGTACCCTGAAGGGAAACCAGTGCTCCACAGGGACTCAGTCAACACAACACCACCCGATCAACCTGGGGTGCCACACCAACGATGGCAATCGCGAACTGACTGAGCAAGGAGGGGCCATGTGCCACACAGAGCAAGGACACAGCTCTTCATTCTGTTGAAAGTGAGAACAATAACTGGCTACAGCTCAGCTGCTTCACTCTGTACATAACGCCTCATCTGTGCTCTGAAGGAGGAAGAGGAAAACCATGACACACCATATAATTCAAGACCATCATAATGCACACATTAAAAGTTGTAGAAGCACAGTTACACACAAGCTAATGACTTCTGAATGTTTCACTTCACTACATTAGTATTCCTTTAGCATAGATTTCTTTGTGCTTTTCTGGGAGAAATATAATATAAAGAGACTTGGGGAGTATAGCAATATGGCCAAAAAAGACAAAATGAGTCTCACTGCACTCCAAACTCCCACATGCGGGGAATGTATTAGAGATTCAGTGGGGAGATATATGAAGATGGCAACACCAGGACACATTTAGGGAGGAACTGCATATGAACTTGCAATACAGTAATAAGGCCAAAAGCTAAAGCAACTGCCACATGAGCAAAGGCACCACCTCCAGGACCCAGGTGGGAGAGGTCCAGAGCATCAGTCTGATGCTCTCAGTTAGAACCATCTGGAGAGAAGGAACGAGCAAAGCAATTCAAGAACCAGGAAGGATAAAAATCTCTGTCAAGTCACAAGCACTAGACAGACTGGCTGAGCAAAATGGGGATTTGATAACCATCTATAAGTACATGAAGGATACAAACACCAAGAAAGCAGTGGAGGAGTATAATTAGCCACTAGCATATAACTTTGCGTAATGGAATGAGACAGAGAAAAAGAAAGTGTATGTTGAATACTCTCAGTAAACTGTCCAGAAAAAAAAAAAAATGATACCACAGGAGTATTTTTCCAGCAGGAAAATGTTTCATCACCTGTTTACATCGAAATTAAAAACGGGGTGGGAAAAAAAACCAAAAAGAAACAACACAACACAACCCATAATCTGGGAAAAAACCCAAAACAAACCAACAAACTATCAGAGACAGACTGGTATGGAGCAATATATGCAACAGTAGGAACAATCCAGAAGGACTTTGAAAAGATTCTCCTTCTTTTGACAAAGCATTAAAAAGTGTGAAGCATTTAAGCAACAATCTGGCCCAGCTACAGGTCTTTCTGATCCTGAACTTGACCCAAGGAGAGGAGAAGAGGGAAAGACCCACTTTCAAGCAGGATGCAAGCACAACTTGGATATTCCTGTCAGCCTTAATGGCTACATTTGCTTCTGAAGACATTAATTTCTGAAGGTGCCATTGCCTGCAGACAACACTAGATAAGAAAGAGGAATTTTTCCACCGGAACAAGGATTATGAAGGGCCCCGTTACATAACTACGGTGATAAGTTAAAACATCCACTTAAAATATAGATCAGCCTTGAGCCTGACATGCCCAGCCATCACTCACAGTGAGCCTTAAGCACAGATTGCTGTAGATCATGCTACCCAAGTGTATAGGCTCCAGAGGCCTGTTGTAAAGTCTCCTTAAAAGAAGTAAACTCTTGCATATCTCCCTTTCAACAGAGGTCTTTTACCTTTGCAGAACAGGCCCAGCAGTGCACCCAGATGCATGGATTACAGATCCAGGGCAGCAGAAAATCCTATAAAAAACAAAACTAAATTCAGCTATTCCTTAACTGTCAGCAAACTCTGCTAATGTGGAGGAACACGCTCATGAGTCAGACACTTCTGCAAAGCAAGAATTCCTGTGCTTTTTCTACAAATTACTACACAGGAGATAATATATTCTTAATATAAATGATGGTCCCCTCCAAGGCTTCACTGAATTCAGCACAACAGAACACACCGGAAAGACTAAAATCACAAGGTATTAAGTCCTCTCCTCTAAACCCAACTCCGGGGCATCGAGTTCTGCACATCCAGGATGCAGAGAGAAGGTTTCAAACTAAAGAGATGGAGAGATGAGAACATGGTCCTTCTGGGCTTGCTGCTGACAACATACCACAGCTGACTGCTACTGACTGCACAGCTGTGGTACTGATATTCCTGCATCTGGCTCCAGCGATGCCAAACACGCTGGTTCTGCATCTCTCAGACTGACAGAACACACCAAGTGTAGCAGATAGAAAGATTCACTGAACACCAGAACGAATTTTAACCAAAACAGCAAGAACGTGCAAATGATTGACCAGATGAGGGATAATCTGTTCTTCCATCACTTCAAGGATTTGCATGGTGTCTACTGGCTTGAAACCAAACAAAATCCTAAATCAATTCTAATTCAAAATTAAACCAGTTTCTTCTTCGTAAGAATGCTTTTGCTCTATCCACATGTCTATCCAGTTTCCTTAGAGGCCTTGGTGTCGAAATTTTTCAGAGACCTCCTGGAATCTGAACAAATTGTAATCGCATTCTCTGGCTCGGGCATTTCGAGTAACTACTAGAACAGTTTTCCTTTGCAGAATCCATCAAAGTCGGACCCTAGGAGAACATGATCTTTCAGGTATTCTGTTATTTTTTCAGTAATTTTTGCTTCAACCAGAATACAAAGTATATAAAGAACTTTCTCCTCAAAAAAAAAAAAAGTTCTTTAAAAATCCCTTACTTTTGCTGGAAGTTATGTTTTATGTAACGCAGCATACTATTGGGGTCTGCTCATTTAATGCCTTTCAGATTAACAGCTTATTCCAAATCTGCTTTTGCCAAGACCTCAATTTCAGAAATTTGCTTAGCTTTTATGTTTAGAACGACTAGGCACAATACCAGTACCAAGTCTTCCACAACATTTTTAGTGGTTGCAAAACTGATGCAAAGTACTTTGCCCTTTTTGGCAGTACACTCCTCTTCCTTAACTGCCATCCTTAACCTCACATCAACTCACTAAGACAAATTTTCACACAAGACAATGGCTCTGATTTGCCTACATTATTTATCTTATATGTATAGTCACCAGTTCTTCAAAGCCCACCTTGGATCTTTCAATTTTCCTTTTATACTAATTATACTTTATATACTCTACCACTGATAGCTGGAAGTTGGGTTTCCAAATTTTCATCTCAAACACCTTCTCAAGCCTGCCACCTACCTAGCATGAATTACCCCCAGCCTTGCTAATTTAACTGCTTGCTTTCTCTCTTAACAGCTTGCTTTCTTTTACTCCACTACTGATTTCAAACCACATCAAGAAACTGGTTCACTCCCCCCCCCTTCACCCCCTTCTTTCTTTTCTACTCTTACTTTCTCCCATTCTAATTTTAGGGATGCTTTGAGTAAGTTATTCACTTTCTTCTAAGTTACCTTTTCTGAAGTTTACCACCATTCTCAATGCATTGGTGTTCTTGGCCCCTCCGAGCTCAATGACTTATTCACACACTACATCCACCGCAGTCGTGGCCGCTCGTGAAGCCGTACTTGAGGATCCCACAAACGCCTTTGACCCTGTTGACTCAGTACTGTCAAATACACCAGTGACTGAATAATCCTGAGCAACTACTTGTGCCTGGAGCTATTTTAAGTCTGGCTGTGGAAAGCACGCACACACTGGTGACAAAACCTCCACCCACCGTCTCGCAGCCACTCTCACACGCGGCAGTTGAGTGAAGAAGGACTCGCTGCTTTGATCCCGCTAACAGAGACGACAATCCTTCCCCACAGGTCGACCGAGCGCCCACGGAACGCCAACTTCTCAAACGCATCTTGGCTGCCATCCTTTCTAGACGTGGGCACCACCAGCTGAGGAGCAGCACCGCTACATCAGACGGGATCCCAGCCCCAGCCCGCTCCTGCCAGCCAGCACAAGCCCGTGCAGGAGGAGACAGCGGCGGGCAGCCACGGGGCTGGCTTCCTCCTAACACCATCACTTAGCAGACAACTTATGCCCTACTGGAGGGTTTATATATCCAATTAAACTTTCTGTAATTCTCATCTTGTGAAACTATGAACATTTTCAATGCTAGATTTTGGAATTATTCTCTCCTAAAGGGTTTTGAAGTTAATTATATCATAGTTGTTATTACTGTCTCCACCACAGATACTGCTTGAACCCCATTACTGTGTGTATTACTGAGGGCTAAAATAAGAATAGTTGCTGTTTCAGTGTGCTCTGGAGCTAGCCTTGCCTGCAAACTGCTTCTATAACCTTTGCCCAAACATTATGTATGCTCAGTTTATATGCAGGTAGTTAACATAGCCCAGTAGGGCAAATGGACTTATTACATTTATTAAACTGAATTTTCTCCATGCAGAATGCCCCCAGCCTCCTGCAGTCCCGCTGGCTCTGGAGGCATTTGGCTGTTACCATGGAAGACAGCACCCAGAAATTCCCTCCGCAACTAATAAGCAGGAACTATAAAAGCACAAGTTTCATGCAATTGCCTTCTGTATGAAAAATGAAAACCCTTTCTGTAACCTATAAAGAAACCAAGATGCAATCAAGGTTATTGTAATAAGATGCTAAATTTATGATTATTCCTTTTTTTCCTCCTAATAAGGCCCCCTAGCTTTGCTTTGGCAAAAGAAAACAATCTCTGAAGTAGCATATATGACAGAGTACCTGGGCCATATTAAAGGGATGTAAATAAAAAACAAGCCCTAAGAGTAATATAATGCTTACTGAAGATGAAGAGAACAAATGTCTGCAAATTGAGAAATCCTGAATTAATGGTGGCAAGTCAGCCTTAACTTTGTCTGAATCCAAAAATTTCAATTCTAAATTCTTTATTCCAAACTATTTCTCTCCTTCAGTAGCACTTCAGGTTAAAAATTAAATTCGGGTTTCTTGCATCACATTCCGTGAAGTAAGACACACACACAACATACACACATCAGATTTTGTCTCACTCAGATCTAAAGCTGTGTGTTCCAAACTGTTTGATGGAAGAAAATCAATTAATATATTTTACAAGTCTCCTTTGTTTGCCAGATCAAAGCAGCAGTTTCCTAGTTACTTCCCGTCCAGAGGGACTGAGATAACAGCTGCATCAAGGCTGCAGCGAATCCAACGTTTTTTTGGACAGGCCAGCCCCTTCCATCTTTCATGCCACAGAGCAAATGCCAGGACTCCTCAACACAGGCCAACATCTGCTTCCAGGCTCACGTTTTCATGCACACATTCTACAAGTGAACTGTAAACTCCCGGGTGGGGACCACACGCGAGCGCTGGGCACTCGGGGCTGCACATCGGAAGGATCTGCCGATGGATCCGTGGTGGCTGCCTGCCACCTCATCCAGGATGCCCAACCTCACCTGCTTCGGATTAGAAAGATGAGAAGAGGTGGGAGGCTGAAAATATTCTGCGCATCTTAATGAACCTGTAACAACTGCCTCTGCCAAACGCAGAAAGAAATCCAAAACATAAAGCAAAAGTAAACTGCATCACCTCTCGGGAAAGTTGGGCGTGTCACCACCCCTACAAAATACTCCCTTGCTCCTTGCACCCTCGGTGATCTCATACCTCCCATGGACCCTCCTCCTCCACCACAAAATCCATGTTAAATTAATAACAGATTATGTGTGGTTTTGCTTTTTATGTCCAAACATTCTCTGACTACCAGAGAAGGCATGCTTTGCTAGCCAAGGGTATTCAGTGATAGCCACTATGGCGCTACTTCCAGTGGCCTTGCTATTTCTACACCGGAGAGGCAGCAAGAGAGATCAGTTCTCACATTCAGGACAGTACTTACAGGGCACAAACAGATACAGGATATTCTTCACCTTTCAGTTTACTTCTCCTCCATTACATCCTATGGCTCTAGAACACTCAAGTGTTGCAATTCAACCTTAAGCAGGGTATCCAAAGGAAAACAAACAAAATCCACCACTATAACACTTCGGCTTCCACAACATGGTAGCCTGCTTTGGATTTTTATAATTCAGTCTTAAAGAACGCCTCTTCCTCAAACTTTGAGAGCATTTCCTCTGTATCTCAGAACTGACAACTTCTATGCGTTCTCTTTGCCAGGAGAATGGTCCCATGCTAATGGTCTGAGTCAAGATAAACCCAAATCCTAACAAAAGATCAACCTAAAAAAGAAATAATTATGTACCTCACACAAAACTGCCCTTTCCTAATGGCGACTTCTGCCAATAGCAGATGGAAAGATCTCTGAAAAATAAGACATCCCATATGCTGTCTGCAGCAACTTTGAAGCTTTACTATTGAAATTATCCGCTTTTTCCTTCCAGGCCTCCACCTTTACATGACCTTGACTAAAACATAAAGAGGATAATACATAATGTGCAGCTTCTTAGGATAGCATTCAGTAAAACCTAAGGAAAGAAAATTACTGCTAGCTGTTTTTCCAATCCATTCGTACATTAGTGTGCTGAAATGCATACTTGGCGCCGTCGAAATCAGATTCAATGTACGTTTTACAGTACTTAGGAGGAAAGCTATTTTAATTTTGTTAGTTGCCAGAATGTAAAATCCTGAAGGAAAAAAAAGCTTCCAGCAGAAAAACAGAACAGATCTTAAAGGGGAAAGACATTACTTAGCTTGATGAGAAACAAAGGAAAGCTTAAGGAGGACCTGGTTAACAAGAAACTCCAGGTACAACTCCAAGAAAAGGAACAGCCCCTGTTCCTCCACATGGCTGACACTGGTGTGGGGGCTCACAATTCCAAACATATTAAATTAACAGCGGCACAGCAACAACTCTTTAGCTGCCAACAAACAACATCTCTGAAGCTCTTGGCGATGTATGAGGAGCATGCTCCAAGTTTCAAGCATTTACTTTTGGACATGCAATGCCACCAGATGTCCAAGCTTTTTCTCACCGGCAGACTAATGCATCGAAGTGGCTTTGATGACATTCCCTCTGAAAGCTCGTATGCTCAAAGACTGCAGCTCTATGTCCATCACTTCCAGACATGTGCCCAGCCCCTCAGTTAAAGGGGACCTGAGCCAGGGGTGAGCAGGGGTGTGGTTTTACTGAAGCAGCTAGAGCACACACCACCACATTCATGCCAGTGCTGTGTTTTACTCAGGCTACAGAAAAGCAGGACAAAGTTATCCAATGCCAGAGCTTGTGTCCCTGGTTGCTTGACCTCCAGGCAGTGCATGGATTCTGCATCATTCAAACCTGCTTTGTTTCACTCTTGTGGGTTTTAATAATTATGCACATACACAGAGAGCTTGCAATCAGTGTACTCTGAATTAAATTTTAACCAATAAATGAAGTATTAAAAGCCACAAAATTTTTTATAAGATTTTAATTGTGTATTACAGAACTCATCTGGTAACACCTAATTATAATTCTAAATGAGCAGCAATTAACAAGCTATTTTACGGTGCCTAAATCCAAAATAAACAAGGTCAGGACAGGGAAAAGGAGCTGCAAAAGGAGTTGCTAATGTGTATCCTGTAGAAGGGAGGCCCGTCTGTGCTTGGAATGCACTCATTCCCCAATTTCTGCATCCGAGTGTTAGATTTTAGAAAGCGTAGGGCATTCCACCCATCAAGCACAGGACTTGCTGTACCGCTGGAGCCTTGCCAGAAAACAGGCAGCTCTGCTCCTGTCACAGCACACACACCAGCAGTGTAAGCTCATCTGAAGTGACACATGCCAACACTGTGTCACTGATGGGGAAGGCAGGAGCTGCTCCAGCAGAAGCAAGTGCCCTCACCCATCACAGAGCCAAGACCCCAAAACAGGATGGGTTGAGGACAGAGCAATGAGCAAGCCTCACTTCTTCACACAAAAGCCATAACACCCCCTGCAGTAAAGGCAGCCCACCTATGGCTTGAAAAAAAAAACCAGTTCATCTTACAGAACCATCCAACACTTCCTAGCAGGAACAAAGTAGACACTGCAGACAGAGCCACAGATTTCATGTCAGAAATTCCAGGACATTTCCCACCGACCTGAATGCTGTCCCAGAACTTTCTTGGAAGAATGTTGCTTCTTTAGTCCATGGCTAGTGAGTCAAATCCTTCTACCTGGTGAGCACTCACCAGATGTTCGAGAAGTAGCTAGAGTAGGGAAGTAGCTCATGAGCAGTATTTTAGGGGTCAACCAGCAAAGGCTCAAAGCCCAGAGGCTTTGTTTCAGAATGCATTACCCTTTGCTGACAGGTTGGGTTTAAATTTTACTTCTATATTTTATCCTTTAAAAGTTCTTTGAGAGTTGAAATGTGAGGGAAAAAATTCAGCCTAAATCATATGCAACGTACAAGGTAATTTTCTCTTCTCAGAGGGTAGAGGTGGTTTCTGAAAAGGGATTTGAGACAGACTCCTTTATGTCTTCTCACTTTCCCTTTATCACTTTTCCCCTGTCTTCTAGGGACAATTAATCTCAAACCCCTTCCGTGAAGAACACAGGCCATTCCTGACTGCAGGAGAGAAGGCAACAGAACGGGAACTTTCCTCATGCAGCTGGTATCCTCTCTGGCTGGAGGAGCAATGCATTAGATATTTTGAACTAACATTAAAGACACGGAAACATTTGGAAAAGTATCAATGATCAGTTTTTTAAGCAAAAGAACAAAGTACCCAAGGCACTGTCAGGGCTAAATCAGTAATCCAACTCCAGGAGATGCAGGCAATAGGAAATGTGCTTTATGTATGCAGGTGGTTTATGAGAAACAATTTGTTTACAGCCCTTTTAAAAAGAATACGTGAAGGAATTTGAATAGCTATTCCTCACGAAGCACTGATGGTTCACAAGGAAACTTAATTCTGTCCTCCAAGCTCACAGACATAATTCCTGACAGATTAACCTTCTGCATCAAACCGAGGACACCAGCAGAAAAAGGCTGCTTGAGGCACTGCAGATTCCCCACTGCTCTGTTGGGCTCGTCTCATCCACAGAAGCACTCAAGCCTTGCACCAGACAGGTCATGGGGGTTTAGTCCTCTGTGAGAAAGGATTCTGGGCTTGCTCTGCAGCAGAGATTTACAGGCTTCAGAAATCTCTGCATCCTTGTCAACCTGCCTTCCTCCAAATGAGTGTGCCTGTGACCTGGCATCTCCTAGGGAAGTCTGGTTGGTCTGTTGTCTGACGGAATTATTAAAAATGCAAAATAAAAGTATGTATCTTCCTTGACAGTGTTCATCAGAAACTAGTTAAGACTCATACCCGCTAGCTGGACCAAAGTGACCATTCCTGGCAAATGGAACCCCTTCCTGAGCAAAGGCAAGAGGAGAGCTCCCAAGGGCTGAAATGAACAGACACGACATCACAGATACAACCCTCCTTCTGCACCTTTCTCAGCCAGCAACATGGAAAACCACGTCCTTTGATTATATGGCAAAGCTTCTGGATACACTGCAGCATCTTTTCCTTATGAGTTCAGCACTGACCACCAGATCTTTAACCAACACCTGCCTCATGCCTGTCCTGGCAACCTTCCCCAGGAGGGGATCCACAGCAGCACCCTGCTCCCAGTCCTGTGGGGTGTTACAAGGTACTGAATGAACTGGTACAAGACCAATTCTGACTCTCTAACACGGCTGGGAGGAGGGAACCCTTCCAAGAGCCTGGCAAAACTCTATTAGCCAACCTGCAAGTGCCCATCCCGTGGCCTCCTCGGGAGCCTTCGCTGCCCAGCAGCACCAGCGTTACATGAGGAGCCAGCAGGACTTCATTTTCTCCCTGTGTGACTAGGAAAGGCTCATCAAACCACTGCCTGAAGTAAAGATGCACCAAGGAAGACCAGGAAACTCCGGGCACAGCAGACTTGGAGGCAGCAGCCGTCGTTAAGACCAAGACTGAATAACTACTGACAGACCGATGTATGAACCAGGCAAAGCTGATTATTTTTTTCAAACAGACCAACTACCCTGGGAAGGCCCACCATCCCCAAACCCTTTTCCATCAGCTGTCCAAGAGAGTTGCTTGCAAATTACTGGAGGCACAAAAGCTGCAGACACTTGGCTCTTTATCTTTGAAAGCATTCTACTTGAATTTATCACACTACATGCAAGTCAAACTTTATTTAGCCGAATGAGAATCCTATAAGCCCCCTTTTCCTCACCAGAGAGTGAGAACAAGCAGAACAGCTAGTGCCTTCCTGCTTTACTGAATTCATTATATTAAACCAAAAGCAATGTCATCCTAACTTGAAAGGACTTTTAAAAGAGCTTGAAGCAATTCTGCTGCTGCAGCATTTTTATATTTTGGATTAACTACAAGCCTTCTTAACCCCTCCAAGTTTGTAACAGCACATACCCATATCCTCCCAAGCTTTCAGAGCATACAGCAATCCCTGACCTGTTAGCAACCTGAGAGTTAAAGCACACACATTGTACAACTATTGTAATTTGACTCCTCTACAAGTTAAAGAAGTCCAAGTTTTAGATATTTTTGTCCACAAGAAAGGACCTGCAGAATTTCGTAGATTATCTCAGACATTCCTCATGTCTCATGTGCAATTTCCTTGATTAACAACCCAGGCTCACAGGGGCAATGAAAAGGTCAAAATCCTACTACAGGCAACAGTGCTAAAATATTACTAAATGCTACCTTTAAAACATTTCCAATCAGTATTAATGTAGAAAGATTTCTATCGAGAGAAATTCTGTAAATTCATGATTATCATCACAGACTTTTTAAACTCTTTTCAAACAGGATTTTTAGACCTTTTTTTTTGCCAATAGAGTGTATCAGAAGCTAGGGAAAACACCTTAGGAGCAACTTTCTTGAAATGAAATATTAAAAAAACACCCTGCCACCAATAACTGGTTCTGTTTGATGTAGTTTGTCATTTTTCTGGACAGCTGAAAGCCTTAGGCAAATGTGCAGGGAAAAAACAGTGAACCATCTCATCCATCTTTTGTTTATTAAACCCTGAGTTTATTCAAGTGGCTTTGAATCCCGAACTACACAAAGTCTTCCGAACCATTCCGCGCTCAGCAATCAAATCTAGGAATCAGAGAGAATCCAAAATGTCCTTTACGTTTATTAACTTCTGAAGAAAGCATCAGATAACAAACCCTTTAATCTCAGTTCACTCAGCTGAAGAACGGCGAGAAACAACAGCGGCCAGAGCCAGGACGGTGCTACCAGGAAATCTTTGTCAGGTGCTTGACAAACCCCTGCTCAGAGCACCTCTCTGTTCTTCCTGCCCCAGAAGCCCCCTTCAACAGCCCCATACTACAGGCCAGGCTCTCTGTCCTGCCCGAGGGGGACACCATTTACAAAACAACCAAAGAACCCACTAAAAAGCAGTTCCAAGCTGTCCTCTGAACTCTGCCGGATTTTCGGAGGAACGGCTGCATCTCGGGGACAGCCACGTGTGTGCTGGAGATGAAAGGTTGCCAAGCAGTGCCAAGTTATCGCAGACAAATAGTATCTAAGGGAGATGGATGGAGTTATGAGATCAAACTGCAAACACTCCCAGATCAACAATGTTTTGAAACGGGCTGTTGTCTATTCTCCGTCCATTCACAAAAACACAGGGAAGAGAAAAGCCATTTTTATACAAAAATTGTATTAGAAGAGTGCCCTAGAGACCACCGTATCATTCATTTTCATACTAAATTCAATAAAAATACACAGTTCTTATTTAAACAGCTGCAGCATCAAGGGGGTCTTGTGGCAGCATTTAAGACCTTGTTGAGAGCATGCCCTGCCCTAATTCAGGCAACCAGCCTACTCAAAGCTGACATGGGCAATTTGGCAGGCAGTAGGTCTAGTCCCAGGGGTCCCATACGTCACTCCCTACATCTGCATTTCCCCTCCCTTTGCTACCCTTCCTCACACATTTCCCAGGGCTCAAGTGTATACCAAGGCAGTCGAGAGGATGCAATTTGTAATCTCAATTAGGCACAACATGACGTAGCCAAGTTGATTAGGAAAGAAGGGGCCTAACTCTTCTAAATCAGTTTACTGCCTCTTTGCAAGAATTAATTTCTATTCCAGCAGCGCCTACAGTGGCGTGTCCAGTCCAAACACCTAACAAGGTAAACAGATGAACTCAAGAGAGGCTGACATTTTGCATGTGGCATGGCAGGGGAGCTGTGTGCCCGTGAGGGTTCATGCACTACGGCTGACTGCATCCTCTACCTGATCCATTAGCGTTTGGTCAATGACAAGGAAAGCACAACCTTTCCTTCCTTTAAGTAGGACACTAATCACTTACAACTCTAAAAGCTAGGGTAATTAATCAAAAGCCTATCATACCATATAAAATGAAAATGGCTTAAAGATGTGTCTGTTCACACCGATTAATTATTAAAGGAGCATTAGCTGAAGCTTTTCACCTCTTATTTAAAAGGTCATGAAAACATGACATGACACGCATGTGACTAGTGCAGCACAGTTGACACCCTCAGCAACCCACCCACCCACCGGGCTGTGCCCGTACCTGTTCTTTCTGCACACTGGTTCCTGTGCACCCCAACAGCAACCAGAGCCTGCCAGCTAGGGATGCTCAGTACATCCAGCTGCAAAATCACCCTGGGGAGTCAGCGGGTAGCCCCTCCAAACAGCAATCACAACAAGCATTTGCACATGTTTGCCTGACATTTCTACTTTTGTTTCAAAATAAAGTCCTCAAGCAACAAGGCAAGGGCTTGGTAAGCGGTAGCACAGGCATTCCTAGAAACCACCAACCGTGTTGTTTTCAGCTGTGTTCGCCGCTGTAATCAATGGAAGCACTTAGCAGTGATGAGCACATACCGGCAAGAAAAAACACCCCATCCTTTACGCCATGGTTGTTATCTTCTTCCAGACCAACCAATGAATCAAGATCACTGACTGCACTAGGAGGCGAAGCATTGGGAGGGCTGGTGCTTAATTAAGCTGAAGTAAATACGCCCTGGCTCAGGAGCAGACTAGGATCACCTGTGTAGCACATAAGCCGAGAGCAGACTAGAGCGTAGCAGCTTCAGACCTGCTCATATTTCTACCACTTATGGCCCCAGCTTTATTCTAATTGCACAAATTGAAGAATGATTAGCAGTTGTGTGGACATTAAATGCCCTGTTGATGTAACCAAAACAGATTTGCTTTATTCAGAACGATTACTTAAGGCCATAGCTGTGAAACTCAAATGAATCAAAACAAAAACAGACATTAAAAACGCAAAGCATCACCTCAGAAATGAGGGGGATGGCAACACAGCATAAGTGATAATTTAAAAGCCACACTCTTTAACATCATGCTTTTTAAAAATGGAGAGGCAGGCACCTTTTTCATGAAACACCATAAATCCATTATAGTGGTGTTCTCATCCTTTACAATTTCTAAAATGAACTTCTATGAATATGAATACTAACAAAATTCATCCCTATGTTCTGCATCAGGTTCTTTTGTAAGAATTCATATCCAATTCTACGATAAATGTATATTTTTGCTGAAAAGTGTAATGCGCAACTCAAGATCAGCAAAAATACAGGGTCAAGTTAGAAATCAGCTTCCATGAGCCATGGGAGGCGAGCGGTAAGAGCAAACCTGACAGACTGCAGCTGCCTGTGCTAAAATCACTTTATAGGCAGTGCGTGTCCTAATAAACCACTAAACAGGCACCAGCACCCCTGGTGTCGTTTGGAAACTAAATAGTAAGGTACAACTTTAAACATTTTTGCCTCTCCTCCCAGCTCTCACAGATGCTCCTCTTCTCAGCTTATCTCCAAGCGGAACGGTGAGAAACGGGGGGCCCCAGACTGGCTGCCAGCCAGCCTTTTCAGGCTTCATTTCAATACCATTACCTATGAACACATTACATTTAGGTGGCCTCCAGTCACATCATTAACCCTGGCAGCGAAGCAACTAACAAATACAGCTAACAATATACTCTTGATAAGAAAGCCTCACATTTTTTCCTTTGCGCTTCATCTAAGAAGGTAAATCTCGGGAGGTAAGTTCGTAGCTGTTAACCAGCTATTTCCCTCTCTCCACAGAGGAAGAAATTGTGTTTTTCTCTGACAGCACTATATAATATTACTGTCATTACAGCTGTTTTAGAACAGCTTTAAACTACACTTGTGTTTCAGAACTACCTGCCAGAGCCCTTGTTCGAAACTTTCATCTCTCACTATATTGTTTCAAGGGAAGCTTTTAGTTTCAACGGTCCACAGTATACAAAAGAAAATGCAAACTTAAAGGTAGATGATACAATCCCACTCACTGCATTCAAAATACAATTCACAAGCTCCTTCCCTCGGGCTTTCCCAGACTGGACGACCAGATTATGTCCATGCTATGAGACAGCAGCACAGGGCTGTAAAAACTCAGAAATCATTCCCTAAAAGCAGGGACTGGCCAGTGCAAGAGATCTCGTCAAGCTTCCTCCTCACTGAAATTGCAGCCACACCCTCAGCAGCTGTGACTCCCCAGATTTTACATACTAAGTAGATCTCAATTCTTTTACTTGACTCCAATATAGACCTGATAAGGGTTTGTCTCCAAAGGACTTTTAAACATGATGCGCACGCACATTCACGCTTTATTTGTGCGTGGTTTACTTCTGTACACACATAATTTCTATTAAAATTATTTCCATTGAAATTGTATGAACGTATTTTACAGTGAACACAGAGCAATTTTCTTTTGAGCAGCTCCAACACCACCTCAGTGCTTGGCTTTCCCATCAGGTGCAGCAGAGCAGAGAGGCCGTGTTCCCAGCAGCCAGGCTGCTCCAGAGCTCCAACCCTGCCTCCAAGCGCAAGGACTCCAACAGCCTCGTCAAGTGCCTTCACTCCTGCACCTTGCACTCCTCAGCTATAAAATCAGTGATAGCACTCTGCCTGCCTGACAGTATTTAGTGAGAATAGATTAAAAAAAAAAAAATACACTATGAAACTCTGAAGAGCATATACTGCTGTCTTGAAAACATAGGTGTTCACTCCAATTACTAGGCAAAATTGTCCTGCAAACATTTTCTGGACTAATTTTATTCTTAAAATTCCACTAAACCTTTAGTTTTAGTACAACAATTTATACCACCCCTTTGGAAAAAAAAAGCTGCAAACCATCTGAATTCTAGTGTTTCCACCTTAGGAAAAGCCTAAAATTATACAGGTTCTCTGTCACAACCCTGTATCAACAGAGGTTTTGCTCTAGCAGAACAAGATAAGAAATCAAAACAGTCATCTATCCACTGATGGTGCATAAACACTGTATTTATTAGCACTTCCACATACTGATTTTAGACTAACCTCTTTCTCAACAGTAACAGCACAAATGACCATTTCAAAAATGCTGTCATCCAAATGTCACAAAACAAAAGAGAACAAATGATACTCCTGCGAGACATCTACCTCCCCATGTCTCCTCTGGCATTTAGAGGCTGGCAGGCAAGGAGAATAACCCAGCTCCCCTGACTCATCTCACCCTTCAAAGCCAAGGCAGGCTCCGGGACAGAGTGAGCACGGGAGCTGTACCCAGAGGCCCTGCCAATGCTCCCCATCTCCGCAGCCTGCAGCAGTTCCTCCATTTTGCAGAAGAGGATCCAGTCAGCACTCATCTTCCTAATTACACACCAACAGTTAGCTGGAATCTCGTTGGGCTGGGCATGTCACCTGTTAACAGGGCTCCGTGAAAAAGGGCTAAAACGGGATGTGGCAGATGGAGCTATATATCCTGTCCATCTCTGGAGAGCAGATTTGTAATGCAAAACACTGAATTCAAGATGAGACCCACGGATACAAGGAAGCAATCAGAACCAAACTGATTAAACAAGACCCAGGTCTCAGCACAGCACACAGAATACTAAACAGAAGCAAAGGTACCTCCGAGAGGGAAACAAACCACGCGCCGCGTCATGCACCGGCTCCATCTCCCCTGAACCGTGCGCCTGCCTCTTCAGAAAAATCAGACTGCTCTCCTCAAAACTCACCAAGGCCAGAAACATCCACAATCCCCATCACTCCATCTCAGACACGCACGGACGAACACCTCGGGTTCCCGAGTTGCCCGTTCTGTAAGGGGGAAGCCCAGGGCAGGGATGCTGCCCATCCACGTGGCCAAACACAACCGTGCTTGTTGCAAAGCCCTCCAGTTGGGGTTTACACTACCCCAAGCCACACGACCAGACTGGATTTATTAGCCCAGCCTCTTACAGCCCTGGGCTCATGACATTTCATGCAACTACCGCTATCCTGAGCCCAAATCCCATTTGATTAAAGCAAATCTGGTTTCAGTTTGGGAGGAATCTGGACTGATGCCTGGTACTGACATCAGGACACAGAAGGGATGCACTACTTCTCCCTCCCTGTCCTGTCACAAGACCCTGAGAGACATGTGCTTTGCTTCCAGCCCTAGTACTGTTGGCTCCCACACCCAGTCACACCTTCTTGCTCTGCTTTTCACTGCAATATTAAAGAGAGTTTCTAAATACTTGCATTGGGAACTGTGGTTTCCCTTATCAACACTGATCTGGCTTCACAGACCTCCCACTCGTTTTGCTTCATAGGCTAATGGAAGAGGAGAAGAATTAAATAGCCCTCTGAGCTCCTGCAGCCGCTCTCTTATGAATACTCTGCTGACACACACACACACATTTCTCAGCAACAACCCTGTTCAAAGAGCCATCAGGAAAACTGTAATTTAGACTTTTAACAGTTCCTCCAGTGAAACACAAAAAACCCAACCACCCTTTAAGCTGGTTTTGTTCTGCTTTCTCTCAGCAAAACGCTTACCCCTCGAACAACCTCATACACTATTCTGCCATCTTACAACTCCCTGCTAAGTAAATGATGCCACACAGCCTTACAGGAATCTGAGAGCACCAAAAAAAATTAACCGACTAAGCTATAAGCAAAGACTGTTTATGCAATGCTTCGCAGACACCTTTACGCTGCCTGGGCCTCATAGCCTCTTCTGGTTTTTTACACCCAACATTTAGAGAGAAGAAAAAACTTTCAAATGCCAGTACAGTGCTTGCCCACTGACTTACCAAAGCACGTACTGCCAAGATGCTGCACAGCCTGCACGCCTCAGTGACCGTGTGCTTTTGGAAAATTATTGCTATGTGCACGCATACACACACAAAAGAGCAATCTAATCATCAAAATATTCAGAGGCACATTATTCAGAGACACTGAGATGGCCTCTAGAAGCACAATTCTCGATCTGCGTGAACTGACTTTAGATATAAAAAAATGCTGCAGCATCCCTTCTCCTCTCCTCTGAAAACTTCTTCAGGTTTTGGGGTTTTCATTTTTTATTTACTGCCTTCCTCTTAGCCTCACAGAAAGTTTCTGTTATTCCACCCGATTTTATCCCTTTCTGTTTGGCAAATGTTGATTCTCCCCCATCCTCCCACGCGTCTCACATGAAACTGCTTTTTTCATGTAACAAAAAAAAAAAAAAATTGTGTACCTTTATCTTACACCAAAATCTGCTGTTTCAACGACATCAGCACGGCCTGGCCATTGGAGTTCAGTGTGTAACTGAATGACAGAAACTGCACCCCCCTGTCCCTCGGGAACCAAGGGGTAGCAGCAGATCCCACTGAGAGCATGGCAGAGCCCCAGTCCCAAAGGCAGGGAGCGATGGCCTCGTCCCCCTCAAAACACACCAGTGATCCCACACCACGTACAGAATTCAAAACTGACGTCCCTACTTGCTCTCGGCTGATGGGATTGTACAGTCCTATAATAATGGAGGCCTAAAATACCTAAGAGTCTTCCCCCGCATCTAATGAAAGGGAAAAGGAAGGAAGACCAGCAAACACTAATGCCCAATCTCTTTTTTAGGGGGATGGAACCATACTGTGAAAAAGATGGGTAACGGGGGTGATACCTCTGCTCCTCGGGCTTCTCCCAAGTAAGACATCATGCCTTTGTGCCAGGCACTGCCTCAACCCTCCAACCCCAAAAAAGACAAAATTTAAAAAAAAAAAATTTTTTTTTTCGTTACTCTTTCATTAAGATGTTCTTTAATACTGAACACGCTGCTCCACTTCTGCATTCTGGAGCTCTGCCACCTGTAAACAAGAGTCAGGACCCGTACTTTGCAAGGCAAGTTCAGATCTCTGCACGGGAGGTAGAGAGCAAAGTAATATTAGAGAGTACAGCATGATCCCTCTCATATAAACAACTTTTTAAAATCACCATTTAATGATAAATCTCACCATCAGCAGCATCGAGCGCATCATGACTGTGCCAAGGGAGTGGGGAGTTGATGCAGATAAGGTGTCTTTTCTTTCTGGAAATTTTTAATAACAATGTAGCAATGAGACTAATTTATTTCTGCTAGGAAATCTGCAGAATAAAATGATTGCTGTTACTATATCCAGGTCTTTTTCAAATGCATGAGTCTAGTCACGAGATCCAGCATAGATCTGTTCTTGAAGTTAAAGAAGCATGTCGCCACTTCCTCTTCAAGAGAGGGCACAATCTGCCAGCTGCCATTTAATATGGACAAACATGATTTCAGCATTATTCATCACTCCAATTTCAATAATGGAAAGTATTCTTCAAACTGAAAAGTTTAAAAGTCTAACTACCTCCCATTATTTTCCACTCCTCTAGAAGAAATTAAATTGATGTCCTCCAAGAGATTTAATGGACAACAACAGACTCTTTGCTGCCCACTTCCAAACACTAAGGCACTGTTCCTCTAATGACCAGTTGCCTCCTTGTATAACACTGAAATGTAAATCCAGCCACCAGCAAGTGCACTTTCTGGAAAAAGTAACTGCAAGATCTCTTCAAGTTGAAAATTTTATCAATCCCAAGCCTTCACTGCAGAGCCAGTATATCCATCTGTTTTGAGGTTACTCCCTTTAATACTTCAAATATTTTGAACAAAAACTTAGAGCTCATCCATTTAAGCTTTAAGTAAAAATATCCCTGGCGAGTCACTGAGAACACAACTGAAAGCCAATGGCCCAATATCTACAAAGGGGAAAAAAAGGGATTTTTTTTTTTTTTTTGAGACTAGACTTCACAGTCCCAAAAGTTTTAAGTGAAACAGGTCAGTACTGGTATTGATACCATTGAGAGTGTGATTGTGCGCTTTCACACAGTTTAATTTTTACTTCAATACTTTCAAAAACCGTAACAGATTCTTTTAAACGAAGCAGAGGACTCTTGCACATCAACAGGGCTAACTGCTACCCAGGGCACATACTCCAAGTTTTCACAACAGTCTCCAGTGCAACAATACAGATTCATCCCCTGTAATCGAGGCAGTAATTTGCTAAGCACATCCTTCAGCAACACTGATGGGTTAAGCAGTCACAGTGCCCAAGTCCAGTCTCCTCCCCAGCTGCGTCAATAGTTTTGTGCAGTGGATTGGATCAGGGAACCAGTCCAAGTTAAAAATAAACAAGAGGGGGGAAAAGAACACCATTCTCTTTAACCTGAAGCAGACTCCTGATTTATTGCCCTGCTGCTAGTGACAGAACAGGTTTGGAGTAAGCAGGAGGAGATGAGCAGAGACTGGTGAAGCCCAGATCGTCTCCGCAAGAAAGGTTCCGACTCCACACAGCAGCCCAATTACCGTACACTGCAAAACCTCAAAAAAAAAAATATTTCAAGGCAGTATTTTGATTTTCTTTTGCAAAACAATCTCCCACCCGGGGTCTACGGTTACATTTCAATAACATCAGGGGAAAAAACAAAACAAAACCAAACCTTAAAACCCATGTCCCTCTGCAGAAAACAACCTTTAAGGAAAGCACCAGTACTCTTCCACAGCCAAAACAGCGCTTCGCCCTCACCATCAACATTTCCACGAGGTTAAAGCCTTGGCCAGCTTTTCAGAGGGAGAACCTTCTGGTAAGTGTTGTGTTTCAGCAAACCACTTTCTATTCCTCTTGTGGATCAGAGTCACTACCACGTGCTGCCTTCACCTTTTACGAGAGACTGACTGACTACGGAGACTGCAGATTTCAGAATTTACAGCTCACCTGGGCCAAGTTCCTTCAAGCAGCACAGCCACACCTGATAAAGATCTCTTAACGAGGACAGCCCCTATTTGAAAAAGATACCTTCGAGGATTTGCCTCCTTTCTCAGCCAGAGACTGTGTCTCTGCCCTGTCCTTTGACCCAGGAATCAGTGCGGAGGCAAGATAGGACAATTCCCTAAAAACTGGGGACAGCCATGGAGAACAGCCCATGGAGAGTGGATTATATTCTTGAAACTTCTTTAAACATTTTCCCATTTATTCTGGGAAATGGTTCAGAGCAAACTGTCCACCAGCAAACTCTGACAAGAATAATATGAGGGGACACATACTTCGCACCCAATCCTTGGATGATGCTTCCTGGAGAACAAGTGTTCAAGGAAATAAGGCTGCAATCTACCAAAATACTCATTTTTATAAAGCTTTAATAGAATGTTACAAGTCACCATAATTAGGGCTCCCATCTCACTTCTGAGAGCCTACAAATTACTGGTCGACAAGCCAAAAAAAGATTTTTTTTTTTAAACTACGTAACTTGGAGAATATTTGTTTCTCTCTTCCTTTACCAAGTGATTAAATAGAAGGATCAGAGGCTCAGACTTCAGCAGCAGATGCTTTATTTTAAAGCCTTAGCCCTTCCAGGCCCAAAACTTTGACATTTCACAAGATTGGCTTATTGATCAACACAAGAATACGTATCCCAGGTAACTTTTGTTTTGAAACAACAAGATTGTAATCTGATTTGCAACACACTGGTTATTCCCATATCACCAATGAGTACAGTCTTTTATTATCAGCTTCTGAAATCCTCTTTGTACAATCTGGTTCTCCAGCACCATGTGATCTGCACTCACAGCAGCACCAAAGTGTCTCCTCTTGAAATGCTATTCCCAGTTCAAAACTGTCGCAATGTATTTAAAAACTATACAAGGAAAAGAAAACAAGCTGCGCCGTACAGCTTTTTCCTGCACCATGTAATTGACTCAGTAATTTCCATAAACCCCAGTGAGAAGTTACCAGTTTGTCAATCTATGCTCTTCCACACACCAGATTTCAGGAAAATGCTTTGAAAAGGCTGATTTACTAATTCTGCCCTAGGTACCACTTCAGTAGCAGATGCCATCTAGCCCAAGAGAATCATCTCATTTAAAAGAGCAGAACGCAGCTACAAAGCTAGTCTAAATTTGGATCCACCACCGAGGCAGGAACACTTACCAGGACATGGGAACTGTCTGTGTTACCAGTACAGATGCGACCCGACTACTACACCAACATGAGGTGCTACTAGGTATAAAATAAAAATCCTGAATTATGGATGTACACAGGGCCTACTGTACCTTCACACGGTTGCTAGAAACTCCATTAAGGTCATAAATACAGTGATACCTGACAAGAAGCTCAGCAGAAGGATAGATATTCTCCCACTAGGAGAAAATGCTCTTAACAGCTACCTGTGGGATTATGAAAATAGGCTACTTAAGTATCTGCTGCTATTAGTGATATTGTACTGCCTGCCAGATCCGCAGGAGTTTTCATTTTGAGTGCACGCTTGGAATGCTTTGTCTTTTATCAAGGGAATATAAACGTTAATCTTTGGGGAGGACAAACAAAGCAATCTACCCAGCACAGACAATGGCCACACTCACTGCCCCGAGAGGAGCATTAGTGACTTGTGGTGTCAGCACGTTATGGGACAGACAGTCATTAAATCATTTCACTTGTCACTTGTGAGCGCCAGTGGCACGGACAGGGGTGTCTGAACACAAAGCCATCTCCAACCCAAGGACCTCACCAACCACACAAAGCAAAGCAAGAGAGATTAAGTGCCGTGGGAAGCAGGGAAGGAATCCTGCAAACACCACTACTGACAGTGTTCGAAAAAAGAAAATTCTGCCTATGACACGTGATTCTTTTCCCTGAAATTACAGGTTTTTCTTGTATTTGCACACTAATTTGGCTTTTTCCTTTACCTGCTATATTCAACTGTTTACGGAATTTACCATTTTTCCCACTCTTTCACCCCCGCCATGTCACTGTCACAAAGCTCCCTCTTCATTCCACAAATACTTTACACAACCTCGTTGGGACCACACGAAAACTTTGAGGACCATCAATAAGATAAAGGAGCACAAGACACATCCACTAAACCCAAAATTACAGACTGCATCTTAGGTTTCTAGAAAATAAAGGTTTGAGTGATTAACACGTAACTATTTCTAAAATTAAATAATTGCAGAGAAACAGGGCTGCTTAGAGAAACTGAGAACTCCACGCTACCAAAAATTAGAGGTAATTACAATGTGTATGTAAAGGGCACAGCATTCTGAGTATTAAATCACCTTTAATTATGTTTTCTGGATTTGTAACACTGACATTTCAATTCCTAACACTACGGCAATACACCACGTTAAATCAAATACGCCAACAACTCTATTCTGAATCACCTTGAAGGCTTGCAAACCAGAGCTGTGTTTGAACACATTTATCTTTTTCCTTACGCCCTTTCAGCTATTGAGCGAGACCACAATGTATACTTCCAGAGTCATAACTGGTCACCGAAGCAACAGCTTGGATGCCGAAAAGGCAGGATTTCAACTCGACTGCGCAGGGTGGTGGGGAGAGAAAGGTGATCACAATACCTCCATTGTAGCCTTGATCCTGCGACTCAGACCCTCAGCGAACCACAAGTCGTTCATGCGCTGAATCCAAAATGAGTAAGTGGGAAAGCGACTCAAAACAAGACTTCTGTTTTCTTTTAACTTCTGTTCCTCTACTAATGGCCTTTAAAGGGTCTGGGCATTAATCTTAGGCAGTAACAAGGGAGAAGGAGAAAGATCCCTGGCTAGATTTTCTTGTCTCTAAATGAACCAAAAAAATACAATTAAAAAAAGTATTTCCTCTTTAATAAATTCTCTTGAAGCTGTCAATTGTCTATTTGTTACCAACCCTTAGAAAAGGAGGTTTGAGCTATGCTTAGTGGACAGCACTGACAGCAGATCTTGAGTTCCTTGGTCATGAGGAAAAAACAGACATTTACAAACCAGAGACCTTTCTCATGCTGTCAGCAAACTGTGGCTATATGCACGGTGAAAAAATACCCACTTCTCATAATTTTCTTGCTTAACCTCCTATAAAGAGCTTAGATTTCTTTCCAGCTGATATTCTGCTATAAGAGGACTGAGAAGGGGTATTTGTTTTCAAGTCTTTTTTCCCCTACTTACTGAAGCCCTTTTCCTCTAAGGCAGCTGTTTATCAGGTTTCTCAATCCAGCTAAAAGAGGCTAAATCAAGAAATTTTGTTTGCTTGCCTCCTCTGTTTAAAAGGTGTTACATTACTCCCTTTTCAGTTTGTGGTCCAAGCACTGCAGCTGTTAAATAAATATATATTTATGTACATACACTATTACAGATATTTATGTTAATTCTATTGTGACGCAGAAATCCTGTCCCAACCAGACCGCAGGTCAGTAGGTTCAGCTGTTGCAGAGCTGGCAAGGCCGGGGCTGAGGATGGGGAATGCTTCACCAGCACTTCTTCTGTGTGCCCACCCTACCTAAGCACCAGCACACGTGGACCACCGCAGTGCCTGAGCAGCAGTGAGTGCCCTTCTCCATCAAACCCATTCACCTGCTCTGCTTGGGAGTAAGGAGGGATGAAGGGAGATAGCACTGCCAGGGCGAAACACCTCTCCAGGCAGAGGTCAGCAAGCTGGGCATGGAGAGAGACAAGACCAGCAGGGCAGGATGGGGAGATGGTCCTCGATGCCCACAAGGGGCAGAGAGGACCTGCCAACACCAGGGCCCTCCTTGCAGTTTTCACTGCTTTCCTATGGATCCCAGGCTGCTGGCACAGCTTTGTGAAAGGCATCTAGCAGACAAAACCTCCAAAACTTCCAAAACCTCCTAGCAGGTCCCAGCTGCTCCCACCAAACCTGCCCCTGCCACGTGTCAGACATTTCCTCCCTTTCCCACCCATAAGAAATGGGCTGCAGAAGCACAGCAGACACAGCACATCGAATGCTGGAGCAGCAAAAACCTCCCGCTGTAACATTTTGGAGCAACAGAGTAAGAAAGACGGTCTGTCACAAAGTGACTGGTATTAACTCTGACCACCCCAGAAACTTCAGGCATTAAGGAACAATACAAAGAATTAAAAGTCAACCTTGAAGGATTTCAGAAGTGAACTGCCCCCAGTTTTGCCTTTCTGAGGTTTTTACAGCTGGATACATGTTGAAAGCACATGGCCTTACCAGCAGAGCAAGACAAAGCAAAGCCTATTAAATATGTCCATAACAAGTCTGCAAGAGTCTTGGCATGCACTGTAGGCAAAAGGCAGGCCAGGCCATGATTTCTCAGTTTTCACTTTGCAATGACCTGAAAAAGATGAGAGTTTTACCCACATAGATAAGACAACAGGCCATTACCTCACTCATATGACTAAGGCTTAATAAAAGGTTTGATTTGACCTCGTCATAGCTGCACTGGAGAAAGGCATCTCAACATCAGTAAAAACAAAACAGTTAACACCAGCACTCGCTGAAACACTTCATCTGTGTTTGCCACCCCTGAATGTCTGCAAACAGAATGGTTTTATTGTTTTTAAATACACACAGGCACGCATTTCTTAATTATACTTTAGACCAAGAACAAAGGTCACATATATGCTCTTAGCACAAGGCAGACATCCAGTCACTCTATATTCTGTAAACAACTCTCATCACTGTTACCAGTAGACCTTTAGACTTCTGCATCTCTTGGCCCCTTTCATATTGGAAAAACATCATTAAACCAGATTAAAACTGCTATTCCGGTCAGACTGCTTATCTAATGCTTGAAGAAAATGTATACCTACAATGCTCTCCTTCAAAACAAATGATAGAATCGACTGTTAGTTCAGATTCTTCATCTTAAAAAAAAAGTTCTCTCTAATGAGACTACTAAATCTACACTCTCTTCTATTGAAACCATGTACTTGCATAATCACAAAACTGTCTCAAGGAAACATTTTTAGGGTAGATAAACACAGCACTCATACATGTTCATATATGCTGAATTAGATTCAATAACTTCAATAAGAAAAAAAGTGTACATGTAGTAGAGTTTTACAATTAACATCTGCTTTATTTCTTTTTTTTGTAAGATGACATTTAAGCTACATGCATGTATCAGAGCCCTTTATCTCACCATGCCATTTTCCCCCAGAGCATTCATGTCTCACTTCTATAAAATATCAGCACACAAGGGCTTGAAACCGGCTTTACCTGCAACAGAGACTATCAATTTATAAAAGCACTGGAAAAGCAGTAAGAACAATATTGACAGATGGGCTCTCCCGCACATTCCCTGAAAAAGCCTCAGTTCTGGAACCACCTTTCCCACAAATTAGTCTTTGGGGAGTTGATGGATAACAATACATTTCAGTCTTTCAGACTTCAACAAAGTGGACACGGGGTATTTCAGGTGTTTGGGGTGGGTTTTTTGCTTCCCACAGCCCCTTCCCCCTATAGTAAATTCAACTTTGAACCACACTTTCATGAAAATATAAACTTAGCCATCGGAACACTTCACTGTTTTCTCTAGAACTTCAATAACATTTGGAGGTTTTACTCAATATATGAGATGTCCAGAGCTGTTTCCAGAACTCTGAAGCTACAACCCAGGGGCAACACTCACCCAAAATCGGCACTTGGGGTGTTTGGTCACTGAGGCTTTGGCAAGTCTGGGGACCACAGCATCGCCAAACCTACATTTTTTTTTGGTCTAAATTACTTTCATTTAATTTGTACTCCCTCTATATATCTGAAGGAACAGATGATACCTCCGGGTCTTCTTGTAAAAAAAGCCCTACCGTAGGCAGTACAAACTAAAGGACAAAAGGGCAACAATAAAGCACCAACTCACTCAAACAGGACATTACCTGCCCTACTTACAGTTCCCAGGAGGAAGCCAGGGATATACTCAGGGAACAGAGCCATCCACTCCCACCTTATCTATGGACTGTGGTTTTAACCTTGAGCCTATATTTAAATTGAGGGCTTGTATTAAACTGCAGTGGGCACTCCTGACCTCAGGACATCAGCGTCCTCGGCAGCAGAAGGCACAGCACGTCTGTTGTCATTACCAGGTGTGCCTTAATTACTGCTATTACCGGCAGCCAGGGAAGGGCTGCAAGGCAGCTACTCTTCAAAGAGAAGAGGCAGTGCAGGGCAGCACAGATCATTCCAGCAACTGTAAATACTTTGCCATCTGCAGAGTCACTGGAATTAAACAAGAGTTTTGAAAATGCTCGTTTATCCCTCCCTGTCCACCCCACGCACACAGGCACCTATGCTGACCATATCACCATGGTATCCTCAGCTTCTCCATACCTGTGGTCTGATCCACGGGCCACACAAAGTAAATACACAAATAAAAATGTAAGCAGTGGCACACTCAGGGGTGGAGCACACGGCCCATCTATACACAATAACAAACAATACTTCAACCAACTGTTATTTTTATCCGAATGTAAACAGAAGCACACAAAGTACATCTCCTGCCTTGCTCTTGCTGTAAGACTACAAGAGAATTCTTTAGTGTGGCAAAGGAAAATAAATTTCTTAAGAGCCAAGCTGAAGATCCAAGCCCCACATAGTAGGTGAGCTGAAGCTCACCGGAGTGTAAGGCACCCAGCCGTGCCAAGGGCTCCCATGGATACAACGATTTCCCATCAATTAGGCCATTGTATAATGGATACAGCTGCCAGCGTCTGCTCTGATGCCAGGAAGCAGCAGAGGGCTTGGAATCAACGCTGGATTTCTAGGCAGTGCTAAGGACGGCACTGGAAACATGTATGGCCTTCAAAAAATGTATATGCATTTCAGAAAAAGTCTGAAGTATGGTACCAGGACCAAGAAATCAGTGGGAAGAGGTATGGGCAATTCAGCATCCTGGAAAAATCCCACTTGGGTCTCTGTCCCGGCAGTGGACCAACAATCAGCAATGACAGGTGCTGTCAGCCAGTCCAGGAGGTATAGAAGACCCTACTCTATCCCATGCTTGGGGGCAGCAGGAACTTGCAGCCAGCAGGGGCTGGAGGTACCATGGCCAAGGCAGCTCCAGGGACATCCAGAGGGGCGAGAGCTCCTGGACCATCAGAGGTGAGCCTCGCTCTTGCAGCCAAAATGAGCATGTGTTGGAAAACTGAGACGCAGAGACTCTCCTGTTCCTGAACAGGGATCATGGGTTTCTCCCTTCACTGGACTCGTGACTTCCTCTGATCTGATTCAGCTTTTGAAAGGACAGTGAAAACTCCCAACTTCCAAACAAGTAAGTTTAACAGATCTTCTGTGCTTCAAAGCAGGTGGTTAAGCTACAGAGAATCACTCATTCCCTATAGTCACAGGCCATTGCCATTCCTGTAACAGCAGGATACTCATGTAACACATACAGACACCAATGTGCACTAATTTAATCCACAGGTCCCTCTGCCCATGGATAAAGAGCCAACTTTAACCCTATGCTGCTGCTGGAGGGACATGAAAGGCTCTGCAGTAGTAATGGAGAGAACTTGTTTATCCACCCGAAAGCACCCATAATTAGGAAGTGATGGATGTCGCTAGTAAAAGTGAGTGATGTTCTTCAGGAGCTCTCTCATCTGTAACTGCACTGTTTTCAGATAAAATAACCCTTTCTGTCGGGCAGTGTCAGCAATGTCTACAGCCAATCAGTCACTCTGCTATCCAGAAAACAATATGACGTTTTTGTCATAATATCTGGAGCATACGTTGTATCAGCCCTTCTTCGTTGTGTGTCTCACCGGCCAGGGTCTCCACCCCAGAAAAGCCAATAACTGCTGCTCCCGAGATAAACAGATAAATCGAAATCCCCAAAAACCTCAACCCCACTGCACGTGTAACAGAACTCTCTTTGAACAAAACACTTTTACAACAGCATAAAATTGTATTTGCCATCTGGAGTTAATGACTCCCAAGTAAAACTCAGGAGAAAGCCCCGCTCGCCACTCCTGCGTGCTGCACCGCAAAGCAGAACCACCACAACTACCACTCGGTAGAAAGCCAACAAGATAAGTGGGATCATTTCCAACTCGGACACCATAAAATTTCACACTGTAACGACTTCATTTACAAGACTTTGACAAACATTAGACAAGGAGAACAAATACCTAACACAATTAACTGAGATTACACATATGGCCTAAAGTCTCTGTGCCACCGTGCAAGTGCCAAGAGAGGCAGTCCCGACAGGGAGGATGGGGCAGCTTGGTAACTACGTGACCCTACAGACTGCCACAGATATCACGGGTAGTAGCCCCTTGATCGCTGTGCCTCTGAACGAGGTGGCCTTGTCAGCTTCATGGCACCGCTTCAAAATCAAAACAAAACAAGAAAACCCATCAGCATGAGTAAGGAAATGGGACAGATGAGCAAGACAGGCCAATACCCTTTGGGAACGTTTCCTGTGGTCACCTGTCAAAGCAGCCTGTGTTTTTAACTGATTAAATCAGACCTCGACAGAAACCTCAGTGTCAGTTTCTCAATATTCTAATCATTGCATTGAATTCTTTCTAAGGTTCACGCAGCAGAGACCACCACTCTGCAAACAACACAGTCCCCTTCTAAGAAGTCACCTTACAAAACTTGATGGAGCTTAAGAGGGAGTTAACGTTTCATTACCTAAGAGCTGTTCTTGATCTTTAAACACAGCCAATGTATATTAATATTTAACCACTGCATGTCAGAGATTACATATCGCTATTACAAGCTCATAGCTATTACTTCTGCAAAACATTAGGAAAAAAATAGATGCTGATGTCACTGATCACATGCTTTCTATTTATTGTGATGGGAAATAATCAGCTTCTCTGATTAGGCACATGTTTATTATATTACAAGGCAACAATCTCCTTCAAGCACCCAATCCAATCCACGTGCTTGACGCAAAGGTTTCTTAAAGGCTATGAATTTAAACACCTGTGTCCTAGAAAACACGCTGGTGCTTCTAACAAAGAAAATGCTAAAGCATTGAGGAAATTTAAACATTTGATTACACTGTTTCCTCTTGAAGCCTGATTGAGAAAACAAATTCTTTTATGTTATTAAGAGACTACTCAAAGGGAAGCAATCCCAGTAATTCCAGGTCCTTCTGAACCATTAATTAACATTACCTGGAGGAGCACTGCCACTCGCACCTGGGACACCTATAATTCAAAAATTTCATCCTCTACAGATAAGGAGGATGGAAATAGCTTATTAAAACTCTGAATAAAGCATGTGGGAAGGGACCTCAGGGCTTACTCTGAAGTCAGACCATGCTGTTCAGAGCCTTGCCAAGTTGACTTTTGAGTACTTCCTAAAATGGAAGCACCACAAGCTCTCTAGGCTCCTGTTCAGCACTCTTCCATGCTGAAGTTGAGCTTTTAGAACTCTCCTTGCTGTGTCCTGGGCACTTTCCCTCCTTTCCCTTCCCTGTGCCCCCAGCAGAGTAGCTGGACACTGCCACCACCTCGGGGACAGGTGGCTGCGCTCAGGACCTCCCTCCCCCAGGCCTGGGAAGTACTGCTGCCCTGGCCCCTGCTCACACACCTCCTGCTCTAGCCCCCAGCCTGATTCACCCCAGGTTTTGGCACCCTCTTTGACTTGCCTATGCTTTTCTCACGCTTGTGATCACCAGTGGGATTTAAGTTACAGCTTTCCCATAAACTACGAGAACCTCTTGTCCATCCCCTGGCTGAGACAGCAACTGACCACTAAGCTCATCCACACGCTGGTCAGATCCACCTCCAACAACATCCACAGCCACATCCAGGGACGCCCTCAAGCCAACCCACGCTCCCCGATGTCCAATCCTTGCAGCTGGACACGGCGCCGTGTCTGAGGCCTCGGCAGCACTGACAGCAACAGAACCACTACCTTTAATTACTGTCGTCTGCAAACGCTCCAGATGGAGCTTGTCCTCTCTGCAACTGTCAGCTGGCGCACAGGTGGTGACCCAGGGCTTGTCCCAAAGTGCTCCTCCACGGCTCTGCGGCCCCGCCACGTCCTCGCCACTTTGCGTTTCCCTCATTTCAGCTCCGTAAGCTACACACTGCACATTTCCACAAGCCTTTTCAATCTACACTGCACATTTCCACATGCCTTTTCAACCGACCGTAGCCATTTAATTCTGAACTACGCTTCACAGTGCTTGAGCCCCTCTCAGTTTGGGGCTTACTTGCCGATTTAGTTAGTATTCCCTTGTCCACACCAGTAAAGAGAACAGCAAATAAAGCTCAGCCCAAGACAAACATGGGTGTATTCACTGAATTCCTCATGCCCTCTCCCTTCTTACCCATTTTCAAAGTTACAGGTAACTACTCTTCAAACACAGTCTTTAAATAGTTATTTACCATATAATTAAATACATATATTTTCCTATTCCACAGAAATGCCACAGGAGGTTTGTCAGAAGTCACCGAAGTCAAGGCACATCATCAGAGGTACTGCTGCCCCCCCTTCATCCTTATCTTCTAATCCTCCAACCAGTTTCCTAGAAACTGATTAAAAATTTTGTTCCAATTCCCTAAACATTGCAGTTAGACTAACTAATCTGTAACTCCCTGGATCTCCCTTTTTCAAAAAGAGGTAATGCCTTTGCCCTTTTCAGTCCTCCAGGACCTCTCTTGCCCTTCCCAATTTCTAAAAGATAATTGTAAATGGTTCAAAGGTTGCTTGGCTAGTGCTGATGTACCCTAGGGCAAATTTCATCAGGCTCTGCCTATTTGAATACACCTATCTTATCTCCTTTTTCTGATCCATCCTTTTTTCTACTCTGCACTTTACTCCTATCACCTTGTTTAAATTAATTTCAGTTAAAGTGAAGACACGCTCAAGCAATACAATAGCTACATGATACCCATTTAGTATTTTACCTTTCAGCTATAACATTAGCAAAAAAAAAACAACAACAAAAAAAAAACAACTCCAGACTATTCATGTACCATGACTCTGGCTTTTTGGAGATGCAGAAGAACATTTAGAAAGATTGGTCTAAGCCAGGTTGAAGACTGCATATGGCTTAGACCAATCCTCAGCTGAAATGTCTGAAGGGAAAACACTAAGAAATACAATAAACTTGTCTGTGAAGGAAGATTTAAAGAGAAATTTTAACTGCACTTTAGAAGGGACTCTTTCGTTGATTAAAATTGCCTGTTTTGGTTTTAAAAATTATAAAAAAAGAAGAAAAAAAAAGAAAGCCAACACTTCCCCAGCAGATAAAACATTTGATAATCAAATGCACAATTTCCTGTAGATTGCCTGTTATCTAGCACTGATCATTGCCAGGGGTAGGGTACCAAATTAGACTGACCACTGGTCCAAACCAGCACAGCAAGTCCCACTCCTCTGTGAACACTGACAAGTATCTCGAAGCACATTACGATTTTAAGGCATCCACCTGTTCTAGCTATAATTTACCTTCCATCAACTGGAGATTACCATCCTCATAGCTGAGACAAGGCAAGATGCTACAGGAGCATTGCTAGTCTGCTTCTATGCAAAGCAAAACAGGCAGCCTTAGATCGTCCTCTGTGATTTCTATTTTGTTTTTCAGCAGAACGAACTAGACGCGGCTGTGTGCCGTTACCACATCTCAGCTGAAGCACAGTAAAAAACCTTCTTAAACTGCTTCATTTCCATCCTCAAAGACACATCAAGTTCTGTTCTGTGATCCGCTAGGCAGAAGATGCAACGTTAATGGAGATTCTGGCTGTCATTCTCAAAAGCAGTTAGTGATTTGAATGCCTCAATTGCTAGTGTACCCAACCTGAAATACTTAAAAAGGTCCAATTTTGAGGAAATGATGAACACTCAAAAACTGCTGGGTGGTGGTTCCCACCCCCCTCAGCGTATAAATCCAGAATCCATGTCACCTGATGTTTCCACCTAGAAAATCTTTTGCAAGACTAAAACCCTAGTACTTGTCAAAAGAATGGGGGAAATAGTTTTCTTTTGCTAGCTGTGATGAAAATGCAACAAATCCATGCGTTTAACCAGTTTCACAAAATACAGCAGCCTACTCTTGAATATGGATCTCTGAGTATTTTCTTCCAGTCTCACACACTCAAGAACTCTCCCTCACAAAATACTATTGTCAGCTTTCAGTGAAACCTACTTTACTGGACATAATATAAAGCTTGATTTCCAACACTGTCAGGTCAAAAAACCCACTCAGTATTTCCCATCCATGTATTGCTGGTACTTGTCTTTACTACAAATGCCATTAGTTGCCACCAGTAACCCCTGTCTTGCTGCCTGCCTCCCCTGAAAAACAGATCATAATTAGGAGAATCCTTGGATCCCATCCTTGAGTTAATGATGACTAAAACCAAGGTATGAACAGAGAGAACAGTCAGAACAGTGAAATGCTGGTAGTCTCTGCTGCTGTTCCTTACTCCACTAGTGGAACAATTCAGACTCTATTTTAGTCAGAGGAGCTTGGTGTCATGCAATTGTTCAGTCACAGCTCAGCAAACCTCATTATTTCAGGCCTCTCCAGAAAAGCAGAGTTTTGCCCGCGAGCGCCATCGGGTGCGTATCCGCCCGGTGTGGCACTCTGCCCCAGGAACAGCACAGCTGGTGCCTGTGCTCGGCACAGCCCCGGGAGCTGGCACTGGCAGCGGGAGCCCCGGCACAGTCACAACTGCGTGCTTTTTAATCCGTCACCCCGCCGGGCTCTCCTTCAAACCCCAAGTCTAACCAATACCGGCTGGTTTCAGCCAAGCCTATGCTGATAGTAGACAGAACGAAACCAAGTTAATTAGAGTTAAATGTAGCCTCAAAGGAGATCTCAGTACCAAAACTCCTTATGCACATTAACTTATACAGCATGTATTTTTAATGAGTTCAGCACTCGTCTCGAGTTTAGGAAACACACACGCGGGGTGGCAGCTACTCAAAGCCGTTGCGCCAGAGCATGAGCAAGTGCTGACTCCGTGGGATGACAAGGTTATGCTGCCAGTTATGGTGATTCTACCTTTTATTGCATAACCCTCAGATAACTCAATTAATTAAACAGGTAAAGTGACAACACAAAAGCCACCTACCAATATACTGATCATATAATAGAAAAGGAAATGAAAAAGACCAGAGGGCTAAAATACTCACGTTCAATTTTGCAACTATGGTTAAATCTCGGAACATCTCCAGCATCTGCTGTTCCTCTTTTTTATAAATAAACTTTTGAAAATATATATCCCTGTAGACAGCTAAAGCAAACACCTTCAAAGCAGAAGGGAGTTTTACAAGTGCGAATTTGGAGCTTTAAACCCCACCCTTCCCTCTCCACATACATTCTCCAACACACACCATGTGAAGCCAGGTTAAATGGCCAGCAGTCCTGCCCTTTGGGCTCTGAGATTATTAAAGCAATCCACTTATTTGTGAGATAAAAGGACCTGCAAAGACTCTTAAGTCAAAAAAATATATATAGCCATATATAAATAAGGCTGAGCTATGCCAACAAATTCTGCCAGTGCCCTTTGGAGCCCGGCATTTAGGTACAGCCAGAAAATACTGCTCACTGGATTATAGTGAAAAGGAATGGGTGACTTGCTGTTTTTCTCCAAGTATTAGTATTTTCCAGCCAATATGGCATTAACACACAACCAAATCACTTTGAAACACATGAGCTCTGTGCCAACGTTTTGCAGAAATACGTAACCTCTGTTGCAGAAAACACCCCTTCAGGTAGAACATGGTATCACAACACGTTTTCCACAATGTAAATTAATCAAAGAATAAAAACGTTTAAAGTATTTAAGAGGACAGTGTGACCCACTGACAATTGTTTTATACTCTAAAGTCAGAATGAAAAAAACCCTATTCATGTAGAAGTCTCAGTTTTTAACTGTGGTTCCAGTGGTAATGCTCCTTGTCTAAAAATCCCCCAAATCATGATCATGTAGATAGACAGTACTTTCCCAGCAATAGCCAGTTCAAATGAAAAATCCTTTGCTTTTCTTTTAATCTTTTCAAGCATTATTCCCTTTAATAAATGGCTGTACACCTCATGGCTGTAACATTTAAACGAACACTTCAGGTACTTTTGTATATCCCTCAAAATGCAACTATACAACAATTTTAATTTAAACAAATGACAAAAGATTGCTTCAGGATGCTCTGCTGTCTCAAAACTCCTGAAAACTTAATCTGTATTCTGCTAATCTAGGTTACAATTTATCTTCAGGGGTTCTCCTGTAACATCATGCCTTGATGCTTTAGATTTAGCCTGACGTGATGGAAAAGGCTTCCTTTTCTTTCTTCTCCCATTCATCTGAAGAGCAGAAGTACACTTTGTTCCCGAGCTCCCCTGTCCCCTCCCCCCCAAATCAGATAGACTTTACTAAGGAAATTATCTTAAAAGAAAACCCTACAGATAAACTATGACCTAGATCGGGGAGATTCTGCCCAATTTACATTCAAAAAAGTTGATTTACTTTAAAAGATGTTATTGCATGCCACTCAAACTGCACTTTCAGCCATGGTTTTTATGGACTGAGTCTGTCATTTTTTATTTCCTAAAACCTGAGTTTACTTTAAAGAATGACAGAAGACCTTCTCAGGGTCAGCTGAAAGCATTCATAACCGCACACACCAGAAAGGAAGCGCTATAAAACTGAGAAGCCCTCAAGGATCAGTGTTTTGCTGAGGAGCAGCACGACCAAGCTGCCGCCTCAGCTCCCGCACAATGTCACTGCTCTTGGTTCAGTTCTGTCACCCAGCAGTGCCCTCCCGGGGGGAGGGTGGCTGTCTCCAGCCTAACGCTGCTCTGATACACTTCCAAATGCAATATAAAACAAAGCGCAGATGATTAGTTCAGAGAAGTCACCCTAAAGATGACAGAGGTGCTCCTGTAATTCAGACACTGTCCAGGCTTGCACCCCGCCGGGTCACTGGGATGCACTCAGCCCTGCTGCCCACTGCCAGCCTGGTTTCCTGCCGACAACTCCATGGAACGCGTGAGCCCGCAGCGAGTGTGGGATCTGGTGGGGAACAGGGGACCTGACCCATCTGAACCACTGTGTACTCAGCAGCCGTTCGTCTCCCAAATCCTGAGCTGTGGGAAAAGGGGATGCAGTATTCGAACGCGGTACTTCAGTGGGCACGGCAGCCCAGAGCCTTCCTGCTCACACTCCCGCCTGCACCCAAACGCAATCCTGCCAACGCCGGGCCCACCTGTGGGAAAGCCAAGCCTGCCACATGCCACGCCAGAACATCCTTCCCTGGCCTGCTGCTTCTGGGAAACACGAGGTTTCGGAAAGCAGCTCTCCCCTCCTGCTGTCCCTGCGTAACCTCTCAGGTGGCACATCCCGAAACCTGAGCACCACCTCCTACTGCACCTGCCACTGCCCAGTCCAGCCCTATGGGATGGCAGGATCTATCCCACAAGGCTTTGAGCCCAAAATCCCACTAGCAGGCTTTCTCCAATCCCCAGGAGCACATCAGCAGTACTTTCAAACACACGGACACAAAGACATACCTACGGTATGTGCTTCAAATCTCCACTTAAGAGACAGGAACGGTTCCTGGTTTTAGAGAAATGTTGTTTGCTTCAAGTATCAGCATCTTAGCTAATGGGTTTTTGCTTCTCTTCTACACTCCACAAATACTGGGCTGAGTAATGCATAGCCTAATTGACTGCTAAGGTCATTGGCCTGCTCTTTAATCTTATTTAGTACACTTTGAGACAGTTCATGAGTCATTAGGCCTTCATTCTTGGGGACACAAGGACATGTAATATACATTAATAAAGAGCATAAATGTAATCCAATGCGTGTGTTTTATTTTACAGATTGTGAAATTAGAAAGATGGCATTATATATTTCTTTGCTATGTTATAACTTTAATAATGTTGATGATTTTAATATACAATAAAAATGTTTGTCAGAGCCTGCTGGTGTACTCCTAACTTAGAACATGGCTGTCCATCTAAGAAAATTCTGTAAGTAGTAAAAGTCACACTTTAAATACCAACTTGAAGTAAAAAAAGGGCTCAAGGGAGACCTAACTTTAAAATTCCTTACTTGAAGGGGAAAAGAGAGACATTTTTCAAGCTGTTACTCATTGTATTAGATTTTATGATGCAAATTGTAATTCAGAGCGCGCACGTGTCAGGAACTTTGCAATACTTTTGAAAGGGATCAGCATCACTAATCAGGCACTGAAATCCAATTTCTGGGAGAATCTGGGAGCTCAAAGCCGAACATTTTCACTGGTTTGGGAAGATCTTTGAAAAATAAAGTTAAATAGTAATTATACATAAGTGTGCTTGAGAAACTTTACACCTGTCTTGACATGAATCAGATCTTTGCATGGATGATGAAATTCTTGGCATTGCTTTAGGTGATTGGGATGGCATTAGCTTAGGCAGGGTAAGAATTCAACAGCCACAAGCCTAGACAGGTAGGATAAAGGAGTTACTGACTCAAAAGGCATGGCAGCTTATCTGTGGAAGTCTAAACATGTTAATCATTTAACATAAACAGATCTGCTGATATTTTTAGAAAGGCATTTCAACTCATAAGTAACAATGTTAAAAAAAGGACACCAGCAACCCTAATCATATTTTCCACAGGTCCTCGCAGCTCCTTGCAGATTGTTGCTACTAAAACTCAAACTGGGGGAAGGGGGGGGAGGTGGAAAGAAAGGAAAAAAAGCCAAAGACAGGCAGCTGGGTTTGGGATTAGTACAATAAAGAAGTTGTTGGCAATTAGCCTTTGACTGCTGGCTGTGCTACAGACTCCTGCAACCTTTGTCTCCCTCTGCCTCAGTTCCCAGTCTATAAAATGAAGGTGATAATGTTTCCCTACCTCACAGGAACGTTCTCAGAATAAATCCATAAATGCCTGGGAGACACTGAGACACCACTGTGACAGAGGCCATAAAAATACCTAGGGAAAAAGAAAAAAACAACATAAGCATAGGTGTCATAAGCGACCATAACAGCAGAGATGTTCACAGGTTAAATGCAAAGCACACAGGTTTAAACTTCACTTAATGACACAAGTTCTTCATCCTGGGGAAGAGGCAGTTCAGTTAAGCACATACTCCCATTAAGACACTTTCAAAGCCATGACAGCAAGGGACAATTTCCCTTTTCCTCCTCGGACTCCACACGACCATGATAACCCACCACCAGGTACAAGTGGAAAAGGTGTTTCCTCTACAGATCACCAGCTCAGGTCCTCCATGACAAGTATCACATCCAAGAACCCCAATCACAGCAACAGACCCCCACATACAGAGAGTGCTCTTCCTCAGCCTCCATATCCAGTGCCTACTGCACAGCTGAGCTCTTCCAATACCTAAAAAAATTTCTTTCAGCCTAACATTTATTCCTGAACAGCTTTTATCCATTTGTTTTCATGCCAACATTGATCCAGTAGCTTAAATAGCTTTTCCCTACCTCTGAAGTTTATTTCCCTGACAATAAAAAACGAATTACACCACCTCCCTGTCAGGGCTCATTTGCCCACCCAAACCAAGAAAGTTCTTGGAGTTTGCTCTCAAGTGACTCCTCAGTTTTAGTATTACCTGCCTCCTCTGTCACCCCACTTCAGCATCTTCTGCCCAGCCCTGTCCTTGTGGCTTGCTGGCACCTTGTGACTGCACAAAGGCGTGTTTCTCCAGCACTTCCGACAGGTAACCCCCTCCATCCAACCCAGCTCAGAGCAAAAAGTTTCTCTCCTAATGCCTCCTAAGGTCATGACCCTGCACGCCATCACCACGGAAATACATCCCACTTTGACTGTTCTGGGTCTCGAGCTCTTTCTGAAAGATATCCTGACCCTTCACAGCTCTGACTGTGCCTCCCACCCGTCTCACGCGCGCTGCTCTGCTCTGTGTTGCCAGGGACATCACAGGGAACATGCATGGTCTCCCCAAAAACATACCTCCTGTCTCCAGCTTAGCAACTGATGGCTTGAGCTCAGTTACACCACTAAGCGTTCTCTTTAACGTGAGCCAAATCACTACATCCCTCAGAAGGATAAGTGATTCAAAATTATGCAAATGCACAGAATGCATTATTTAGTCTTTATCGTTTCCAAAGTACTCATTTCCCAAGCAGTTTCAGCACTCTTACACAGAGTGTGACAATGCCCTGAAATCCGGGTGTCGGACAGTTGCTGCGTCATGCACTGACCATCATATCCTCGGGGGGAGAGGGAAAGGGTTTGCTCCAGCTCAGAGGTGGGACATGGGGCCGGGACAGCCTGCCTGCCCACTGCCCCCTGTGCTCAGAGGTACCTCCACCTATCCCCTCATACACACACCCCTTGGGGACCCTCTCTCATCCCCTCGCCAACAAGGCTGACCAGCTCAACAAAAATCCCCTCCCTTTTTTCCACTTCCCAGGGGAGAGGGTAGTTCCCTTCCTCCTGGCACAGTGTGTGCAACCAGCTCAGGAGCTGCTCAGACAAGCACTGGAGCTGGCAGGAGGGGAACAGCAACCTCCCCCTTCTGCTGGCAGCGTGCCCTAGATCAGACGGGGATGTATTGGAAACCTCAGCCCAGGGAACCAGAATACACTCACCTTTCCAAGGACTCAGATCCATTTAAAACTGTACTCTAATAACCTTCACAAACAAATATATTATGCAATTTGTGTTATGCAGCGTTGACTTCAATGACTCTGTAGCAGTGCTTACACTACTATATTTACTTCTGGCACACACTGGCAGCCTTCACTGAAATCATTCTGAGCGTGTTCCTGTTATAAACCTGGAGGTCTTACCCTGCCAATATCTATGCACAATGCTTTTCAGTATGTTTTCTATGTTTTTCACAAGTTTGACTAAGTTTTCCCTCTTTCTTCTGCCCCTGCAAGCTCCTTTGTCAGGAACATGCCCCACCTTTTCCCCCCCTTTCACACGCTCCAAATTTTAGACCCCTGCAACTTTCCATCAGTATAAAGTCACCAACTCCCACCTTCAGCTTGTCCCACACTGTTGATTTTCACCCCTCAGGTGTGAGTTTCAGACAACCACCCTGGCACCTCCTGCCAGGCTTCCTGAAATTTGAGTAAAGGCCTCTTTTAGGCATGCAAACATCCAGCTTGACGCCCATGACCCAGATTACCATACCAAATATATAGAAGGGAGACTACATAAATTTGGCTTCTCCCTTCCCCCACAACTAACAGGATGACCATATTTCAGTACCAGCTCTTTCCACTCTCTTCATCAGTCTGCTGTAAGAATGGCAATAGCATCTCTGTGGAATCCATCCAGCAGCAAGTGGTTTGTTAAACCCCAGGAAATGCTGCATACAGAAAAGGATACTTAAGCTACTTAAAAGACAACCCTTTATTACATGCATAAAAATGCTTGAAATTTCTCTGAGCCAACACTTGAAATTAATAATCTCCTACAAACATATCAGCCTCTGCTGCTGATTGTTATATTGCTTTTTATGCATTTTTTTTTATTTATTCTTTAAAAACCCTATAGAAGTTCCTGTAGTTCTAACAGACATAGTTGCAATCGTCCATGGTTCACATTCATGTATTTCACTATAAACTCCTTTCTCCCAAAAGCATAAGTAGATTTTGCATTTGTATAGTAGGGGCAGTTCAAGTCAACTATTCTCAGCTACACCACAGCGACTCTACTGATAAGAAAAGGAAGGAGAAATGTAACAAAAAAAAAAAAAACCACCCAACAAACCACTTCTACATTGGAAATATTAAGACAAAGAGCAAAGAATTTTAAGATGAGGCTAGAAAACACTCTCAGTCATACAAAGCACTGCTTAACATGCAGTTTAAGACTTTGAAATCCCTGCCACAAGAGGACCCGTGCACACTGAAGCGATCACTTCAGCTCTGAGTTTCTTTGCATCTGTTTGTCTGACGCACATTTAAAATTTTACACTGATTCAGTTTTGGATATCGTAGCCAACTTTATAAAGCAGATGTTCTGCTTGTACAGGGAGAGGTGTTTGCTGCTGAGGATTAAACATTAACAGAACAAAATAATCAGCAGTGACGAAAGCGGTGATGGCAGTTCACTGGAGATAACCTCCTCCAGCAGCACACTGCAGTCCCCATCATGCTAATTTAGGCTGTTAGGAGCCTCGAGTGACGAAAGAGAGACCATATCAACAGGATTTTAGCACACTGAAGCGCACACAGCTTCCCCCCTCCCACAAGTTAAACTCAAGGCCAGGCTGCTGAGAGTTAAGTGCTGTGCTGCACATCCCCTGCAGCGCCCTGAGCAAGAGCCCAGCACCTCCAGCTGCACCCAGACACCTCTGACACTGAAAGCACGAGCACTACCTCCGTGGGTTTTGCCAATGTCCACGTGCCAAGTCCAGAAGAGTGTTTTCTGAAAACTCTTCAAGGCTGCTTTTTCAATCTGTGAGACAGTACTTACTGATCAGACGATACCAGTCGCCCTGAGCCTTTCATGCAGCAGTGACAACAGCAAGGAATTCCTCACCTCTTGGTAAGCTCACATACTGCCTGACGCAGCAAGAGGCACTGCGAGGGGCCAAGAAAAGCCACAACTTATCACAAGAAAATGGCAAATTGTGAAAAACCTGTATTGCAAGGTTAGCTGCCTAGGCACGGCGTTAATAGAGCTCCATAAATACCTCAGTCTAACACTGACAGAGGTTAAAAACCTATTATCTTTCCCAAATGACAGTGTGAACACATGTTCAATCGTACATCCCGCCTCACCAACCTACAAAGTAGATTCTGCTCTTTCAGCTTCCACAAATACAAACCACAGGGAGCTTTTTAAATGAAAGCATTATGAAGATTACATTAGGCAAGTTTGATCTACTGTAAAGCACTCGCACACAACGTTAAGAGGGAGAACAACCTTTAACACCTGCTTTCTCTTCAAACATAGCTCTATCTCTGTGCATGGCTTGGCTCCTGATGGGATGAAATCTCAAGCTAATTCATATGGCTTAGTCCACCAGCAAAGAATACTTTAAATGTCTGGGACCTATGGCCCACTAATACCGAATTGGTGAGAATATTCTCCTCGAAGCACACGCCCCAGAGAGCTGCTCAGCCAGCTGCCACCCTGCAGCACGGATCCACACGGCAAAGGATGTTTTCACCCCGGTGTGAAATGTTGTGACACGAGAGGAGGTGCGGCAGCTGGAAGAGGAGTGCGCAATCCAAGCAGTGTTGAAAGTCATCATCATAAATATTCACAAGCAGGCTGATTTGTTTTCTTACTAATAGCGCATTGTTATTCACAAATATTAATTAGTCTCTAAATACCACCTGTTACTCAGCCCTCCCCTCTGCTGAGTGCCATGGGCTCCCTGGTTGGCTCCCTGGCTGCAGAGGACTGCAGACCCTCTGTGCTGCTCAGAGATTTAATGATGTTTCAACTTCCAGAGCTCACTCAGCTACTGGGAGGAGAGGCAGGGAATAATTACTTACTTACATCTTTCTCTGCTGACCCCTCTGGAGGATGAAATGAACAGCTTTAATGGTCTCTGAAGGGAGGCTAGTCCACTCCTCCTTAGATGGGAAGGAATGACAACTGCACCAGTAGGTCTTTGGAGTGGAGAACAATTTTCAAGATCCAAACTTCAAAGATTTTTAAAAGGGGAGAGTTCAAACTCAAAATTTCTCCCCACTGGAGGAAGGAAAGCTGCTAATGCAATCACTTGTGTTTCCAGCAATCACTCACACTTCAGACAGAGCTGAGGCACCAGGAATTGCCTGTCACATCCTACAGTACAAATAAATCTCAGTCCGCCTGGAGGAAAGCTGTTACAAATCTCAGCAATTTTCTCTGGATTTCTTTAGATCACTTCCTCAAAAGATCTCTCTGTAGGTAAGAGGTACAGATGCAGGCAGACAGCCAATACAGGATTCCTCCTCCCCATTAGCAGCAGCGAAGGTGTTCTCTCCTCTTCCTAATCACGTGCATCACCCATAACATGAGAAAGTTGGGCAGAGCATTGGTGAAACTAGACAGAGCACTAGTAAAATGCACAAGTTGGTAGCACACTTCAGGTTGAAGATGTGACACAAAATGAGTGATGAGGTACTGCCTTGGTCTCTACAAACCCTGGATAGAATACCCCTCAGACCTCTGAAACACACATATCCTGCTCAGCGTCAAGCAGAAACAACCAGGGAGGATGAGCTTTTCCTGATGAACCCAAACTCGTACAGTAGAAGGAACGGGGCTCCTTTGAGCGTGGGCTCACACCTAGTCCCACGGCAGGAGGTGAACCTGAAGTGTCCTCCTCGCAGATGCCAGCAGAAAGACTTAAGCTCCAAAACCCCGCATTTGGCATTTCCACCGTCTCAGGAAGCAGTTGCTGCCTTTTCAGTGTAAATGCAGCACGAAGGTTGTTATCTCACAGCTGACAGACACGATACCAAGGCACAGACATCATCTTGTGTGCTTCCCAGGAAGGAGACAATCTATTCAATACACCTTTCTGCAGCATCAGATTTTTCTTACCAGCACGATTTCACTGGTACAGCCCAACCTGAATCCTCAAGAGGTTTTAGGCATCAAGCCATCAGCTATACAGAACAACAGGAGTAGAACAGGAATTACAGATTTAAGGTGAAAAATCGGAGCAGTTTTTGCTGGAAAACGTAACTAAAGCACAATTTAACCTTGTCCTGGCTAAACATGAAACGGGGGATATGAGGGCTTGGTATCCTTAAACTCCCAATAGAAAAAAAATCTCTGCCATAGCTCCTGCATACAGCAATAACCCAGGACTATCAGGATTTTCTGAGAGTTTGGTTAGCCTCACGCTGAAGTTCCTAAGATTATAAAACCAGCAAGTGGGAGGGCAAGGAGCACACAAGAATGTCTAAAGCCATTTTCTCAGTGACTGACAAACACAGCACTGAATTTCTTAGGGACTCGGATGGCTGGAGCTGAAGTTAAGCTTCACTAGGGCTATATTTAGTTCTGCACAAATACAAATTAGGAAACACTTTCTTCCCAGTCGCTAATGCAGTGTGACAGGAAACAATTATTTGCTCAGTGTCTAATGTTACCTTTGGTGAACATCTAGCTTGCAGAAATTGTATATTGTATAATAGAGAACGAAGCTGATATTCTGTAAATCAGTGAGAAAACTCATTTAAGAAGATGAAGCAGCATTTGAGTTGCACACGTTTGAGCTACACCGGTCGCAGCTATGCAGTTAGTGCTGAGGCTTCTTCTGCTTTGAAAGCAGACAAAACTACAAAGTGAGTTTGTTTTCCAAAAAGTACATTATTTATTCAAGAACTCTGTGGATATCTAAAGAATATCGTGGCTCCTCCTCCAAAGTGTAAAACAGAGCTGGGCACAAAGACAGAACAATTAAAATAAAAATAAAATTCATCTTTTATGATTTCTGAGTGCCAGTTTATGAAAAATGCAATTCTGTGTCACAAGGGAGCTCTCAGCTCAGCAATTGCTTCAGTCTTCAATGTCTACAAAACACAAAAGACAACAAAATGCACGATTCAAATGAAGGGCTAGTTAGACCTCGGAGAACCAAGCCATGATTGTATAAAGGAATCCCACGTGCTTCTGAAGTGCTCAAAAGGCCGCCCTCAAAAAATCCTAGGCATGTGGCTGAGAAGAAACGCTGCAACTGCCTACTGCAGCAAGAATGCCACCTAACAGGCTTGGAGTTTCCAAGCCACCCACCACATCACCCTCACAGGCCAAGGAAGTTAGAAAGCACAAACCCCACCGCAGAAACGTGTCCTTTCTTCTGGCACCACCAGGCAAACACTTGCCAGGCCCTTCACTACACTGATTCACATGAGTATTTCTAGAGCTGGAGGAGGTGCCATTTCGTGCTTGGCTGAAGTGATTAAGACCCAATATAACCAGAAAGATGCATTAAGTGCCTGCATTCTGATGGGCTGGTGACCTTTCCACTTGCAGCTCCCGTTGAGATGGAGGGCAGATGAGCACTTGGCACCATCCAAAAGACCATCAACAGCCAAGACTTCTTCAGCCAAAGCTGGACTACTAAAATACATGCATGTCTTTGCCTAACCTTCCCCAGTTTTCTTCTGGAAAAAAAAAAAAAAAAAAAGATGATAAACATTTGGTTTCTTGGTATTGTTTTGTAAAAGATTATCTGTTATTTTGACAGGAGGTTCTGGGAGCAGGCAAGAGTGAAATGTGAGTTCTGGGTGCAAAGCAAACAAACCTCTCAATGTAAGGCAAAACATTTCTTAAGACATTCTGAACAATCTCTCTTACCTACAAGTGCCAGGCATGACTAATTTTGATGAATAAGTTACAAAGATTTCCAGGGAGAAATGACACCTCCACTACTCCTACCTGTACAAAATCCAGGAGCACTGCTTATATGCTCTATCTTTTTCGAGGATCCTGTGGCAAGGGGGAAAAATTCAGGTTTGACCAGGAATTTTGCTTCAGGTGTCCATGAGGTCCTGCCTGTGGCTTACTTGCTACATGTTTACCGTAACAAGGTAATTCCTACAGTGCTGTCTATATTGATCAGCAAAGCCAGTGCTGAAATTAAAGACTTATCTTGTCTACACTGCTGGAGGGAGGGGGGAGCTAAAGTTTTGTCAGATGTACCCCACTGACACGCTACCATTTCATCCCAGCACAGCTGTACATCTCGCCCCCGTTTCCAACAGCGTCAAAAGAGCGCGAACAACCGTGGATCCGCATCACAGGGGTAGAGGTGCACATCAATATTCAGCCCACAGATCTTGCTAGTACCAAAGGGCAGCAGCTACGTCATTTTGTTCAGAGATGTACCAGATTAAAGGCTTTCCTCTTTCAGCAGCACTGACACAGCCAGACTGGTACGCCAATAAAGGCACGAGCCTGATAAAACAAGAAGTGGCTGAAGCTCTTCACGCAGCTGATGCAACATCAGTGTATTTTCTCCCTACTCATGTTATTCCTGTACATGTAGCACTACAGGAACACTCTCCATGACTCAACAGGAATAGCTGGTGTCGAACTTTGCTGAAGAGACCAGACTGGACTTTCAGCAGTCAAGCACACATAGGCCACGTTCACCTAGTTTCCAAGAAGCTTTAAAGTCATTATATGACTCAACACTGCTCCTTGACTATTCTCTCAAAGGAGAGGACACAAAGCATAACAGTGCTCTACCTTGGAACACGATGAACAATTTCCCTGGAACAGGCTCATTTTCACTAGAAATCTCATTTCACACCTTCTCTCACTCCTCCAAAAACTCATCCACTTGCCCTCTTCATCACAGCACTAAAATAATCAGGAGGAAAATTAGGAACCTCCTTTCTGATATGGGTTCCCACATAGCACCTCCTCTCCCCCCGCTTAGAGTACTGAGCCTTTAAACAAATGTATAACATGAATGGAGTCTGGAAGAACTTAACAGAGCTTTACAGAATGAGGAAACAAGGATGACTGGCATACAAATTATTATTAGCTACTGAGTAATCAAAGGGATAAAGACACGTGTTCCAAGAATTAAGAGTAGCTAATTATCAGTAATTAGGATTAGAGTTACTCTTTTTAAGAAATTAACTACTACACATCAGCCTAATGTGTCTTTTCTTGCCTACAGAATATCTGGTAGTGGATAGGATCCCCTAAATAATGGTTCTCTTTTCATCCAAATCATCCGTTCCCCAGACAGTCACCCCAACCTTGGACTCTGCCAAGGGTAAACCAGAAGAAATATTTCGTTCTATACACAAGATCTCAAAACCCCAGCTCTCCACGTTATTTAAGCCACAGTAACACTGCTGTCCAGGAAAAACTCAACTAGCTTGGAAAAGAGAAGGAGAGCAGAACACGGTTACTGCCACTTTGCCCAGGCTGAGCTAGCAAGGAGTGCTCTCCAGGCACTGCTCAGTGGTTCACCTCCTCATCTTTTGCAAGGTTTTAACTCCACATCAAGTAGACTCCTGCAGTGAACTGACTTTAAGGGAATCAATCGAGAGAGCTTCGGAGGCTTTTAGAACAAGAGAAAACCACAAGGGTAACTTGCCAACACCAGCAGAGCAGAACAGCTCTACCACTGGGGTGCAGAAACGAATTTCAGACAGTAAGACATCCAAACAACTGCATTACTACAAACTTTTAAGAGTCACACTGATTTAGGACAGACAGCATGAAGTCAGAGCTAGGGTTGCTCTTTTGAGGATTAGCGGCTCTCAGCCTTCTTTGGTTGCCTTGTGGCTTACTCCACGCGACAGTAAATTCAAACTGTAATGGAAAAAAGACTTATGTTATAAGAAACATTCTGAAATTAATGCAATACAGTGGAATGGTTTGATTGGTTTTAATCCATCACAATTGACTCAGACCGTCACAACAGGATAATCTTCAAGCAGCTAGCAGTAACATCCTGCTCCAGCATACATCCAAGAAAGGCAATAAACAGCATGTAGGAAAATTTCAGAGGAACTCTTAGATCAAGTTCACATTCGTGTTGCCAGAAATGTGTCCTCTACTGCACTGAGGAGCTGATGTTTATCTGTCTCTCTACAAGGCTTTTGACACAAAGCCCAAAGACCCTTAAGAATACATTAACACTGGAGAATTAGTAGCAACATCCAAACCAGTAAACAGCTACTACAAGCAAACCCTCACTTGAAGTCTAATCAAGCTTTATTAACATCTTTATGAAACATACTAAGTTCTTGTCTTTCCTCCTTCTTTAAAAGGGTAAGAAAAATTATAAGTGAAATGGCATCAGTCTGCATGAACCAAACAGGTTTTCCTTCCAGCAATGCTCCTGTCCCAGACAAGAGCTGGAATTGCAAGTCACTCACACTGGAACATCCAAACCCCGCCAACTGACTAAAGGTGAGATGCAGCTTAAAATTAAAATACAGGTGTCTAAAGTGAACACAGAACAACACATTTACTATATCACACGTCCATTACTACAGAGCATCTATTCAGATGTACATTAAATGTGGATGGATACACTCACAAAATCTAGACAAGCATATTTTTAAATAAACAACTTTTCCCACTCCCGTACCAGAATTATCATGAGTTACGATCCCCAGTGAGTGATCTTCTATAACACAAAGTATTAAAATCAAGACCACTCTAAAAAGATATTTACAATACAAACGCTCTAGTTTTTGTTGAGTAAAATAAGTCAAAATCCTGTCTCAGAAACGCCTGTATTTCTATTTTATATATGTGAATAGAGCACAAAAAAACCTGAATATCTTGATAATAGTAAAATAAATGCATCACATATCCATTTTGTTCTACAATTCGACCTTTATACCATCTTGCACTGAAATATTTGTGTCTTTTGAAACTCACAGAAAACTGAATGTGACAACCAATGCAACAAACACACTACAACACAGATTCCCACATTACTCATAACAGCTATATCAGCACTACATACTTAGAAGGATGTTAACAGTACCAAATACTACAGTAAAGATGGACAGTTTTGGATAGTCAGAATTCTTATTTCTTGTAATCACAAATACAAGAAATCTTAATTTCTTGTGATCCTGTAACATTCTTATGTAAGTGACACCCAAGAAAAGAATCTCTCAGATAAATTCATGTATCCTTCCACATTAAGGGTTTTTCCTTGAGAAGCAAAATAAATGTTTACTTTGAATGTTTATTTAAATAACGCCCTAAAGTACTTAATAAAAATTAGGCTTATGTTCCTAAAGCATCACAAAATATTTTATATACTTGTAAATACACATAACATTAAAATTAATTTCTATATCAAAAGTATTTAAATTTAATATACCTTCAAAAACGCTACATTTGCTTGCCATGTCTACAAGAAAGGCAAATCACCAGGCTAAACAACTGAAAGTAATGCACTAAACCAACTCTAAACAGCGATTGACCTTTCGACTGATGGAGAAATAGCTTTTTTCCTCATTTCAGTTTATCCAGTTAATTCATTTCAAAGACTTGATTTGCTCAAAAGAAATCAATTAAGAAATAACATAGCATGAAGATCTTGAAATAAACACTAAGTGCAAGAGGATGAGATCTACCATTTACAAAATCATCCAGTGCCAAAAACATTTTCCAGTCACTATCCAGAATTAATACTGTAACTATTTTAAACCTTGAAAGCCCTCCCTTAACCCATTCAAAAAGCAAAATGCACTGAAGTTTGCTTTTGACTCATGTGCCAAGTAAATTTAAGAAAAACTTAGTTCACAATTTAATACTGTTTCATGCATTTTACCTGAATTCAAATTTTGACATCAATACTACTATATATTCAGCACTCGATGTGTGTTAATTAACTATTTTACTACCAAAAATATGAAATATCTGAATGTTTATTTGGCATAGTCACACAGTTATAACATATGCTTATAAGGTTGACAGAAGGTGTCACCTTAACGCTAAAGCTGTACTTAGCAGCAAGTCAAGGCAATCTAATAATTACCAAACTACTAATAATTAACCTCTCCTTTGAGAAACGTAACAAAGTCAGATCAAAGTAACCAATCTACTTCAAAGTTTCTGCTTGATTTACATCATTATTTAAATCATGTGTCAGAGAACAAGATTTTTATTGCAAAGCAGAAAAAAAAAAAAAAAAAGAGAGTGGAAAGATTTAATGAACTCTGACAATGTTTGCTATTTTTAGCCCCATACCAAAATCACCATGTATTTGGCAGAAAGACTCCTGAAGGTCCTTGGGCTATCCTCTTGGTTTTGTAGCCAATAGCCTTTCATTTCGGAATACTCTGATGGTGTAGGGCTCAGGAGTGAGTTATTTCACAATTACTCGGGAGCTGGAAAGGCTGGGATGCTTGAGCAGATTTCAGCATATCCCTAATCACACTGGGATTGTGCTCCTGCTGGTGAGTGAAGCCTCCAAGTATCTCCTACTCATCCCTGCACCAACAAGCAACATCTCAGTGATACTTCAGAGCCCGCAGTGGGATTAAACAAAACATCCCAGAGCTCTGGCACGATGTTTTACTGATGAGGTAAAGAAAGGAGGGAAGGAAAACCTCTTATAACTGCCAGGGTATTTTTCCTTTATGACAAGAATTAAAGAATTACGAGAAACGTACAAAGTTAATGCAGACAAATTATATTTTTTTTTTAATCTCACTAGTATTTTAATTAAAACCTTTTGTCATGTCTGCTAAGCAAGTTCCAAGTATTGCAGTGCAGTAGCAATGGTAATGCAGAAGTCTTGTTATGCTTGGGGAAAAAAAATGTTTTCAACTTTTACCAAATCAGCGACTGTAATCACTAGAGGAATAAATCAAATTTATAGCAAGCAAACACAAGACATAATCATTTTTTTGTGTGGCCATAAATGAGTTTTTGTTGCAATGTGATAAAGTTTAACATTTTCTGCATGTCAGACAGACTATTTTGATAATATTCTTTACATTTCCTCCTTATTAACGAGATGAAAAATTTGCTATTAAGATATGCAAGTCATCACAATACATCTTGTTACTGGATAAGCTTCAACAAAATCTCAAAGTACTTTTTTCTAACCACATTAACGCAACAAATGCGTAGCCAAAATTCTTGCTTCGGTATTAGACAAGATTCTCTTCTTGCAAAATACGAAGGGGGGAATCCAGCAAACTATGGCAAATCAGTTGGTTGTTGTTGGGTTTTTTTTATGCTGCAACAGGGGAGACAAAAGCAGTTTTATATTTCATTATATTCAATTTTTTTTTTCAATTCAACTGAATGCTAGACTGAAAAAAAGTTGGTGTTTTTTTTTTTTTTAATCATGCCAAGACTACCTCTGCTATTTAAAAGTGTTTTCACATCTCCACTTTCACTACTAACCTTTTGTGAAGAACGATTTCTGATTGCTAGGCTATTTTTCATTTGCCTACCTCTATTCATGAAAAGAAGGGAGCATGTAAAATGGCAGATTTGACAGACTTTAGAAAACTTGAATAGCTCGCATACGTAAAACCGATTAGGGTTCTGCAAAGCCTAAAAGTAATGTTATCAAAATTTGGGATCTCTTCGGTATACAATGGCACTGCTAACCACGGAACACTCGCTGGCATCAAACCACAACAGCACTTCCTGAACACAAGGGATCTGCTCTTTGCTTGAACGTCAGTTTGGGAGAGTAAATTCGTACATGGCACACACACACACATTTGAGCACATACACAAAGGCTGCCTGTAATCAAATAAACCTGGCAGCACGCACCTGAAAAAATTATTTTTAAGAGACCGCCTAGCTGAAGTCAGCAAGACAGTGCGGACCAAGTTACCCAAGAAATCTTCATTTACGAATTTCAGTTTCCCCTTGATGTGGTCTGAAAAAATTACAGTGGAAAGGATACAACAAAAAATACTGCAGGTAGACTGTCACCTCTGTGAGAGATGGCTGAGAGATGCCACCCCTACGGGAAGGATGGCTCCGAAAATGTTTCTGCAAGATCGCTGCGGAAAGACCTTTATCAGCTAGTGACTATAAATTTATTTTCTGCAAAGGAACCTTCTGGCATAATGTGCAGAGAAAGGACATAAAAGGCAATCTGTCTGCCAGTGAAACTAAAAAGTGAATGTGAAGGCAGGAGAGGCAGCGTATTTTGCTGAAATATGTAAATGTGCCACTTAGACCTCAATGCATTGCCACTGTGTGACACCAAAGAGTGAAATGGTTCTGATCTCTGCTGACAATATTTATACTGAGAAAGCCTCCAGTATTTCATACAAAGCTCCTAAATGCCCATCACCTTTTCTCCAGAAGCAAGAGAGTTGGGTGAGAGTCTTCTGCAGGTCTGGCAATGGAGCCTGTGGACCATCTCGCCAGCATCACTTGTTTCCATCTCAGCAGCACTCACCTATCTACTTCCAGAAGACAACTGAGGACCATGGAAAACAAATTCACTTTGTTTTCTACAGCAGAAAAGATATAAAATCACTCAGGAAGGACCACTGCAGCCTGCATCACCAGCAGGGCAGGAGGCCAGCATCACCTGCACTGCTGGTCAAGGCACATGAAGACCACAGCTCTGCAGAGGGGGATAGGATGCTTCTGCCTGCAGAGAGCTTAAGCAATCAAATAATCCAGAAACGAGTTTGGGCTTTTCCTTTCTTCTCAGTTCTGTCAGATGCATACACAGAAAAAATTAGGACCCATATAATACAACTCAATTTTCAACAAGGCAATATTAAAATATAATTAGCTAAATATTTTAAAATACAAATATGAAGATTAAGTAATGCTAAAAGAGGGCGCAGGATCTAAAGGGCAATGGATCTACAGATACACTTTTGAATATTTAACCAACTTTTTTCCTGAGGCCACAGGATCCAAAGGGCAATGGATCTAAAGATACACTTTTAAATATTTAAGCCAATTTTCCCCCTGAATTTTTATCATCCTATTAACATAAGTTTATACATTTTGTATAATAAGTTTGTGCATTACAATGTTTTTTTCAATTGTTTAATCTTCCTATTTCTGTTTTTTTAAACATCCAGCAATTGCTCAAGCCTCTGGGTGTATTTATTTTAATTAAATACAACAAAACCGAATGAAAAGCTTTTGCAGTTTTTGAAAGAGGAGACCACTCAGAATTTTCCTCCATGTTTTGCAATAGAGATCTGTCAGATACATCCCCAGAGTAACCCCACCAAAGACAATAGATGTGCCAGCAGCAATTTGTCTGCATTGTGAAGGCAAACGTTTAACAAACAAAATAAAACGAAGAGTAATTTAATATTTGTATTGTGTTTGCACAAAGAAGTGCTGATGAGAGCAAATACTGAATGCACGGGGTAGCACCATCCTCCCTGTGCCCGCGCAAGGGGACACGCCCAGACCCCAAATGCGAGGGGGGATGGACAAGGTCTGGGACAGACTGACCCTCTGTTCCACCTTGACTTCTCTTTAAGCAATTAAAAGCATCTGTATTTATTCCACAGCGATGGATATTGGCGGGTTTTGACAAGAGACCTGCCCTCCACCAAAACCCAAGCAAGACTGCACCCCACACACACATGCCGGCAGGTCCTCACTCCACCAGCGGGTTGGCAGAGCACCACTTGTCCCTCCAGCAATTCCTACTGACACACCTGTGTCTCAGCCCTACTGCACTCACCACCTTCCTGGGTTTTTACTTTTTGTAAGAGTGCACTCAAACCTCTGGTGACACCAGTTTAAGCACACGGGGACCAGTCCCTCCACTCTCCATGTTCCCCAGCAAGTAGGTGATGCCAAGCTCTGCCTTCTCTTCACTCACTGCCATCTGCCCCCACCGTCAGAACAGCACAGTTCAAAACACTGAAGGTAAACAGAAAGGCTTAAAAGGCTTCCTCAGAGTATCAAGCCAGAAAAGCATCTTCTCAATATTTATGCCTTTCTCACTGCAACCAATTTCTCCCACAAAAAAGGCCGCTTTCAAGGTAGACTCCTTGCGCTGCATTGGGGCAGACTCCAGCAGCACTACAGATACCGTCTGAAGAGGTTTCCTAAAGTCCTGCACTGACATGCAGGAACTGCACATGAAAGGAAAAAAACAGGATCTCCATGGTCTTCCAAGCCCACTACTCTAACAGCATACAAATTCAGAGTAGACAAAGGCAGACGACACTAAAAACACGTGCTGCTGCTTTGGAATGTCATTTCATAGTGTTTATAATAACCAAAAAAGCATAACGGCAATTCAATGAAGATGGTTTTATTTTAATAAGCTTACACTGATGGGAAGTTTTTCACCAAACCCACCATTTTACTGAAAAGGCAAATACAAGTTCAAAATAAATTGCAAGGCAGCATTTTAGGGTGGCTATCCATGTAAGTTATTGAATACAAGCAAAGTTTAACAAAAGGAGTAGCAAACAAACAATTTCACACCAAACAAATTGTCCTGCAGTTTTTGGAAATAACCTGAAAGTAGAATACTTCAGCAGAGACTGTAGACTACTTAGAAATGGTCTTCAAAGTCTGAAGAAGACTGAGGGACAAGCAGTCTCTTCTTCTGCAACAGTTATCCAAGTGGTGCTCCTGAAACTCACAGAAAATTCCTCCTCCCCCACCCCTCCCTCCTTCAGAAAACTTTTAAGTCATATTTGCTCAAACTCTATTTCTTCTATGCTAACAGAGAGCCTCTCTGTATATTAGGTTTCAGCCTCAATTTTTACATCTTTATATATTTCACCTCATTCTAGACTTCCCCTCACCAATTCTAGAGATCTGCAGAAATAATTTCCCGGAGTGAATTACTTATTAAAAAGCAAACACAGCAATGAAAGAGCCCAAACCAGGTTCTGTGCGAGGCCAAAGTAATAATCCCAACCCTGTGATCTCTCCCAGGCAGCCAACAAAGGGGCAATTACAGTGTAACACCAAGACACAGCTCACATTTTGGGAGGATTACAACCAGAAACATGCTGCTAATATTCACGTTTAAGATCTCCCAGGGCCCCATTACTTCTTTCTTTTTCAATAACATATAGGATTTCTCTGGCATTCAAAACAAAATCAAGCCTTAACAATCCAGTTTCCCAAAATTTCCTTCCTTTTAATTATGACAATACAGAAATTCATGCAGAACTATTCAGGTATATACCTGGCCAGTTTTATAGCTTTATTCGTACCCTGGGTGAATCATATTTATTAAATTATATATAAACATGGTGTGACATTCTGTCGGGTTACCTTTCATGATGCAATTCCATCCTACAGAAATAAGGCCTGAAGATGGTTTTATACAGTCATTTGGAAATTTAATCCTGGGACAGACGTCTAAAAAGTGTCAGAGAAACAACCTGATCATCTGAAAAGCTTCCAAGGGGGTTGCAATTCCTCACTCCCCTAAAACCTTTTGGCTCCCACCTTTTGGTGGGTGGTGGGAGTGCTGCAGGGACAGGATGGGCTCCTGCCCAGGGCACCAGGAGCAATGTGTCTTCTCTGAAGATCATCAGTCTTTAGATTGATTAGAAGCAACCTGACCTAATGCACAAGCCCCACTCAGGTATCACATCTTTATTACCTCTGTTTCATGGTTATCCATTATCATCCAACTTGCTTTCATCCATTCCCAAAGTTTCAGAAGGAAGAAGTACTTAAAAGAAAAAAAAAAAAAAAAGAGAAAAAAACCCCAAACCAAAACAAAATAACAACAAGAAAAAAAGTATTGAAAACTTCAGCAGGGTGGACAGAAATTGCTAAGTACTGACCCAAAAAAGCACACCTGACACCACAGTGGTGTACATCAAGGCCAGAGGAATGCCCTGCCCTTAGAGACCACAAACTCCCTCAAAAGCTCCCCTTGTTCTCAAAGTTTCAAATCATGCTAAAAAAACCAAACTAAAAACAAACAAACAAACAAAAAAAACCAAACAAAAAACCCCACAAAAAAATAAACCAAACAACCAAGGAAACCCCAAACGAACAAAAACAAACAAAAAAACGCCAAAACACCAAAACCACAAACCACCACACCAAAAACCCACAGCTCAGTTTTCTCCTCCGATAAATGGCCAGTGGGCAAAGGAGACCTCACATTTCCCGAATCCTCACACCAAAACACCCCCATCATCCCTGCCACTAAGTATGAATGACGCTCCCCCACAGCCAGGAACCACCTGCAGGACTCACTGCCACTCCACCAGGTTTAGTTTATAACACCCCTGCCTGCTCCCCCAGTACTAAAGCTCGGCAACTGATCTCCAAACCAACCAGGCTCATCACAAAGACACACTTAGTCCTTCAAGAACAAGTTGTGTTGTAGCAGCACTGACCATTTCACGGAACTTTAAATTAAATATGACATAAAGGCTCTGCTTTAGATGCCCCTTAATCGGTCTCCTGTTTATGACTTTACACAACCCCACCCTAAAAAGCACACCTGACACCACAGTGGTGTACATCAAGGCCAGAGGAATGCCCTGCCCTTAGAGACCACAAACTCCCCCAAAAGCTCTCCTTGTTCTCAAAGTTTAAATAAAAAAAAAAACATAAAAACTTGTCAAGTAGTAATTTCTCCAGCAATGTTCAACGCACCAAATGCTTCCCCGTGCAAGCCAAGCGATGACCCACCAGCCCCCACAGGAAAGCCAACAGAATGATTTTATAACTTTCTCTTTCCCCCCCCAACAGTTCATTTAACCTTAACCCCCTGTTTCTCTTCCATTTCCAGTCAGATGGCTTCCTCAGCTGAAAAATTTAATTCCCGATAAGACAACCTTTCAACCGACAGAAAATGGACTTCTGAGTAAGGGCAACCGGCTGCACCGGCGGAGGTTGTTCAGTTCTGTTTAGGTTTGTTTTTGTTTTTTTTCCCCATTGTCCTCATAATCACCACAACATCGGCGGACACAGAAATGAATTAAAGTGCAAAAAAATCCTGATGTGTCTTGATTGCACAAGGCGCTGGCCAGCAGGCTCAGCCTGGCACCCCCGCCGCTCGCAGGGAAGAGGCACAAGGCGGCTGCACAGAGAGGCTCCCACAACCAGGAAAATTCACTGCAGAGGTAAACTCACCATCCTAGTAACGTGGCTTTATAGACAGCTCTAAATTTACAGCATCACAACACTTTACGATGTTAAATAATGCATCGCATGTTGCACACATATTTTTTTATTATACGGTTTTCCACTTTGAAGACTTTCGAGGATCCTACACAAATTGCAGACAGCTGTCTATTACTGCTAGTTGACAAGTTATTAAAAATTACATTATCTGATCATTTGAGAAACAGAACGCTATAGTGCCACTGTTTACTATGCTTTAACACGTGCATAAAAAGGAATGTTGTGGTCCAATTTTTAAGTGCTTACCCTTACGAAGAAATTAGCTTTTTAAATAAAGATCTACTGCTTTTACAGCATCTGAATGTGAACTGCTGCATATTCTGCACATAAAAAAGTATCACACTGAGAAGAGCTGTACTGAGTGAAGAAACTGCCACTGGAAATACTGGAATTCTCTAGCTTTCCTGTAACTAAAATCCTGAAATAAATGCTGTATTAGCATATCTGTTTATGCTTCATTTGCTGCTAACAGAGCTTGGTAAAGACTCAAGGAGCAGGTAAATTACAGAGCAAGAACTGTAAGTCAGGACAGTCAGCTTCCAACTTGTTTGAACTTGACTGTATATTGCTAAGCTCAAACAGAATGCAAACTGCTGCCCTGTAACAGTTTAGATCACATGTTAAACATCTTTCAAGCATAGTTATTTGTATTTTAATATTGCCTGAAGGTCCTAAACCAAGATTGTAACCCATGATCCTGGATTTTCCACCATGCAGTTCCTGTCTTGGAAACGTTATGATCTAATACAGACAAGATGCAACAAAGAAATACAACGAGCAATGAAGGGAAGAGGAGAGTGGGAAGTCCTCAACTTAAAGGTACAGTTAGTTAGTTCTCTAACTACTGAAAAATCCCTCTAGGCAGGCAGTAAATAAAGATAAATAGGAGTAGCCTCCACAGGAGCCCCTTTGAGGAGCAAATACTTAAGCAGTTCTGAGAAGCAGCTACAGGGCTTTGAAACCTGAGCCCTAACTAGCATTAAGTCATATAATTTATCATCTTAAACATTAACAATTTGCAGCAGAGGAATAATAAGCCATCTATATTCTTATCATTTTCTAGACAATTGAAAGGAATTGTTGCAAGTGATCAAGCAGCAAGAGCTCATACAACTCCTTCAAGTGCTCTTGGTTACATCAGCTATTCCCACATTGCCAAAACACAAAGGTCCTTCATGAAAGGCAGGTAAGGTACAGCTGGTCTAGGAAGGTGGAATTATAACCACTCATTTTCACTGCACTTTCAACAGGAACCACATTCACCGACGTTTCTAGTTGCCTTAACTAAAGGCCATTTGCCTCTTCACGAAAGCAAACTAAGGAACCTCAGATTACCACGAACACCCTTGCCTGCTCATCTTATTCCTCCTTTGCAGATTTAAACATTCAAATTAAATTTGCGGATTTTAATTTGCGAGGCTCATTTCTTATCACCACCAACCGTTTTGTAAGCCTAGTTAGATATTCTTCTGTGTCCAGAGAACCCAGTGAGAAGAGGTCTTCCATTCTGGATAGCACCTCAATAAAAATTACATAAACACCCCCTGAATTTCATACATCCAGTGCAGTAATACATTCAGCAATATAACTGGTAACTCTCAAATCATGTAACAAACAAATAAAACGAAACACAAGTTTGAGTCATTTTCCATGACCACATTAATCTTCCCAAAAGCCACACTTGACTGTGACTGATTTGTTCTTGCAGAGTAAAACAGCTTATGTTTAAGGACCAGTAATGGTCTTTGCCTCATGTCACAACAGGGGATGGAGGGAACCAAAACCCATAAATTGAAGCTGAAAGCTTGTCCAGGGCTGACACTGCGGAGTAGAACCTCCAAGGGGAGTAAGTTACTACCAAAAGAAAGCCACCACCAGTGACAACAAACCTTGACACTGTAACATCACAGGTGGAGAGACAAAAAAATCCCCCCCCAATTTACTAAATAACCATCAAGACCTGCAGCTGTAAAGATTGATTACAATCACTGTTCTAGTGGGGTTTTTTTAATTACTGAATGCTCCTCCTCCAAAAAACATCATCTGTAATATACCGAACCTGGGTTTCTGAGCAAAATATATGTAACGTGGAATCCAGCCAAATACTACCGATTACACTGTCTCAAAAGTCTGCTGGCAAGGTATGCGTTGTTTCAAAATAATCCTAAATTATGGAGCCTTCGTTCTTAATGAAAATAATCTGTTATCTTTTGCCTATCTCAAGTTACCAAATATTTACTTCCTTGGACAAGGTAAAAGACCTTCTTCAGGTCCTTTATTCCCACTGAGTGGCCATGAACATGAATATGCATAGCAGTAAAAAAAGGATATAAAAATAGAAAGAAAGATAACAGAAAAAGACCTACTACTATCAATATTTGAATAATGAGGCAGCTTTATCTTCATCAGTATATCAACTTATTCACACAGGGTGACAAGAATATATTAAAGCTATTCTGAAGCTGGGCCATTAAATTGCTTAGACAACCTGTTAACCAGTGCTGCTGGCAATTAGGAATGCATTCTCACTGGAGGTTTTCTGTAGAGCCATGCTTCAAAGGTTCAATGGGCCGTACATTAACTTACCAAGAAACATCCTGAGAACTGCTCCTCTGTCATGTAAGCTCACTGCTGCCAACTAATTAAACCCACAGTTCATATTCTGAAGAAGTCAATGTCCTCCTGCCAGTACAGCATCTGAGCAACCACGAGAAAGGTAACTCTGGTTAGAAAAAGCTGCCAGGCTACACTAATCAATGCTAGGTTGGAAATAAATGTCCTCTACCTGTAAGTAATTTTTATTTACTTGTAGCACATCTGGATAAAAAGTGTTTTTATTTTAGGCTCCTGCAACGTTGCACGATTTTGTACAGGCACTCATGTATGCACATGTAGAAGCTTGCGAGGCAAATTTACTTGTTACTTTTCTGTTAAGAGAAAACTTGGCATTTCTCTAGTACAAAGCTGTAAAAGCTCTCTGGAATGTTGATCCTAATCACCGATGAAAAACTTGCTGAAAGAAGGGATCCACACCTTGCTGCAAATAGAGCTGTTCCACAAAGACTGGGGGAACAAGCAACAAGCTCAAAGAAACCCAAAAGAAGCACAGTGTTGGGCAGAGAATAAGCAGCCTAAGAACGAAGTGGCAATCACCAAAGTTTCGGTTCCTTTTGCATTAAGGAGATGGACTAAAAATGGTTCATTCTCAAGGCCTATGACCAAACTGGAGGACACTGGGATTGCATGGATGAATTATCCAAAACCACCTGGATAGGCTGCACCAGCCTTCAGCGAGGGCAACAGCAGCGAGAAGAGGGGGATTGAAAGCAGGATGCTGAAGGCACTCAGGGAACTACTGCAACCAGAGAGTAAGCCCTGCTCTGTAATCCTCAATGCACTGCAGCTCTGGGACCCAGAAAAGGCCTTTCAGATGCTCACACGGGGTGTGATTACTGCAGGTCTGATGGCAAATATATCAAGCTAGACTGGTACCAGACGATTACAGAACAGCAAACGCAAATGTCTGTTTTTAAAAAGGGGAAAACTAATTTTGTTATCTAAATGTTGGCTGATTTGATGTCAGGAGTAATGAAATGTTTGAAAACATTTCCTAAGACAGATAATTAGAGAGAGAAGGAAAAAAAAAGAAAAAAAACAAAACAGGGTAAGACACAACTTGGGTTAACCAGCAATAATTCATGCCACGTTTTCCCACTATGTTTTGCAAATAAAACACAGTATTTTCTAAACATAATGTGGTAGGTCTCATTTATCTGGCTATCAGAAAACAACTCTGCAGTGTTATGTAGGAAATAACCAATTTTGTGGGAGAAAATGAAAAACAATATAAGAATCCTAAGACAAATAAGGAAGAGGGCTTAAGTCAAAAGGTCAAATACAAACAAGAAAAAAGAGGTTACAGTGGTTACTCACCGATTTTTTTTCCCAAGGGTTTATCCTGAGACACATATATTTTAATTATATATGTGTATGTACATGTATATATATACACACACATATATATCAATAAATTGAAGACAAAAGGAAAGCACTAACCAAGTTTGCTAAATATCAGTGTAGAGAATAACATCTGTTGTGCACTAAGAACAGGGTAATCTTAAGGACAAGTAACAAATACATACCCAAACACTCAGTGCTACATACAAAACTGTGCATTTAAGAAGAAAACAAGTAGAATTTCTGGGACAATCAAGCAGAAAGTCATTAAGAAAGGAAAAATTTGGTGTGTTAGATGGATGACAGGTAACAGGCACAGAAAAGTTTCACAGAAGCATTTTTGCTGCTTACATTATGTGAGGCTCAGCACAGCCCTGGTCACTCACATTCACAAAACGTTACTTCAGAACAAGACTTCTCAGACAAAGTATCCTTGAACAAACTGAGGTTAAAATACGGACTTTTTGTATTCTTTTAATACTATATTTTTTAAATTTAATACGAATGCTTTGCCTGCTCAGCAAGCAAGAGCCACCAAAAAAAGTATTTTCATTTAAAATGGTACTTGATACAATGACAAGGAGGACTCTGATGCAACTGCCCACAAAAGCAGGGGACAAGACGTGATGTGTATTCATGGCATGGGTAAAAATAGAGAGAAAAATCTTAAGCAGCACTGGCATTGCTTTTCTCTTCAAAACCAAATTCTTCAGCACATATCTTGGTGAAAGAGAAATGGTGCTGGTAAACCAGGAAGGACAGCCAGTGAAGGAACCACAGAGCAGGTAAGTGAATATACACTTCTCTGCATCTAAACACTCTTCAGGCACCAGTTCCATTTCAAAAGAAGGTTCATGACAAGAAGAGACAGGGCAGGGTGATACGAACAAAAGGGGATTTGCTTTGCTTTACAGGGCCCAAAAAAACCCCCAAAAACCGCTGGTGTCAGCCAGTGCCTTCTGCAAACCCGAAAGGTCAGACATATTTCTTAACTCCCTCATAAATTATCCCAAAATGTTTTTCTTCAGTTAAAGTCTAGCTCCTGACATAGATCTCAACCTCTGAGATTTCTCAATCTGAGCTCCACTACAGGCACTCCAACAACATGAAGATGAGGGCACAAGGAATGAGGCATTTTACTTCACGGCTAAATTATTTTGGTTTTAATTTACAAACAAATTTTCAAATCCAATGGAGAGACTTCTCTTCTTAGATCAACCTAATGCCAGAGGCAAGTGCTCCAAGAGATAACTGATTTGAGAAGTAACCATTACAGTCGCATTGCCTCACTCAGACTGCTCTAATGATTCCCAGATAATGCAACCAAATACCTCACTTGCACAAGAAAACTCACACACCAACAGCTGGGAACACCAGGGCAGCCTGGATGGTGTATTTAGCACACGTGGATTTCTGACAATCCATTGCTTTTCAGCTTTTTGCTGCTGACAATAAGACAACAAACCTAACAGCATCCCTCTAGTAAAACAAGAGCTATTCAGCCCCTACGAGCTTCCACAGCTCGTAACAGGAATGAAAATGGATTTAGAAGGTTTGTAAAGGACTAAAATCTAGTTAATACAGTCACACTTAAGCAGGGAAGAAAAGATGGCCCCCTGCATGTGTGCAGGCCCTGCTGCAGTGGCCAAAGTTGCTGCCCTCATCAAGGCACTCTGTGGAAAGGAAAAGGTACGATGAGAAGAACAGGTTCCTGACCTCCCAAACAAGCAATCCTACATTCCAAAGAAATAAGGCTTGGTTAAGACTAACCTATGCTGCATATCTGTTTCTGTTGGTAATCATATTGTTGTATTTTTATCCTGTTGGTTTCTCTTGGGGAGGAGGAGGGAGGAAGAGAATTAAATCTTTCTTGCAGCAAATTCCAGAAATTTTAACTATGTAAATATCTCCCTATTAATTCTACAGTATGTCAGTCCACACACTCTGTACAAATGTATGATATATAAAAAAATCATTTCCACTTCTCTTTTCCTTATTTTAAGTAGTGCAAGCTCTCCTCCCTTTCAGAAATAGCCCGAATTGAAGTTCCACTGATGAAAAGGAAAAGCAAGCCCTTTAAAATGAGCTATTCAGTCTTCAACATGAGATGAGCAAGAGATGCGTATCATTATCTTTTGCACAAAAATGATGCATTTCCAGTACAAAGTCAGTGAAGTCCTTATAATTCATATAAACAAAAAAATTAATAATCTACATTAATTGCTATTTATCACACAACACGTTTTCCTGAACTTTTTTCAAACCCAGAAGCCATCCCAGGCTGAGCCAGCCCTACAAAGAACAGGCAAGGTGGGGTCAGGAGCCAGAAAATGGGAGAAAAAACACTGTTATAGAGACCATTCAAGGTAAGGCTGCTTCATATACAGACTTGTATGCATTCAGTCCCTGAAGCCTTTTATAAGCTGTAGACACCATGATGAAACACTTTTCATTTTGTAAACACACTACTGCCTTCCTGGAGTTTTTCCTCCTAACAAAAGCAAATATACACTGCCAGAAACACTAAGTAAGAGTGGTCCTACAGGAGCTGGCGAATTCCATCACAAACCTCAAGTGAAAGTGCTGCTGAATGGTAATAAACACTCGAGCATTTGCAGTCCCTCTTCCACACACCAGTATAGGAATAACAATATGCGTAACGCCCCTGCTGTGCAACGTGAACAGCACACACATCTGAAGGAACTGCCATGTGCCCAATACAGTGACTGTCAAAAGCAACATTTCAACCATAATGAGAAACAAGGGAGGGAAGCCAGGACATCAGATGTCTAAAATACAGCATTAAATAGACAGCTATTGCCAGAACATCAGAACAGGTTTTGAACAAGTGGCTCAAACCCATTTTCCCTTCCTCACATCAAGAAAATAGGTAACCTTGGGAATGTGAATTCTTGATCTTGAGCACATCATCTTTGTTTCTTCTCCTCTCTGCAGCCCCTGAACATTTTAGTTTCAGCCTGATGAAGGTGGCAGAAAAAAAAGGAACCATTTCAACAAGCTGGATGTTCATTATCTTGTCATAACGCACAAGACTCACATGTTCTGAAAGGCTTCTATTCCTTCATTTAAATATTTTTATTCAAATAACCTCAAATGCTGTAGAACGTGAAGTTAAGACTACAATACCCAGAGGGGAACCCATATGTTCTCTTTTCCACCCTCGAGAAGGAAATAGGTATTTATATACCTGCATGCCACAGAAGCACAGCCCGCTGTGCCCTCCTGTAGCACTGCTGTATTAACAGACTCACTGCCAGCACTAGCCAGCCAAAAGCTTCTGGTGGCCACACCAGATCCGAAAGCCCAGCTAAGCCCCCTGCTCTCCTAGTGGCCTGCAGCAAGTGAACTGTAAAAACAGCAGCAGTATCAAAAAATCCCTCTGTATCAGTTCTAACAATTGTCAGTTCGGGACTTTCCATGTTACGGGATTTAATAGGCACTAACCATCCTCCTTTTAGTTCTCCCTGCTTCAATGTCTGACTGCTCTGAGATGAGTTTTAAAGTAGCCCTGCTAACACATTCAAACCCCTGAGAACCCCAGTGGCACTACAGGAGCCACAAAACCACTAGAAATCACAAATAATGTTTTTTCTTACCCCCTTTTGTCCACATGCCTCTTCACTGCATGGAGCCTATAGCTCATCTGTGACTGGTCAGCCAGGGGCTCTAACTGGGAGTTCTGAAATGTTAAGTGCCTTCAGCAAGGCACTTTCTGGTAACCTTCCTGGAAAGCTATGCCTGCCATGCCAGCTCACTCGCCTACACCCACATACTCGCAGGCTCCTTCAAACAACTTTCCTCTCTGAGAGCTAATATTGACTCTTCCCCACGTTCTCATTAAGTCTATTCTTTATTACAGTTTCCAACAATATGCCCTGTGCATTTACTGTCTGCATCTCCCTGCTACACTCATCAGGCACTGAAGGAAAAAGAAGTGACAAAAAAGGGAAAAAAATCCTGGCATCACATTTGTAATCTTCTATTCTTCGGCATCGAGGCCGACTTAAGTAATAGGTTACACACCAGAGTCAGCAGCTCGTCAAGTTCACATTCAAATGCTTTTAGAAATCTTGATTTAATACCATCTGGTCCTGATGATTTGTTACAGTTCCTTTCACCAATTAATTATAAATCCTATTCCACTGACACTTCAATTTGAGACAGTTCCTCAGAAAAGTCTTCTGCAAGAAAAAGGCTCCAATGTGCACAACTCACTCTACAATCCTCTCACAATGCAAAGAAATACTTCAGTTTCTACATTTTCCTTCCTATCTTTCTCAAATGCTCCTTTTATACCTGGAAGCCAATCTATTTGGCAAAGGTTTTAATAGTGGTTTTTCCTTACAGTTGTTAATAAGCTAACCTCGGAAGCGGGCTTTCCGATTTCATCCTTACATTCAGCTCTCCAGAATTCAGGCCCTTTTCTAGTTTCCTTGTTTTATGATGGCTTCCCCTTTCCGAGAGGTGTCTTTTTACTTTTAGTAACCACCTCTGGTTTGACAATATTGGATTTTCCCTTCAAAAGATACCTTTTTTTTATTGGTGGCATAAGTCTAAGCCTTTTTTACACGCTGTCATTCAACAGTCACCGTGCATCCTGTGGCCATTTGAAACTCTTGGCTCTTCCTTTTTCACAAAGGAAAAGAGCGAAGGAATTCTCATCTTCAAAATTTTCACGTCACTCTCATTACAGAGGTCGCCTATGACAGTGATGGGGGGTTTATTACTAAAAATCAAGTACAAGACAACTGCTGTCACAGTGGCTTTACTCTACTTCCACTGCAAAGCAACTGCACCGAGATGTGATTCTCTTCTCAGCGACTCTCCATCAAGCTGTTCCACAAAACAATCATTCACCACATTTCATGTATAATCCCTGCACAAAACTTGCCTTGACACGAAGCCCCTCCTAAGGGGCCTGCAAGCTTTGCAATCTCTTAACTGCATATAGCAACTGCTATTGATGTGCCTAAATAATTGTGCTAATTCAACTGAAAACAATCACTATTAGAAACATCCAGACACATCCCCGGCAAATATGAAAAAAAGATTCACATTCCACCTGCTACACCCAGAGAGGTGGCATTCCCTACAAACGCTGTGTAAATACCTTCAGCTGATTACCCCGAATACCACTCTTGGTTTCACCCAAAACACTTTCACAGAGGAAGGCTGAACACTCGGTCCCACAGTGCCAAGACTACCAGTACAGAAACACCACCAAAACCTCCAGCTGAGATTGGAGCCCATAGTAAAAAAAAAATAAGTACTTCACAGACAGGAATATTACCCACTTCACACCTTTCAGCTGCAAAAAGCCCACAAATAATAGTGAGATTTGTAGCTGCATTGTCCCAAAGACAGGATGCATGAGAATTACATGATCAGCACTCTATTCTTTCACTTATTTTTGCCTAAGAGCAAGCCATAAAGCTATAGTAATAAAAAATGAAAAATTACCGCTTCCAGAAACTGATATTTTTTGGTGGCTTTACTTGAATTTTCTTTGCAGAGCTCGATCAAAAAATCCCAGGAGTTAAAGGCAGAAGAAACCTGTAAGGTTACCCTGTCCCCAGATTGATCCCACCATGTATATCCTAATACAGCCACTTACTGCCAAGTTACAAAGCCCTGTAAAAAAAGTCAGACTAGAAATAAAATGAGCGCAGTTTCTGCAAAGTGCTTCCTCAACTCATTGGAAATCTTTGAAAGTTTTACCAAAGCAGAGAAGAAAAAACAAACCAGTCAGTAATTTCAGTGGAACATCATGAGGAAATTAATGAATTCATGATAAGGCAACCTCATCAGGGACAGCAGGAAGGTATGAGATAAAACAAGCTTCCACTATAGAGTGTAATATGATTAAAAAATGAGAAAGCAAAGCTGGATCAGTTTCGAAGCTTAATTCTTGGAAGGCTGCTGTTGAAAAGCAAGACTCATCAATAAGCCTTGATATAAAATTATGGCAAAGCAGGCAAGTAGTAAGCTAGCAAAATAACTAATGTGATCTGTATGGTCAGTAGAGATTGCTTTAAATATCACACTGTGTGTAAGTAGAAGCTATTTTTCAATTCTGCATTAAAAAACAGCCTTTGAACATGGCTAATACTCACTAGAAAATCAGGGTTGGGTTTCCCCCCCACACTCCAGATTACTCAGGCAAAGTATACTCAATTTTAGAAGTATACCAAAAGCTGAATAATTAATGAACACAGCTGTGCATGGGTGTCAGGTGAGACAACAGCAACAGTAGAAGAAATCACGTGAATGACTTGAGATCCAGAGGTCTGAACTACTCACTAAGTTTGATTGTGAGGTACCTGTTGCCAAAAGCAAGATATGGCTCTTAGGAGAGAAACCAGGACCTCTTCCCTGGGAAGGCCAGAGACAGTGGGCACAAAGGCTGTTCTTCACTGCAGCCAACGGGAAGTGGGGGCAGGGAAGGAGGAAGGGACAAAGACCCCGGCAAAAGAAGCATCAGGAGATCTGAATACCCCTCTCACCCAGTGTAGAGTGCACTTGTCATTCCAGAGGCACAGGAGCAGCATGAAGCAACACTTTGAACAGCCCTCGCCCATCTAAAAGGCAATCAAAACTGGAGAGAAATCCAGCTCACAGTAGGAACCCCTCCCTATGTCTGTTTAACATATTTCCTTTCTGAGATGTTTTGAAAATAGCAGGGGAAATTATTTACAGCACCACTGATATGTTGGCCAACTGCTTATACATTTCCACTGACAGTCTTCCAGCAGAGACACTACAAACCGTCCAGAGTCACCGCTACAAGTACAGTACATCAAAATTAATCTGGCACCTGCGTAAAATTTGGCAGTCATACCCAATAAACCGTTTCAACCATGATGTAGCAGTGACTGACAACTCACGACGGAGTGCGCCGGGTACAAAGCTCCTCTCCACGCCTCATTACAGCGCCGCACCAGCCCATATATGCAGCACTACCAGCTATTGCTGCTAGGGCCATTACTCACTACAGTAGCCTGCAAAGACACCAAATGCCCTCTGGGATCTCAAAGAGTCAATTTGCCTGTAAAACAGCAGCGGTAAATGGCATGGTACTAGGAGAGTCCCTCGAAGAAAACAGGAGGAGCGGGAGCAGGGCTATCAGCATCACCAGTGGGTTACACCCTACCCAGTAATGGGGGACTGAACATACAGAGAGGAGAGCAACTCAATTTAAATTCAGAGAACAAGCACATCCTTAACCAAAGCACCATCATGCAACCATGAAATATCACACAGACATTTCTTTGCCGTTTTACGTTCTTGACAGCGCTGTGTTGCCCAACGTACTGCCCTGCCAGCAATGCTCATCAAAAACCTGAGCACTAGTGGAGAACGAGTCCTGTGCCTCCTGCCCCTCCGTGAGCATCCCGCAGTCACAAAAATGTATCCTATCTGGGTAACTCATTTGTTCTTCGTTTGTATTGTACAGCATTTAACGAGGTTGTGCATAATCATTTGAAGGCATGCAAATCATTTTTATTTTGTGTATTACCTAGGAAATTAAGTGCTGCCTTCTCCTTTATCTTGTTAGTGCAAGTCATTACATCTTTTTCATATGCCAAGATAAATTTAACACATATTCACGGGTTTCTAAGGAAAAAGAAACTGTAGGCATCAAATTACACCTAAAATGCATTTAATTTCCCCTGCTCTTTTAATTGTATGTAAAGAGCCTGATTCTACCCTGACACAAACTTCAGCTTCCCAAAGCTTACGACTAAAATGTTATTTTCCTGTCAATACTACCCGCTTCCCATTTTGTTTTCTGGAAAAGCTAACTACCTTTAAAAGATGGCACCTTTTTTATTGACATACTATTTCCAAATTATAGCTCTATCTCTGTTAATAAAACCTTATGCGACCACTGAATACGAAATGGGCTTCCTGGCCCAAACCACCTTTTCCTTTTTGACACACTGAGGTCTCTCCTGCTTTCATTTTAATGAGGCTTGTGCACCAGTGTTCGTACTTTGTGGGCACGCGTCCATCACTGCTCCCCATGGGGAGGGCAGGAAAAGTGCTAATCCATGATGCTGAGCCAGCAGAGGGAGCACAGAACGTATTTAGACCACGATTCATAATTGATTCTTTAAAAAAAAAAAAAAAAAAAGAAGAAGAAGTTGGTCAGTGTCATTAAATTGCTTGGGCTTAAGCAACATCTTCAATCAGCCTATAGAAGAGCAGGCTGTTAAATATGGGGCTAAAGCCCACTAACAACAGCTCTTCTAGCACCAGGAAGTACCAATGAAGCCTTACATAATAATGTATTTTCAATTATTAAATGAGTAAAATACGTTTTTGTTTTGGAGCCATGTTGAGCAGCCACAAGGGTATTCTCTTTAGGCACTGGGCAGAGTAATGAATTGATCAGCTGTGAAGGCTGGCAGAGGAACAGCGGCTGCCTTGCAAGCACCACCTCCTCCAAGCAGCTCCACGATCTGTCAAGGTCTCGACTTCTGCTACGGGTCCAGGGGACATCCGTCCCAAAAATAGATCCTGGCAAACTCATCCGAAATAGGCTACACAAGCCTCCACCAGAATAGGAAACCAAGTCACATCTCGCTTTGAGTTTTATTTAAAGAAAGCAGGGTTTAAGGAGAAGGACAGCAGGCCCCAATTTTACTCTTCCAATAAGAGTTTAAAAACTAGTAAGAAGAGCAAGCCATCCATTTCTTCACCATCCAAGGTCTGGGTACTTACAGTGCACAGAGCCAACACATTTTGTGATAATCATTTTCTACCCAGCTTGCTTAAGTTACTTTGTCTTTCAATAACACAGTGCTCCTTCTCACAAAAAATGAACATGATGAGAAAAATTCATACATCACAAGCAAATTAAGAAGTTCAGAGATGTAGCAGCATGCTGCGGGTTGGTACAAATCATGAAGCCTCAATTTACTTGACTTAGTCTAGAACATTAGAATATTTTTCCTGTTAACTCCACCAGCAACACTTTCCCAACGGCTGTGCCCAGACACAGTAACGGCTGCTATCAAAAATGCAGAGCAGTGAGTGTAGTCCAAGAGAAAAAGGAAGGAAAAAGACTTGGAATGCAAGACGACCAGGAATATTTTGTTATACAAGAGCATATAATAATATATAACATCCAAATAATGGAAACAAAGGTTAAGACCTTACCATCAGATGCCTCTACTGAGAGCCACGGGGTCACAGAGGCTTCAGGGAGCATCAGAGCTAATGCAAATGAGTCAGCAACAAAGGTTCACAGGGTCACTTTCACTCCGAGCGCCTTTCCCTCTGCCTTAATTATTACAACCTCATACTCTGGAGTGAAGGGTGGATTCCAACACAGGCAATAGAGGTTGAACATGTCCCTGTCTCAACTCCCATGGCAGAGGTTGGTGCTGCCCAAGATCTGGAGTTGTGCTGGCCCAGCTTGCACCACCCACACATGAGCTCCCTCGGCCTTGCACTGCTCCCAACATGCACTTACAGGAGTCTCCCACACTTGACGTTGCTTTGTTTTGGGTTTTTTTTCTCCTGTTGATTGAAGGAGACAGTGATGGCCAAGAAGGGTTGGTACTTCCAAAGCTCACAGCACAGCATGCTCCATGCAATTAAGAAAAGGGAAAAAGAAGTATTTTTGAGTGTAAGTGAAGCTGTTCCAAAAACTATATTAAAAGCCAGGAATCCCTTGCAGGAGACACTAGGGCTGAACTCCAGTTTTGGGTTTCTTTTTAAACTGTGTTTTAGATACACTTTTTGAATGTGCAGGTTAGTATCTGATGCAGGGGACTCCTCTTGTCCCAGTCCAAGATCACGAGGAGAAGTGAGTTTTCACCCTTGTTTTCATCTCCCTGCAGAATATTCTGTGATTCTATGACGTAATGATTTAAAAGCTTTTCTCTCTTTGCTGGCTCAAGACTGGATAACTGTGATTTTTCAGGAGAAAAAAAGTCCATGCTACTGCGGTCCCCATACCTGGAGCGAACAAGGTGTCACTCCCTGGCTTGCCCAGTGCTCCTCAGCAACCTGCCAGGAGTGGGTACAGTCGCAGTGCTGCTACCCTGAAATCTCTCCAAGCAGAAAAGCAAAGCTAAGGCCTTCCACACCACTTGGGTTTTACCTTTGTCCTCCCCTTCTGTAGCTAAACAACTGCCAGAACGAACAAGTACTGGTGACTCCGCAGTCCCGTGCACGGCTCAGCTGCCTCCCCCGGTGTGACAGCGGGGACATCCCTCTCTCAAGACAGAGCACCACCACCAATGTCACTCTGCTCAAAACCATCACTATGTCACAGCTATCCCTAAGGCACTTTAGTTTTTGCATTCCCCTGAAGTAACAAACAGCAGTGACTTTTCTCCTTAAACAACTCATTCTATCAGCGCAGCGTTTAGATACATCTTCTAACACCAGCTAAATGTCCACGTTTTTTGTATCCATCAACAGTTCTCCAGAGCACCAGCGCAGTAAAGTGTTCGCTATAATCCATTCCCCACAGTTACGCCTTTTAGTGATGCATTTTACCTAATGGCTATTGCCAGAGGCTTTAAAACACAGGGAAACGATGGACAGCATTGCCTGGAGTCTCTGAACAGTGGGAAGGCTGTGTGAGTATGTAAATTACAGATTTCAGGTGTCACCACTTTAAAAAGAACGGTGCCTCTGATCAAATTAGGGCTGATCCCAGCCACCCCAGAGACCCAGAACAAGAAGTACTATTTCGACTCCACGTCTAAAGCCTTTGCAGCATCTATCAACATTGGGGTAAACAATGAAATAAATCTGTGACGTTCCACACCTCAGGAAAATGCGCCTTTGCACTTCTGACTGTTGCAAACACATTTAGATTAGACGTGCCTGTCTCTCAGAGTAGACTTAAAATTTCAAAATGAATAAACCGTCTGTTATTTCACACAACGCTCAGTCTATATCCTCTTAAAACATCGCAAAAACAAACCAATTGTAAAACTGGGGATTTTTTCCCCCCTCCTCTGCCTGCGTGCACAATGTGTACACATTACAGGCACTTGCTGAAGGTGTCATTCCTTCATGCACTTAACAGCTCCTGTGATCTACCTCACTGTGAAAAATTCTCAACCACGCTCGAGCCTCTTTCATACTGCAGGAGACTGTTAAATACAGTTTCCACCACAGGGCACTTCATGGGTTTCCACATCTCCACAGTGCTCAATTACATAGAGAAAAGTAAAACAGTTCGACATATGGAAACTAAACTTAAGAATACCAAGACAGAGATTCTGTTGCAGCCTTCCATCTCGCTACATTAGCTCCACCACATTTGCCAGCCAGCCTGGAAATGCTCAAGCTGCACAACACGAAGATGCCGAAGCTCAGATTCTCCCAGTCACCACAAAAAAAACTTGTCTTTGTGCTGCAGTGCTTCTTACCATCGTTATAAGCTTGTGGAAAGTTCCAATGGGAGTGACTTTACATCACAAATATGCATCATTTTTCTGAAATACTTCAGTATTTCTTCACTTTTCCACATTAAGTTTAACTCAAAAGCTCCCAGAAATCATGCAACCACCCAGTAAAAGACCACCTTAGTAAGTTATTCATTAGTGTTGCTAACAGTGACAGAAACACAAACCTCCCAAAATGCAGTTTCATGGACAGCCCAGACCTCAGTGGTCAAGGCAACAGAACTTTAAAGAGACTCCAAAAGACGCTCTTCTCCAGTGAAGTAAGACATCATACATTAAAAATTTTGCAAGTGTGCTAGAAGACTCATCATCCCAGTCAGAGATACTTGGATTAATATAAAAGCTGCATAATTAATTTTCTCTATCAATTTTGTTCTGCAATGATCTCATACCTAATGATGTAAGCACTGTCTTTTCTGACTGATGGTCTATGAGCTGATGATGCATTGTCACCTGCTGTCCCACTGTCTGGCCACACAGTACATGTTTTCAGGCTAAATGGAAAAGAGATTCTCTAATGGCAAGAGGTTTGAACTCAGAAACTGGCCAGTGTAACCAAAATTACCCATAAATCCGTACCATCCATTAACCTCAGACCCTGCTGCGTACCCTTCTTCACAGGAAGGCTCTGCTATGAACATCTCTGCACATGCAAAGTGAACCAAGAAAACACCTCTGTGGGAATAAGAATCGGTTGTGTCCAAACCTGCAGCCATTAGAGCTCTGTGTGGGGTGGGGGCAGCTCTCCCTCCCTGGCACTGGCAAGTTTTTCATTTTCTGGTATCCCTGTGTTACTAAACCCGAATGAATTTCCTGAGTGATCCCTGTGCAGCTCCAAGCTGCCCCCAAACACAGCCTCGACCCTCCTCTCCACACCCAGATGCTCCCTGCCAACGCCAAAAAAAACCAGTATCAAAAGTGTTGGCCAAGATTTCTGTCAAACACTTGCCTTTAGGAAAAACACGGCATCATTATTCCCTGTAATGATGGAGAAAACATCAGACAAGAGGATGAGGTCATGATATTGGGCAGGGAATCGGCACCCACTAAGGCTCATGGATGTACGGGGAGAGTTGACTCTGCAGAAGGATGCTTCACTGACACTCACAGGTTTTGTTATCTCACTATTATGGAAAAGGGCAGAGCTCTCTTCCAGAGACCACTTTTCCTCCTGCTGCCCTCTCCCTGCAGGGAAAGGCTACGTCAGAGCCACCCAGTCCTGAGGTGTCACATGAGGAGACCCAAACACCAGGACAAAAGAGGGATACCCAGCTGCATTGCTCTTCACAGCCCCAGGCATGTCGTACCAGCACAGCATTTCCTCTGGGATAAGGAACTACAGATCTTCTAATTATTGATTTGACTTTTAGGGCTCATAGCAAATGCAGGTTTAGAGCTCAACATTCTGAGTTTTACGAGGTTTAACGTTATAGCAAGCGGCGAATTAACCAGGGGGCTGGGTCAGCTCAAGGAGAATTGAGGAGAAATTACACTTCCACAAACTGCATTTCTTCAAAGCTTACAGAAGTCAAAAGGTGTGTGAGCATGAGGAATCTGTATTTGAGCTGTCAAACTGGCAGCACAGTCTCAGAGACCAGAGCAGATCTCTCCCCACAAAGCACACAGGAATTTCAACTCAAATCCAGCCCAAGACAAGGAAATCCGGCACACGCTCTGCCATGCGAAATTCTTTCCCTCCCAACCATAAGTCTCAAAAACCATCCCCAGTGACATCCTGTCTTATATAAAGTACACCTGTTCTACAAGCAAATGGAGGATTATCTTCGCTACCTCAACTCTGCATTGAATTTTATTGAGTAATGTTTTTAAAAGTTCCTGCTAGAGGGCTGATGTTCATTCAAACAGCGTAAACTGCATCTGACATGTTGGCGTTGGTGTGCAAAGCAACTCAAGCGAAAATCCACCACTGCCCAGAGCTGTATTACATGGGGGCTGGGGTCTCATACATCTTCATAACTATACAGGTGACAACAGGATAGCAGGATTCGCTGGGCAAGGCAGAGGTAGGCTGGGGATAACTCCCCCAGCTTCCTCACGCACAAAGCTCCAGTTTAACAAAAAGAGGAAAATACATTATTTTGCGTTGTGGAAACAGCAGCGTTTCTCACATCCTTTAGCAGCATTAGCACTTTGGCAGAAATGGCTCTTTCTACCATCAGTAACCATTAATTCAACCTGTTGACTGAACTGTGCCTGTGTAAACTTCATTACTCTGCTCCATGGTGGAGGTTCCTTCTTAGATATAAGTTAAGATTTTATAAATAAGGTTTTTTGACTGAACTGTTTACCCACTATTTTTCTTACTATCAGTCAACACCTACATACACACAAAATAAAGGTACAGGAAGAGTGCAGACAAATATTTGATGTGAACAGATTGGCCCCACTTTGCTCAGCTCACAGTATACCTAGCAAACAGCCAGAACATACAGAACAAAAAAATAATTAACCCCCACAATAATACTAGATTAACAAAACACTTCCCTCAGATCACCACTTTTATTTTAGCACCTGGCAAGTTTGTAACTGAATTTATCTCTTTCTCACATCAAATTCTTTGTAGAAACCACCTAGAACATTACCTAGGGAAACAACGTACTGCTTGGACAACCTCAGAAGACTTCACGCCAGGAGCCGCATTGCCTTGGTTTCACCTGAAGAGAACAGTTCGGACATACAAAGTAACATCAGTGGCTCTTGAAACACTTGCACACTCTCTGGATAAAAGGCTTTATAAAGTATGTGCTACATCATTAAGGCAAGTCCTCCCTGGTTCAGAAAGTTAAAGATGTTTTTTTGCTCTACGCCGTAGGTCACAGTGCCACTGCAGAAGAGGAAGGTGTGGGTCAGTCAGCTGGTACATCAGCCCCTGCCCTTTTACACCTCACCATCCCTCGAGGGATGATGCATCTGCACAGCTTTACCATGGATGAAGGGTTATGAAAGTCAGATGTCGCAGGCTTAGCCAACATACGCAAACAATCATTATAAGAAATTACGAGGGAAGGTTCCAATTACATCGCATACACTATCAAAGACTTCTGCCTCCAAATCAGCAAGTCCGGCATTTGCAGTGGACTGTAAGTTAGTCATCCAGGCATCTGCTTTCCCCAAGCACCTATCCGGAAAGTGGTGATGGACAAAATCCAAAATACCACTGCAAAGGGGGAGTTTGTTGCCTGGCAGCTGCCAGAGGACGATCCCAAGTAAATCCCAGCTCTTGACAATTTTCAGCAGTGGAAATACACCGTCCTACTGGGACCAGTGAAGATCCTCTGGATAAACACTACAAACTCTCATCTTAATTTCAGCATAGAAGATTTACAGCACCAGGGCACTACAGGTATAATTAGTCAGGAACCCAGCTCTATTAAATAAAGAAAGAAATGAAATTAAGGTTGTGAGTGGAATTACATTACAAAAACAAAATAGCCAGCTTCACAGCAACCTTTTACAGAACGGTATTTTGATTAGGAAAAGTCCTTTAAATGTGCTTAGAAGAGGTTTCTTGGTACGGAAGTAGATGAACACATCCGCACACTGTGACTTTATCAAAATGTCACCATTATGAATCTCAGCACTGACTAACAACCAAGTCTAACTCAAGAAACAATAACTACTAAATCTGCATTTACACACAAGTTCCATGCCACTGAGACAGATAATGGCTAGCAAGAGAAGCTGGCAACAGGGTTTTTTTATCCCTTTCTTTAAACTATGGGAAGGCCTTTCCCACAAAACAGCTCATCATTCTTGTGTATCAAGGAAGAACAGAGAAGGAAACACTCAGCTAAAGGTATAACAGTAAAGATAGAAGAACAGGTGTCAGCTCTCTCCCAAAATGTCCAAATACAAATCCTTTCTCAGGGTGGGTTTTTCATTTAGACAAAAGGACATGCTCTCCAGACAGTGCTGTTAGCTTAGTCCTTCTGACTGCACAAACAGCTCCCCTTCTGAAATAAAGAGTATCAGATGCATTTTCTTCAATGAGGTAATCTGTTCCACTAGGACATCCTCAGGACCAGCTTCCTCTAAATACTAAAAAAATGGGGCCTTCTCAACAATCAAACTACAATAAACCGCTTGCTAGAAAACATATCCTCTTAAATTTATTTTACATATCATTTAATATACATTTTGAAGGAAAAAAGCTTCAAGTTATAAACAGAGCGCTAAATTTGATTAACTAAAAACCGGCGAGTTCTGGTACCTGCATATCATTTCTTACACCCAGTAAGTATTAACACCGTGTTTTGACTAAAGGGCAGAACAAGTAAGACATCTTCAGCAAACATTCTGATATTTTAACATTAATATCTAATCAGAAAGTTTACATCCATAAATAACCATGCATATTATCTAGTACATGTGTTTTGAAATATATCAAGGCTAAACCATTGCTCAAAATAATGATGCAAAGTGTTGACTTAAAGCATGCATTATTTACAAGAACAAGCACCAGCTTCAGAATTTCGAGCTCAATTTTCACTAGATACAATCTAAATTGCATTAAAAGCACACATATTGTGCTAACCAATAAAACAATTCCTCTGGAACATTCTTTTTAACCTGCTTTTTTATATATCTATAAAATACATTCATGTAAAAAAGTATATTTTGCTGATGAGATAGTAAAAATAAATAAATCCAGACTGCGTTTGAATGAATTTTCAATATGAAATATATAAAATTATGCTGCCTCTATAGCTTAGAGGAAGAAGGAGAAAAATATAACACCACTGAATTAGGTGTTTCACAGAATTTATTTTTTCCTAAACAGAAGTGGATTTCACAATAAAACACTATTCTGCACTGCTATCTGGCAGCTCTAATCTGGAATGAAGTTTGCAAAAACAGGGTAGTTTTTCTTTAAAAATATTTTACAGGAAGGAATCCTGTTAAACCACCAGTCATCCTTCTAGCACAGGATACATTATTAACCAAAAAAGTACAAATAGCAGCATAATGCTCAAACCTCTAGATCACATGAACTCATCCTCCCTTTACCTGCTTGAAATCAAACTGTAATCCGAACTAATTAAAAACTAAACCCAGGGCTGAGAAAAGAGCTTTTGTTTTGAAGAGAGCTGAGAAGCTTCATTAACCTCTTCTCTTCCATCAGCTTTTCACAACACAAAGTTACTCCTGAGCAACTGAAAGCCCCTTGCACTCACTCACACAGGGTCAGGGACTGCAGCCTTAAAAAGAGAGTGATTTCCTGGCAGAAGAAGGCTGCAGGTACACATCACACCATCCCTCACACCCACAGAAGCCATGGACCAAAGGACACGCCCCAGCTGCGACCTCAACCTCTAACGACTTGTGTTTTCCAATAAAATGCAGAAATACACAAGTCCGATGCTTTTGTCTCTGTCAGGAACTACTCCACATGTATCAGCTTCATGGGAAGACTGGCTGTGTCCAAAGCATCAGCACACCCTGAGCTCCACAGGATGCATCCCACCAGCAGCCTGGAGCACCTGGCAATGCCGGGCTCACCTACAAGTGAACAAGTGAACTCTGCACCAAGTGCAGAGTCTGACTGGCTCAGCAAGCCCAGGGAGCACAGCCAGACCTTGAGCAACAGCCCTCCTCCCTCGCTCAACTCCTGGTACTTCCTTACACTGCATGATCAGCCAGTCCCAGCAGCCATGGAAACGACAGCTTAACCAGACCACCACAGTACCTTGACACTTAATTTAGAATAGCCACACTGCAAATTTTTTTGTGTGCTTCAGGAGTTTTCTTCTTGCAGTAGCTTGAAAAATTAGTCCATCTCAAAAGGACAACAGATCAGTAAGTGACCAGTAGGATCCTCAAAGTTCATGGATTTAGAGTTATGAAATTCATACCTTCTCTGAGAGAGAGCTGATAAGATACAGACAAGGTCTGATAGCAAAAAAAAAAACCTCTAAACCCTCTGCTCTTCAGCAATGCCCTGCCTGAAAAAAAAAAATGGTTAAGAAAAAGATACCACAAGGGTGTAATCATGCATCTCCCACATCATATGCCTGTAAGGAATGGTAGGAGTTGTCCACCCTCTGCCTTGGTGACTAACTCTGCAAACGTTTCACTGGGATATTTGGAAAGCAAAGTGCATAACAACAGTCTTAAATTTATCCATTTCACAGCATCTGCTGAAAACACAGGATTAATCCACTGGCTGGGAAGCAGAACTGTCTGGATCGCTTCTTCAACTGGCGACAGAGCCCTGGCTTTGGCAGGGCGCTCCGGGCCTCTGGAAATACAGGTGCACAAACAACTGAAATAACCCAATGCATCACTGACACCAAAATGCACTGTCCCATTTCTCACTTCCAACGGCACTGGTCCCTCTCTTATCCCAGCAGTGACAACGCTCCCACCTAGCTGGTGCAAAGAGCTAAAAGCTCCTCTAATTTCCGCTGCTAATTAGGCACTGGGAGTGACTCACCACCACCACATGAAGCACATGCTGATACTGGTACCACACAAGAGAAGCAGGGGCTGGCAGCAAGAACAAGACCTCTCCCAGCACCAACAACCTTCATGTCACCTTGGCTGTACCATTAAAAACCAACAGATCAAAGCAATGAGGTGGGACAGGGAAGGGCTAAAGCACCACAGGAAGGACACAGGGGAAAGGGAGGGAAATCCTTTCATAAACCTTTCAACTCCAGAAAGTCCAAAGCACGCTGTGATAAAATTGGTAACTACATACAGATTTTTAGGTGGAAACCTGCTAAAGCTACCACATCTTTGATCTACTAAGTCCCTTAAAAAATTGCATCAACCGCTAATTACTTCCTGTAAACAGCTTTTCTATGTTCTCTCTGCAAATTGTCTTGCTTCAACTATCAATTTGGCTTTTCCTGTAGCTTTCTTCTTTCCTTTTCTTCTAAATTGATATCTTTCTCTTACTTAAGTATTTCTAAGCAACAGCAATGTCACCTTTTCACCTTCTCTTCAGTGAACAGTTTGAGCTTTAAATCACTCACTGAAGTGTCTCCCAGACTTGAGTCATTCTTGAACATTTTACTGAAAACACTCAAACCCGAACTTCTAGAAACTTGGACATTAAAACAGGACACAACTATTCCTATAGCAACCACACCACTACCAAATGCTAAGACAGCATCACAATATTTTCCCCCAACTGTAAAACTCAAGGACTTTTTAGGCCTTTTAACCACAAAATCAGTGACAAATGGCTTAAAAATCAGATACAGTAGGTTGTATCCCCCTTAGGTTAACAGTAAATGCAATTCAAAATAGGGTAGAAGTGGCAGAAAAGGAACAGTGACATGTAAAACAACACGAAAAACTGCGGATCTGTATGTGTCAGGGATAAGTCACAACTAAAGATGTTCATGAAAATGTCCAGCTCTTCACTTTTGCCTTTATCACCCCAGGACTCTTTACTCCAATCAGCCTTTTGCTTCTCCCTATGCTCAAAATAAACCGAGAGAAAAGTCAAAGTAATAGCATCAAATAAAACGAATGAGGCTTTTTGCTGCCTCCACTACAAGTAAACACCAGAGATGCCATTTATGAAAGTATAAAGCAACCCAAGGATGGTAAAGGAAAAATATAAAATATGCATTTACACATAAATATTTTACATGGGTGAGATAAGGCCTTTATAGTCAAACTGGGGGCGTTTTCAGGCACGATTTATTACATTTCATGCAACCTGCAGAAGGTTTTCTATTTCATGTAAATCCCTGAAGTACCATCTTTATGAATGCAAGCGAAACACATCCCTTCATGTCAATTTTATTTGCCTTGAATTCTGAATTTGGACACTTTCAAGTCAAAATCAATGTTACACTTAATATACCCTACAAAAAACAAACAGATCTCTCTTCATGACTGCTAATAGTAACTTCTATAAACTTTAAAATACAAAGTTTGGCTTAATGAAGTCCTCGTGATTGATTTTGGTAATTGAAACTGACATGGCTCAAGGATGATTCCACTTCAGAAGAGATCCCTGCCCGTCTGCTGAGCAGCACAAGCCTTCCCCATAAATTACACATAATGGGAAGAGCCGTGTTTCCTAAAAGCTCCTTCTCCGAAAGGACCACCACTGCAGCACCAGCAATTACTTCCCCATTGACAGTATTCTGGGAGATTTGTAGAAAGCTTCTCTTCAGATCATGGGTCTGCAGTGAATCAGTGACTAAGCAGCACTAAGCCAACAACCAGGCTCTTCCACCACCATAAAACCTCCCCCTTCCTCTCATCCCTCTTCTTGCCTCTGCTTCTCTGATGGCAGCCAAGCAGCTCAGCTCCCGCCACCAAGCTCTGCACACGCTGCCTGCCAGTAACAACGCAGCAAGGGCGATGGGCACCTGTCCTGTTCTGGTGGCAGCAAACACTCTTCCAGCAGCAAAGAGGAGCGTGCCCTGCATCGCAAATTTGCACTACGAACATTTACAATTCTGCCAGAGGAACGGGATACTGGGTCACAAAGCAGGTCACCTGAAAACTCAGCGTTATGCAAAACACGAGCCGCATGCCTTCCAAAGGCATCCACATTACTTTACTTCTACATGGGAACAATTCTCCTGGGGAGGGAAAAAATAAAAATCACCATGTTAGAATAATGCAGGCTGCTTAAAAGCCATTTAATCTGTTTTAGGTCCACTAAAGCAAGTTATAGTCTTCCTTTCAATAAAACACTGCTGTGGGCCACAAGCACCGCAGTGCAGGAAAATCTGTATTTATAGCATCCAAAGGACAAATATCCAACCATAACACAGTGAGCACCCCACCTAGAAATGTCAGGTGTCTCAGGTGTTTTAGTAGCTTTGTTTTACAGCACTGGTTGAGCCAAGAAGGGCTCACTCACCAAGCTACAGCAGTGCTGGCAGGCACGTGCTGTGTATATGCCTGCAGACACAAAGGGTACCTGCAGTTACGGGCCACGCAGGCAGGACTCGGGTATTAAATACAGCTGCATCATGGAAGAGTTTATACTGAGAGAGACAGAGTGAAGAAGAGAATGCTCTAATTGCGTTGACACGACCATTCACACCACGGCAAACACCAGTCCTGCGCTGCTGTGGCAAGGTGTCCACCGGAACATCCATCAGAGGCCACGCGCTCCCCTCCGGCGGCTCCGGAACGTGCATCCCTGAGCTGCTGCCAGCACCGCCTGAGTGGATGGCGTGGGGTTGGGTTGTTTGTTTAACAGAGGACAGGTTGTCTTCATTCTTTTGCTAAAGCCTCCATCATTCATCTCCGTGCAGGGCAAGGTTAACGATGATGAATAAGATCCTTTCCAAAACGTCTGTGCCAGGCACAAAGTCGGAAAACATCAGCAGAGCAGGAAGACATCACTTAGCTATGTCAGTGGTGGGATCTGGCCAAAAACTCTTCCCCAGATGCCCAGATCTGCAGCTGTGGGAGGGTTTTGCTGAAACACTGCTCTCTTTTTCTGATGACCAGCGGCAGGGAGCACAGAAGCATTCAGGACCTCCTTTGCTTCTCCCTACCCTGCTAGACAGGGTAGACCTATGATGGGCTCGCTCCTTCCACAGCCCAGCTGGTCACCGAACCCAACAGCAACAACACAGACTCCTCAGAAGGACAGATGGGAAAGCACTTTGAATTACTGCAGACAATGCTGACGTACTTCCTTTCACATTTTAGAATACCTAATGCATAAACACTTAATTCACTTTTAACTCAAGTATCCCTGTTGCACATCGGCTGAGAAAGCCTCTTGAACCGTAACAAAGACATGTAGTATCTCCTACCTACTATTTGCATTGCCTTATGTCCACACAGTGTTTTTGCAATTCATTATATAAAGATAACTACTAATTTTTCAGCAGTACAGATAGTCTAAGATATTGACAAAAAAGGTTTCCTTTGCAAGCAAGGACATTTTATTTTCGCAAGTATCAATACTGCTTTGAGCTCTTCTGTGAAACTCAGAAGCGACCCAAAAATGTGCATCCTAACCCAGCTCACTACATTCCACGGAACATGCCGAAATCCACAGCTGTTTATAGCTGCAGCATTATGCGTTTGACAGTTTTATTTGTGTAACAGTTTATGCTTTCATTATGTTCTGTCACTTGCTACACGGAATTTGTGTTTAAGAGGATTCCACTGTATCATATCTAAGAGGTTTACAACGAATTCCGAATAGCTGAACTCACGGATACACCACGTCACTAGATTTAAGGGTTCACAGTAACTTCTTCTAGCCATGTTACAACATTAGCCATCATTTTGCGAGTAGACTCATCTACAAACAATACACAATGCTACAGAAAAGTTACCTTCAGGACTGATTAAATGGAAAAATCAATACACAGTATTATTACACCTACCTTCCCAGCCTTCCGTCATTTATAAAAATCATAAGAAAGAAACAGTTTTCACAAGTTTATTCCCAGGTCTTAAAGAAACTGGGGCAAGCACCATCTTCAGCAGCAGGTAGAAGGTGATTATATTCAATCACCCTTGCTCAGTCATCCTGATTGCAAATACCTCTTCCTTGGAAAAGGGTATTTATGGCCCCCAACTTATTTTTCTTTCTGCTCCAACTGACCTTATCATTCAATCCACTGCCAAATTAAACAGCTCTCCACCAGAAACTCCCCACTCGTGCAAGTACTTGCACGCTGGTGGTAATTGAGTTCCCTGAACCTTCTTGGAATTAGGGCACCAACAGTGAGTACAGAAGCTCAGGCAAGACAGGCTCCCTAGACCTCAATATCATACTGTCTCTTTTAAAACGCTTTCAGGTTTTTTTAATACATTTTGTAAGAATAAGTACGAGAAATCCACAGCCTTAGAAGAATGTACTCTTACGTCAGCTCCCTTCCAGGTGACACAACCAACCTCTTTCCACCCACAGCATCAGCCCATCTTAGAGCACACACGGGAGATGGGCAATCAGGGCCATCAAGCTGGAGATGTAGGCTCAGCTGACAGCTCACCATACGTCCTGCTCCACTGGAGTAAGTGCTCGGTGTTACAGCACTCCCCAGGCTGTAATCGTGCTCCACTCTCTGCAAATCCACTTGACAGAAAGCTTCTCTTAACTACAGATGATTCCAGTAATGAGTTATTTCAGCTCATATGACTGTGGTCTGTGGTGGAAAAGTCAAGCCAAGCTTATGTCACAGCTTGTGTTAATTTCCACTAATGAGAATTCCAACAGTTGCAATAAATGTATCCATCCACAAACTGAGAAATTAAACATTTGAATTACTTCCGTGAAAACAATCTTCACTGAGGAAAGAAAGCCTGCAATCCACAAAGTGAAGACTGTCCTCCAGCAGACACAAGTTTCACACAAGAACACAGACAAACATCAGCAACACAACAGACATTAAAATACTAGAGAAGTGGAAGCAGAAGTTTCAGAAGATTCACTTAGTGCACTGCAGAGACACTTGGAGAGATAAGGGAACCTTTTCTATTTAAGAAGGAAGGACCAGTCAGTCTCTACCATGAGGGGATCCTGCCATAAAAGAATAAGAGATGTTAGACATTATGTTCTGGTCTTAACAAGAGTGAAATCTCCAGGGACCTACCCAAGGGAAAGGAAAGGTAGCAGCTTATGTCTCCAGCCACTAAGTCTTTTATTTTACCTTCACCTATGCAGCTCCTCCCTGGCTTCAGCCAGGACACACGGTTCTGACGGACATTTCCCAGCTGCTGGGGAGTTTCGTGGGAACGCCAGAGTCCTGGATCACCGGACTGCATGACTGCCAGCTCCGCAGAAACACCCATCTATTTTACCTCTGCGCCTTCTCTACTGTCTGACCACATGGAAGGAACCAGCTGAACTGGGAGCCTACACCAAGAAGCTGCAGGAGGTTACAAAACATGACAGGAGTCTCTGCTCCAGCTGCGAGGTGCAACAGCGCTAGGAACGATGATGCTAATGAGAACCTGAAGGAACCAAAGTTCACCCATGATTTGTTGTCTGCTCAAGTGTGACCATAAAATGAAACCCTCACACATCAGAAGGCTGACCTCACTGTGCACTGTGCTGGACTAAACGAGCTATGAGGTTCAAGGCAATGTAAGTAAAACCTGTTCCACGGAGGTGGGGGATGTAGGCTAAATATAGACAGAGGAAAGTGCTGAGTTCTTTTTATTGCATCTCTGTCCAAGAAGTAAATAGTTTCAGTATGCTACCCAGCACTCATGATCTTCACCAGTGAACTTTTATCCACTTCAGCTGATGGGAGTTGCATTACAAAACAAAATAGTCCTAGAAAAGGTGTGGATCTGTAAAAGTCAACCACTTCAGCATTATTAAATATTCATCAAGCAAGATTCAGTGGATGAGACTATTCACGTACTCCAAATGCGCAATATGTATGGCAAATGGGATTTGGCACACTAAAGGCAAGGTTCCAGCAAATTTTTACACTTTTAAAAAATCCTTCCCTGCTACTTCCACAGAAACTGCATATAAAGTTTAAGTCTTTAGATGCAGAAAGAGCAATAAAGCCCTTCACAGCTAGCAACTGAATTTGCAGAGCACTATATCTGATCTAACCTTCGTGTCACAGGTTCAGGCTTTCCAAAGCACACTCTCTTCACTCTGAAGCTTTCCAGTATTACTTTTTATTTCTTTAATTTGCTCTATTTCGTTAAATTTAAGCAAAGTCAGATTTGGTGATTTAGGAAAAAGGCTCAGAGTGAAGACTGGAAAAGTCTTCAACAATTTTGTCCCGATTCTTTCCTCACATGTGGGTAGGAATCTCGGTGACAAGCTTACCTGCATTACTGACGCTTGATTTAGCTGTCAGAAGCCTGCTATTTCTTCCTCTTGTGTAGTTTTTGTAGCATAATCGTCTAAAAAGCCTCTTAAAAATTCACCTATTGATCTGCTCCACTTATTATTTCATTAACTGCATACTCATGTAAGTTTTTCACTTTTACAAGTAAATAAGCACTTGGCATTTTAAAGCACCAGTGACAAATTTCCTGGAGAATGCAGCCTAATTCAGGAGCTCTGGTGCGGCCTCTTAGAGTGTTTCTTTTGCATTCAAGAATTACAGGTTCCTTGTATCAATCCCAAAACTGGGTCATCTTAAAGCACTTATGAAGCATTTAGCAAGCACTACCAAGCAGCATTACATCCAACCCATGCTGTTTCATGAGTAATTGAAACAGCTAGGTAGCTTAAACAAGTAACATTTCATCAGCCTGTTGTTGAAAAGACATTAATACTCATTTTTCCCTCAGTGGTCATGTCATTTCTTCCCCTTTACTTCATCTTCATAAATCCATTAAAGTCTAAATGCAGAAGAGTGGATTTAATCAGATAGCCAGCAATGCACAATTAACTCTTCTCTGTGTCACTTCATGATTTAGTGACATGATGCCGTGAGTGGCAGAAATGAAAAAGAGAAAGAAGGTGGAAGCAGAGGGGGAGTTGTTCTGTTTTAAATAAAGACAAAAAAACTCTCACCTCAGCAATAAATACAGCAGCTGGAGTCCCAGTTTCTGAAACTGTTTTCACAACAATTGTTTCTACAATACAAATCACTACCAAGGTGTTACCTAGACTTGTTTAAGGAGCTTCCAAATGCTGATACAAATGAACACGAGAAATGCATTCAATAGCCCCGTCTATCAAGGTTACACTGCAGAACAGATAATTTCTTCATGCTCTTCACTGAAACATTCACAGTCATTAGACATCAGTCCAAGCTGTGAATCTCCTCCAGTAACACCAAGACTTCTCCAGCTTATCCTCCTCTTCCAAACACTTCAAATTGGTTTCAATGAAGATTTTTGTTCAAACTTTAGATACGGATTTGCAGAGTCTCACTTAAAAAGGCACAAAGCATACACTTGAAAGGTTTAGGAAAGGTGACATTTGCCTCCTGCAAAATTCTGTTTCATACAACATGATGGCAGCTACTGGCACCAACAGAAATTGGGGAGTTATCGTGCACCTGTTCTTGACATTTGAGAGTCACCTGGTGGCTGACGATAAAATGCTGATTTATGATCTGTAGGCTCTTATTTATTGGAGGGCAAAACTCCCCTTAGGCAGACGTTGAGGCAGCACGGCTTACTGGTAATTTTCTGTGGTCTCTTGGGAAAGCATGTTTTAGAAGTTGTAAAGGCAAGTCTGTGTAAGCTTGGCAATTTTCATTTAAACCAAGATTATACAAGATAATAAAATGCCATTTCAAAAGCCTGGTGTTTTCCCTAACAAAATGGATGCCGCTTTATTACAGAAACTATAGTTTCTCTGTGGTTTTAAGAAGAAAATTAAGCACCAATGCCTGTTGATTCTCCCATCACTTCTGGTGCCCTGCTAAGAAAACTGAGTTATTGATAGAACAGGTGTGCTGGTTTTGGCTTGGATAGACTTAATTTTCCTCACAGTAGCTAGTGTGAGGCTGTGTTCTGGATTTGTGCAGCCTTGATAATTCAGGGATGTTCGTTACTGCTCAGCAGGGCTTACACAGCATCAAGGCCTTTTCTGCTTCCATCATCACATCAATCCTACCAGCGTGTGGGCTGGAGGTGCACAAGCAGGGAGGGGACACAGCCGGGACAGTCGACCCCAGCTGACCACTGGGATATTCCATGCCATGTGATGCCATGCTCAGCATATAAAGTTGGGGAAGGAAGAAAAGGGTTTGGAGTGACAGCATTGTCTTCCCAAGTCCTGCCTGACAGAGCCCTGCTGTCCTGGGGACAGATGAACACCTGCCCGCCCGTGGGAAGAGGTGAATGAATTCCTTGTTTTCTTCTGTTTGCACGTGCAGCTGCTGCTTCTCCTATTAAACTGTCTTCATCTCAAGCTATGAGTTTTCTCACTTTGACTCTTCCCATTCTCCCCCCCACCTGTGGCGCAGTAAATGAGCAGTTCTGTGGGGCTGAGTTCCTGGCTGGAGTTAAACCACAACAACAGCAATTTCAGAGCAAGATTTGCAAAACCAGAAAATTCTACTGTGCTCCTGAGCAAAGAAATGTCTTCTCAAGCTAAAAAGCTTTGAGCTGCAAATGTTTAGAAGGATGCTGTGAAAAAACTTCTATAAGTGTTGAGTATTTCCAAAAAAAAAAAAAAAAAAAACACACCCCAAAATATTAAATCCTGTCTCTGGAAACTAAACATACGTTCTGAATTAAGTTCTCCATGGTGGTGATTTTGCAATTTCATGATAAGGACTATTTATATTTATAGAAACATCCTTTTCTTCTGGAAGAAAAACAGTCTGCTACATGTAAAAGTTATTGACTTGATGCAGCCTACTTAAATTACACAATTAAAGTAAAATGCCTCTTAAATAGAGATAAAATAATGCAAGCAGATTTTGTCCACTTTAGGCCAACTTATACAGCAAAGCTCAGCTGAATTCTTCAGAATTCCAATTTCTTATGTCAGTGCTGGGACCAGATCGTGTCCTGCTTTCCATGCCATGTTATTGTTAAGTGCAAATTAATTCTTACTAAGTAACAGCTACACTGTAATATTAAACTTCCCAAGGAATCACGTAAATGGCTAATGGGTGATTCCCCTGTTTCAATAAATCTGTTTCTGTGTGGTCTGCACACTGACATACAACTGAGGTCCACACTGAGATTGTTTTACTTCTAAGTTTTTGCCTCTTAAAGTGACCTCTCTAATAGTCACCAGAACACTGACCCAACACATTTTCAAGAAGCCTGTGGCTACACAAAACACAGAGCAAGCACTAGGTTCCTTGCTGGAGGCTGGGAAGCCCACCTTGCCAGATCCCACGTGCCCATTACTCCATTTCTCCCCTTGACACATCCACCTTCACCTAGATAACAACCTGAACTGCTCCGTGATCTACTAGATCCTTTCTCCATTTCTTCTCCTACCTCCCAAACCCCAGTGGACACCAGGTGAGAAGCTGCCTCTCTCCCTGTTACTTGGGTGAGGGCCACTAAAAACCCTAAGACCAAATTCATGATTGATGAATCTCAATAACCCTGAGCTGCTCAGCAAACAGCTGAGTACCACACTGGCCCATGTGACTTACTATCACCTGATACTCTTACTGGAAAGTTAACATTACTAGGAGAAAACATGCTATTTGAATTACTAACTTGCTAAAAGACCTTAAAATGCAGCTGTAGAAAATCGGAAAATGCCAGGAAGAGCAATGTTTTTGTTTACCAGAAAGTCAGCAAAGGTGACTCTCAGAACATCCAAGCAGTAAGAGGTTCAAGTGGCACACACAGGAGAAAACTACAACAGGAAAATCCGGATGCTGAAGCTAGTCCAGCTCAAAACAGAAAAAACAAGGTTTGCTTTTCTAATGCTCTCAGCAGTAGCTTAACTAATAGAACAGGATTTTCCTCCTCTCTACACCTTCACCTTGAGTTAGACATCTTTTAGGAAACCGTGTCTAAACAAAATCAGTTAACATCTTGGAATAGACAAATAAATTTGTCTGCAATAGACGGAAAAATCAGAAAAGGCATCCAACAACACCATCCCACCTTAAAGCCCATAGATTAACAATAGAACTCTACTACTGGTTACTCTTTGTTCACCATGAACTGTGAACTGCTATGATTCAACCCTGGTGACAACTTGCACAGGATTTAGTACACTGACCTGTAGTGGAACTATTGCTTTTCCTCCATACTTACTTTCTCTGCAAATCAAGAACTACATGGCATTATTCCTTATATTACATGCAAAAGCTATTCAAAACAGGAAAAATTCAGAGCCAAAAAAACCCCACAAACAAACAAGAGTACATTCTAAAATCAGAGTAGTCCAGCTTCTTCTGGATATGTTCCCTGATCTAAATGCACTTCTAGGTACAATTTCTTTCACAAAATCATGTTACAATCAGTAAATAAAACAGATGATACTTGTGCTTAAATTCTCTGTGCTTGAACTCAATGCTTGAATTTTCAACCCTGATGTTCTTTCAACATGGTTTACAAAATTTGCAGAATGGCACTATGTCCTCTGGGGAGGAAGAAAGAGAATTGTATCTTAATGGCTTTGCCTAAGCTAACTAGGATCCTGAAATCAATAATAAATCCGTTACTTGACAAAGATGATTAAATGATGCTCTGCAAACTAGTAGTAGCATTCCTCTTCCAAATACAACCTAGTGATTGTGGCATAATATGACAACAATAATGGATGTCAAATGCTTCATGTTAAAAAAACCACACATTTCATATCTGAAGCTACACACAGGATGAAGTATATAATCTTAAACCTGATGGTGATCTTCTGTCCTCATGTGAGGAAGAGAGAAAAGAAGCGTCCCCACTCTTTTGCCCTTCTGCAGCCTATTAGGACTCAGTCAACTTTAACATGAACTCCCTCGCCTCCAGGTTCTTCTGCTAAAGATCTGGGAAGACAGCTGGTCACCCCTGCTGCATTTCTCTGACATTTTCTTTCCTAGACGGAGGACTAAAAACTGACCATCACTCAGGGCATAAGACTCACCATAGACTAAGACAAAAATGCAATTATGCCTTCGTTTTCTTTTCATCTCATAGTAATTCACATAAATGTTTTCTTTTTTGATCACTGCTGACCACACTGTGCAAAGACACTGAACACTTATTACCTCCATCATATAAAACTGGGTCTTGCAAAACAGAGAAGAATCCACTTGAGAAAATATTTCAAAAGGAGTCCTTGATGAAGGCAGTCTTGCTGTCAATAGATACAATCTTGGGGAGATAATTACGTCTAAATTACACTTAAAAGGTAGCTTAAACTCTACTGGACTAGAGTTCTTGGCAGACTGCACTGAGAGCAATGCAAAAACATATTTGAAGGTAGCTGGTGCTGCTAAACCAAACATAAAAGTGGAATGCTGTGAGGTAAACGCTTTGAGGCAATGCAATGAGCAGCCTACTCCTTGCTGGGCTTTGAGGATGGAGCAGTGCTAAACGCTGCCTAGGCCAGGGCAGTCTCCTTGATGAACAGAGATAAAGTTCTGCCTGAACTAGTAACACCAGATGCAGAACACAGGATTAAAAGAAAGCTCCATCCACGTTTTGAAAATTTATTTTGCAAAAAGTTAGCGCTGACTCCTTGCCACATACTTCCAAATTTCTACAGAGTGAAGTCTGAGCATTTATTTCTTTTCCACAGTACAACTCAGTTCTCTCACATTTACAAAAAAAAAAAAAAAAATGAAGTCTTGCTTACAAATGTATTTCATCTTTTTCCACATGTGAATGATTTTGGAAAGAAAAGTCCAAGGAGGCTAAAGTATCCTCCAGCACAGAGCTCAGTGAAGCAGCTGTGACGCTATTACTCACTGTCCTGCCTGTGGTGAAAACAATGCCACAGCTATGCCTCGGTGGGCAACAAAGCAGTTCATTCTTCAGGGGTTATTCAATTCTTTGTGTCTTGGCTGAGTCTGCAAACTCAGAAAGCAGGAGCCGAGTTAATGTTCACCAGGACAGCTGAAACGTAACATTGACAGGTGTCCTGTTTAAGAACTGGACCGAGGGCTCCTCAAATTTGTCTCTCAGTCCACTGCATGGTCTCTCATTTAGAGAGAGAAAACAAAAGAGAGAGTAGGAGCTGAGCAAGGAGCACTTCTCCAAGTGCCAGCAATTTCTGACTCATGGATCACTCCACAGAGATATAAGGATTTTTCTTCCCTAGTCATCCTGTCATCAGAAACAGATCTTTCTTCATTAAAAAATATGCCAGGTTCAGATGCTTTGCTTCTCCAGTCCAAAACCCCTACCCAAGTAACATTCTGAGCTCCTAATCTCTTCTCCCCTCACTGGTTTTCTTTTTATTGTCCACCCATCACTGGATTTCTCAGAAACTGCAGACTCCCTGTTCAATATCTCACTTACAATGACAACTGAAGAAATAATTTATTCCTACTCCCTATTTATAAGCCACCCAGAAGCAAGGTCAAAGCAACTCCCCAGACATCTGCTCACACTGAATGCAGTGCAAACACAGCAGCACTGCCTGATAAACCACAGCACTAGCCTTCCACAGTTCCCTCACTCCAGACCCAAAAAGACAGACAAGGTCTCAAAATAGTTTCTGCTTACTAGCACAGCAATACTGATGCATATGGATTTCATACGATGTACTGCAAAACAGAGACTCTAGTAGTTCCAAAGGGAGACAGAAAAAAGCCAAGACACCAAACATGAGATGGAGAGCTCTTTGACATCCCCTTCCTGCTTGGAGAAGCAGAGCGAAGCTGCTGCTTTCCCATGGAGTGCCGAGACCTACCAAACCACTTCAACCTGTGGCTGAAAGTTCACCACTGAGGCATCCACGGTGGTAAGTGAAAACTAGTCAGTTGTCCCACCTAAGAGCCACAGCTGATGACCAAGCTGAACTCTTTCTTAAGTCACGAAGTGGCAATAGGGAAATTACTTTCACAAAATGAGTCTGTGAAGGGTCCACCCTGTGCTCACCACACATACAAGGGCCATGTTGGAACACAGTTTTCTCATCCCCTTGCACCCTACAAACAGCCCTGCACAATCCCTCCTTGGCAGCTACACCTTCCTTCACAGATGAAAACACAACTAAGCACGCAGCTCTTCTCATCTCTTTTCCTTTTCTTCAGCTTCTGAGAAATCAGAGGAGGTCAGACTGTTCAAGTAACTACATCTAAGGGGACATTTCCTGTAATACCTGTGAGTTCCCATCTTGTCTGTAATCCGGATGGGACGGGACAAGGAAGAGAGGTGGTTCTGACCACCCTTCCAGACAGTTCAAGGAGAGGAAAGTGCTCGTCTCAGCTGCACAGAAACTGGCATTTGTCCACAATGACCAAAGGTGCTTGGGCTTTTCATACCAGAGTGAATGCCACAGCTTCGTACCGGCTGACGCAGCAGCATGACCAGATTATTTTCAGGTTCTAGAGACTCGATTCTTTCCTCACTCAGACATGAAAGGTTATTGTTTCTCCCAGGTGTTTACCTTCAGCAAGCAAAGGCTGAAGGAGAGCAAAAGTAACCCAATGAGGAAGATGATAGAAAAGGCTACGCTCATCACTAATCACTGGTTAAAAAACTGAGACATGAGTGCTTAGACTTGTTATACTGTCATTTCTCTTTGCAGTCTACTTAGTAGGGACATCCTAATTTATCAGCAGTCTGTTTAGGCTGCCTTGTGTGCTCCAGTCTTCATCTAATAAGTAGCCATCCAAGCCACATTCTGCCAGTTTTCACAATTTGCTTAAGTCGCCCACTCTTCTTTCATAGGCAGCTGCTAAACCCTCAGCGTCGACTCAGCTGAAAATTACAAACTCCTTCTGGATAGCACTGCAGGTCACTAATAATTATTCTTTGACTGCAAGAGCAGTCTTATAAAGGAGGAATTGAAAATAATTCGATGTTTTGTCATTCAAGTTTATTCTCGCATTTCTGTGGTAACCCTTCTTCAATTTATTTAAAGTGCACGGTAATTTTTAACTACAGGTTTGGACAACAAAAAAGCAGGATGAATCATTCTGGATATTTAAAGCCTACAATCAGACAGCTTGAGTCTCCCTTGAATCTTGCTACAGTTCTCAAGTCAAAATTTTATTTTCTACTTATGAGCAGGAACACTTTCATAGGGAGCTCTAACTCATTTAAATATGTAAAATACTAGAAGATCTGGGAACTTCTTATACACTACAAAGCCTTAAAGGTCCTCGTTCTTCCCTCTACATGGATTTTTGCTTTCTTTGTAACTGCATACCCAGAATTAGAGGGCATTAGAGCTAAACTGGGAAGATAGCACATGTGTATAAATATATCATGTAAAAATAAAACTGGGCAGATGCAGAGGAAACACCCTGCAGCATGCATTACCCTTGTTTTCCTCATCACTGCATGGGCAACACATGTCTAGTGGTACAGTACTTCAGAAGGCAGGACCGCTCTCGGGGATAAACACAGGCCATACTGTTGGGGAGAAGATGCTCTGGGCAAGTCAGCCCTTCCACTGCAGCTGCTCTCCAGCAAGCCACCAGCAGAGCTGTATGCTGGAGCAATGCCGAAAGTAACTTTTAATTTGCACTGCCTATAACTCACAAGATGACAGTTACAAAATATTCAGTTTGTATAAACAGCCTTAGATCAAGCAAAGCTTGCTGGAGAATTGTCTTAGGTTGGTTAAATCCAACAATGGCAACCCATGTTTCCTGCTGTTTGTTGTTTCCTTTTTTTTTTCCCCAGCAGAGCTTTGAAATATATCACAGTAGCAGCAGTTTACACACACACACAGCACTCCAGAATTCTGTTAACACTCAAGTTCTTGCTTTATTGTGCTCCACAAAATGAGCTTCTCGAAGAATTCAAGACACTATTGTGCACAGAGAAACAACAGCGACCAAGTAACAGTCACGCCAGAGCAGAATTCCAACCATGTCATCCAGTGGTCCAGTCTACAGGTACACACCTTAAAAGAACCAAGCCCACAACCCCCACAGCCCATCAGAACAACTCATGGTGATCAACAACACTGTCATACGTCCACACACGGGCTTTTTAGATAGCAGTGAACAGCCTGCATCGATTCAAGTGATGTAGCATCGAACTGCTCACCTCCAGCTTGTGAGATCCACATCAAAATCCATCTTGAGTATGAAATCCCAAATGTAAGGATTACTGATACGTCCCCAAGGACTCCTGAAGTGCTGCTCCTGACCTTTACAACCCTGTTACTGGATTCCCCTTTACTCCTCCCCTGTGGAACAGCTGAAATTTCACTTGTCCTCCTCTTCTACAGCCAGAGCAGAAGAGCTGATGATAATGCCCTCCCAATGCAGTATTTAGCACCTACCTGCTAGGTGACAGGTACTACCATGCAAGAAGATTAGCACAGTGAGGTCCTTTTAAGAGAAGCAAAGCCACCATCAGGCAAGTAGAGCAGCAATGGCTCTGCCCAGGCTTATCAAAGCACCTACCACCCACGTGTGCATTGCACCTTTCACACACACTTCAAGATTTATGTTAAGGGTTTATAGGGGATATCTATCATCCCACAGAGGCAACAGATGCATGTCTGGGCAAATAGGTTGCCACGGGGTGGCCACCTCCTGGGCAGCATGACAACCTCAGGGTAAGGATGCCGACTTCTCAACAGTAGCATCACATGGACCTTTTCAAGCCCTGCTGCTTTCAAATAGCAAATAGATGCCTGACAAGACAGCTTGAGGGAACTGAGGGCATACGAAAATCCAGTCTGCGATGGCAAGTCATGAAGTGAGAAGTAAGAACGAAGATTACACAAAGCATGGACCAAACAGCAGGTATCTGAATCTGCAAGGGCAAGATCAGCATGAATCAACCAGGCAACTACAGACAGAAATACTAAAGCACTTTCCCTTAACTTCAAATCTAACACAGAATAATGCTTACCCTGGAGTTGCTTATCACCCCAACACAGACTGACTCATGGCCCCAAGGAGTCTCTAGATGTACTACAGAACAAAGAGGGATCCAAAGAGCAATGGAGAGGAATAGGATCAATCTTCTTCCTCTTCAACTTCTTGAACACATTGAAAAGTAAAAATCAGCTAGGCCTGCTTGTTCTTCAGTTCAGCAGCCATTATCTGATTCTCTGTTATCAGTCACTGTGCTATACCCACACTCAAGATACCTTCTCAGACCTCACCTTCCAGCATGTGATGTACCCTGTTGCTTGAGCAAGGCTTTCCTCTGAAAGACTAAAACACAGGATAAAACACAAGGAGAGACTGTGCTTTCTTTCACTAAAACTTGGCAGATGAAGATAGCAAAAATCATCCTCTGAAGTTCACCATGGTTCTGACCTTACTGTTTTCTAAACCAGTGCCAATAAAGTAAGTACCTGTTGAAACAAAGACATTCATTTAATGTGGAAAAAACCTCCAGGATATCATGATTTTAACCTTTTCAAACTAGACTGCCCTTCTCTATGGTTCTGGATAGGTTTCTTCACTTTTGTGACAGAAGATCCCTGAGTCCATGACATTTTATGCTTTAATGGTCTTGAATTCCCCTGATTATCTCCTACTGACCAAATAAAACCAGAGAACCTGCACGGTGAAAAGTGATGTAACCAGAGCACCTGAGGGATCTCAACTCTCCAAAATTAGTTCTTTACATTATTCTCCTGTGTACTCAAGGCTTTCTATGAATACAAAGTTACAGTCTGAGTTGCATAACCACTTGGACTTCCAGCTTCTCCCAGGTATTAAACTGGCTTCACTGCACTCCTTGAAATGTAATGTCAGCATGAAAAAAAATTATTAGAGGAGAAGTTGTACTCTATTATGATAGAAACTTTTGCTTTCAATTACGCAAACTACCACAGTGAAAACATGCAATTAGTACAACATCCTGTAGATACTGTTAAGCAATGTGTGGCAGTGACAAGAAAATTCAATTTGAGAAAGTAGCCCACAGCAATGAAGACTGCAGGAAAAACACTGTACCTCCACCTCAGCAACCTGTAAGGTCATCGGACAGGCTTTTGCTGCAACAAGAGTGGTGGGAAAAACTGGAACTACTCCTCCAGTGGACATACTATTTATTCCATAGTGAGAGTTGGTTTTACCGGCTCCACTTTGCACGCCCACTAATTATCCCAAATGAAGGACAGTTACCAGAGGAGCTACACCAGAACCCGCCCCGGTCAACACAGACAAGTCTTAACCAAGCTTCAGCCTCAAAACTGGAATGGAAACCAGGGAACCCTAACTTGCCCAGGGAGCAGAGGTAGCTTACTCTTTAAATAAAAACAAGTTTCCTGCAACTCATATGAAATCCTCAGCTGCGTTTGGGAATCACACGAAAAACAACGTTGAAAGCTTTCAAAATGTAATTCTCATTCCGCACTTGAGGCACTAAACCTCCCAGATTTACCAGAGACACCAGCATCGCACCAGGCACTGCCCAGGAGACACGGCCCTTTCCAAGCAGACCATCCGTGAAGCAAAAGCCATTTCCACTTGCACATAAGCTGCCACTGATCCCGGTGCATAGACATCGCTGGAAATATTTTAGCAGGATTTTGTACGGCGAAAGAGCTATGTAGTATCTTCTACTTGTAATCTTTTACATTATGCAAGGGCTCCTCAAACTGTTTTTTTTTCCCCTGCATTGTAAGGGGTGCTGTCATGAGCTGCTTAAGTGATCAAACAAGCACTAAAGACTGCAAGCAAACAGACCACAGCATGAACAAGCAATGCCCACTTCAGAACAGAGAAACAAGACGCTCACTTATCCCTGATGAATTATGAACTACTTTACACTTACAAAACGTTTCCTTAAAATTTTTAACATTAAAATACAATACATCCGTTTTATTCTCCTTATTATATAGACAGTCAGAGACTTAAGTAACACATTCCAGGTCAATTGCTACAGCAGTTGACACCACCAGAATTTATGACCAACGTGCCCAACCCATGGTACTGACATACAACGCTGCTCTCGTGTGGCTCACAAGATGGGCAGGGGGGCTGCTTTTGCCTGGCAGAATCACCATGCTGGCACACAGTAATCCCAAATCGCTAAGGAAGCCAAACCTGCAGCTGTGAGGGGCAGCAAGCCAGCAGGGCCTGTGCTGTTTACATCCTTACTTTGCTCTAGGAAACATCAGACACTCGACCAGAAGAGTTGTGGGACCCTGTGGAACCACTCATCTTGTTTTTCTTCCCCTGAGTTCCCCTAGTTTTACAGCTCTTTCACCAGAGACAGATTCGAGCTGTCACTCACAGGGTCCAGTAAACCAGGAGGTGCTAATTTATAATGTACTAATATCCAACTGTTTAATCTGCCTTTCTTTGGACTCAAATAGTATGTTGCTCTCCCTTTCTTATTTCCATTTTCTTTCTGCTGCCACAGTGATGGTCTCAGGTTGCATCCCAACAACAGCTGTGGGTGTTACCCCCCTTTAGACCACCCCAGGACACCTCTGTGAGAGGTGTTCCTTTAATTTGTGTATCGATGTCAGCTCAGATGGACACGACACTCAAATTGGCAGACTTGCCAGCAAAACTGAAGGCAACAGAAAACTGCTGAAAGAAAAGGAAGAAGCTTGGGGTTGGGCTATTTTTGTTTGTAATTTGGTGTTTTTTTTAAACAGACATTTAATACACCTCATCAACCAACCGTGCAGAGAGGAGGTTCTCCTGCTCCACACAGCGGTTGCAGACACATTTAGGAAAGGACTTACATCAACTCATTCAAACCAACCAATTTTGTGTAGATGAACCATGCCCCCCTCCACATTTTCAATCAAATCTTTTCCAAATAAGAAAAAAAAAAATACCACAAAATGGATGTACCCACAACAGCAAATTGTATTAGGGTAATAAGCAAGAATGAAACTACCACACCTAATATCAGGCAGTGATTTAAGAGATCCTGATTTCCTTCTTGGCTCAGCTGAAAATCCAACGTAAAGTTATGTATGGAAACAGAGAATCTGGTAGTTTAAATAAGAAGTGGGGCTTTCCATCATTAACTGTAAGTCTCATATAAGAGCAGCCTGGATTGCTGCTGTATCTAAGTATCTGGGTGGACACCTGGACAGACAAGGACTTGAGCCACGTCTTCATGTGAAAGCAACTGGACATCTTTTAAGGCATCAGAAGGGGCTGTTTCAGGGCTGTCAAATTCCACCCAGAAACAAGACATTGGCTACTTTAAATGAGTGAGAAAAGACGAAGAAAGTAATTTCTTAACAAACATCATTAACTCGAATTTTAGGAGACCTCACTAGCCCGCCACAGTACTGAGGGACAAATACACAGCCGGGAAGTCTCCTCCGTTCTCAGAGAACGCGCGCAGAGCAGAGTTGCAGGAGGGTTTCACTACAGCAACCACAAAATACAGGCTTTTCTCCCTTGCAACACTCGATGTCATCCCATGCAAAATGGAGTCCTTCAGATTTTGTTACGGGTTTGCTCCTACAACAACAGGGAAGCACCAGTGGGGCGCCACACCTCCCAGCCTTGGGATACGCTGCCTGACAAAAGCTGGGAAGAACTAGTAAGCCCCCATTCCAGCAACTTGTGGCCACTGATCCCAAGACCATCTGACCACTTGTCGGACTGACCGGTCCAGCAGACAGGTCAGAGGACCAGGAGAAAAAAAAAAAACCCACATTCTCCTTCCCCAGCTTCAGCAATCAGGACCTTCCTGCTCACACAATAGCTCTTTATTAAAGCCACGAGTGGGCAGTTTTCTGTAATGAGCGCCATTTCAAAGAGGATATGCTAACCAGAAACAAGACACTCTTGTTTCAGAGAAGGAATTTCTGCACATTTAATTAATCAGAAATGTCTACTGTGCTTACACCCTACCTTAATCTGCATTCACTTCAAGCATAAACAAGACCCAGCTTTCCAAATTAGCACAGGCAAACATGGCAAGCATCTCTGGACATCAGTTTCTTGAAAATACTTGCCCAGCTCACCACAAGGATGTTATGAGTCTAAACTAGTCTGTAATATGCACCTAGATCTTTTGATAAAAGCTGCTTCAGAAGTTATATTAAAAATATTAAGCAGCAAGTTTAATAATTATCCAGACCAACTCAAATCCTCCTAAAGGATCATCCTTTCCATTGTGAGTTTTAACTACGTACATTTCTTGCTTATTCTTTTATTCGGTAATTTTCAAAGCTGAAGAAATTACAGACTACCACGATGTTCTTTGCTTTTACATATCCAGCACCACACACAGCACGTACCACAGCACACTTAAATGCCTTAACACCACCAAAACCTCTGATACCCACCAGTAAATAAACGACCAAGACAAGTTTTGAAACAGCAAGGTGTATCAACAATATGAATTACAGCAACTGTGAATACAGGGGGGTTTTCGGTATTTCAAATTATTTTGATCTATATACACACTTATCTTAGTTATAAAAAAAAAAATCAAAGAAAAAAGAAATCAAAGAAAATAATAGCGTCTTGTTTGTACAAGACCTCTCTCTTTTTTCTTGCCAACATAATTTTATTACTATCAGTTGTCAAGTGGATTAACAGTTACTATATACTCACTTTTCTTACCATTGCTGTCTGAGGGCCATGCCTGTTGTAAATAATCACCAGCCAGAGCCCTTGTATTTTATCTTTAATCATGCATATTACCATTTTTATAAAATATTCTTTGCTTAAACACTGAAGTATTTCAAGTTTGTTCCCTTTCGTGAGAAAGCAAATTAAGTGAAAGCTTGGCGGAAGAAAGGGACCTTTAATAAACATCTGACTTGCTGCTGGATGGTGTTTCAGATTATATTTAAAATACATCATGTTTTGCTGACACCTCCCTGCACACTTGCTGGTTTAAAGCCCAGCAAGAGTGTGACTATGGCAACCGCAAAAGGATATTTATATATCTATGCATATGCGTGTGTGTGTGCATATACACACACACAACCCCAAACTGGTTTAGCTGACCATCAACAAGGTCTCCTCAGCTCTCATTTTCCCAGGAACAGGTAACCATTTCCCAACGAAAGGGCCGAAGTGGCAGCAGCAAGTTTTACAGGATGAAAATCCTCCAGGAGAGAAGCCTGTAAACCTATCAACATTTACGGAGTGTACACAAACACATGCTCACTTCAGAACGCTTTAGTTACAACCAGAAAGAAACCCAAATGTCTGCAGGCACAGATTCAGTGACACCATCAAAATAAAAGGCATCTCATTTTCAGGATTTTTTTTTTTTTTAAATGGGGCTTTTTACCCACGGTACTAGAACCTCACTGGAGTGTGCACACTATTTTAGAAGAGATCCAGACCTTCCTCTTCTTCCCCAATAGTCTCATTCCTCCTCTTCGAATACGGAATCTGCAAAAGTTCCTTCAGTCTGCAAATTAAATAGCTACACACTGAGTTCAAATTGTTATTTCTGGTATTAATTTCTGTCTCCTGACAGATCCTGATAGGTGATGCAGGAAATTTGAGGTAACAAAGGCTTCTGTTTGCAGCAATAAAGGACTCTCAGCTAGGGGGGGAATAAAGGGATCAGAATAAAAGGCGAACATATGAAGCCTACGTACACTACAGAATATCTGTGTTGAGTCCAGCAAGCAAAAAGTCTAGCAAATTCAAAGCAGTATTAAGAAGTGTTAATCCTTTTACCTCTGAGCTATTCATGAGCAATATGCAAAGCTGTTCTTATGGCGTCGCGTTTGCAATGCTCCAGTTATGCTTGCATCAGCATTTCCATTGTGAACCCTGCTTTCAGAGATTTTTTACTTTGCCAAGTTTTAGTCTGGAACAATTTTACTACAAGCCTGTGAGATTTTAGTCCAGGATTAGGATTTATGTCTGGTGAAGAAACATTTGGACAAAATCTGCTTGGCTGTTTTATTTATTATTAGAGTGCAAAGTTAATCCTTCCGAGTTATTGGACTGGAAAAAGACTCAAAAATATGATTTTTTTTTTCCCCAGCTTAGATAAATAAAACAGAAGCTTTACTCCCCCCAAGAATTCCTTGTCCCCAAATCTCTACAGTCACAGAACAGATGAAGGCTACAGACCACAGAACTAAGGTACCATTGAAACATGCCTTCCTTTGTAAGGCGTTTTCTTTCTTTTACAGATGCAACAGGAAGATGAGGAGGGAAGAAGCATTTCAGCGTGGGTTGCAGGTGAAAGAGGGACACTTAAACCACAAGCTGCCCATTAACAAGTACAAGAAAAACACAACGTTTCAAACTCCAGAAACTGTGCCACATTCCTAGGCAACGTAAGTCACAAATTTCAAATACATAACCCACCAGGCAGATGATGTTCATTCACAGCGTTATCGGGCACACGGCTATGGTACAAAAATTCACACAAAAATCAACACAGCAAGTATTTTAAGAGAGATGAGCTGTCTGGACTAGACACCATTCCTCTAAGGCACTCAAAAATATGATCCAGTCCTCAAACCCTGGGGTTTGCTGAGCCGGCTCGGAGTGACTCGGCTTTTGAGTCTCATGTTCAGGAACACACGTGTTGGCTGCACGTCAGTCTGTGTGTGAGCTGTGGGTGTAACACCCAGTAACACACAACCACCAAGGGTTTGGCAGCTCTCAGCAGCACTCACAGCCAGGGAGGGCCACTGGCCACACTCGTGGCTCTTCATCAACACTTCAGCACCTGCTCCACGATCACTATGGCACAGCCCAGAGAGCTGAAGCTCCGGGTCCTGCACAACTTGACAATGCGGACTGACGACTCCAGGAAAGCCCTGGCTAATTGAAACCAAGGCAAAAATTCCAAATAATGTCCTTCTGTGAGCTTTTCAGATCGCATGCACCCCACAACCCCGCAGTAAACACAAGGAAATCAACACTTGGAGCTCCTCTCTGAAATGCCTACATGGCACGGTCCTGCACACATTATATGCATCTTCATTCAAGCAGAGAGCTAAATGTTTGCAGGGAATGTAGTTTCCTTCCGTATCGACATCTCCCTTCCCAACCAGGCTTCACAACAATGCTGTCTGCTATGCTTTAAGCCCCCTCTTCCACCTGGGCTTTGTATCACTATATAAGCTGCCTATTGTAAACTGGCTAAATCCTTCCAAGAAGTAAATCCTTACCATACGACCTCTGAATGCACAGATTATCTAAAAGCAAATTATGGAGAACACATTTTCAGTGACGATAAGCCACAAAACATAATCCTAATTTCAGGTATCACACCTGATCCGTTCTTCACCTTTTGACTAGAATTTTTTATACCAAACACCTACTAAAAAATTACCAATACTTGACACCATTCCCTTCAACAATATACAAACAATTCGTTTTTAAGAGAGTAACAGAGTTAACTTCCTTCCTACAATTTACAGAACCATTTTGTATTTGGTCTGCTTTTGTGCTTTCCAGCTATTTTCCTAGAGAAATGCTGTTTCTTATTGATCAGTTGATACCATGAACATTAATTTGCTTCTAAAACTACACTTCAGACTATAAAAGGGTAGTTATACGGTTAAAGTATACACATAAATTGTATTGCTTGTGAGTTTTCAATTTTAGTTTTACATCTGATACTAAGCATTATTTCCCTTTCTTGTTCATTAGTTGCTGTTTGTTTTTTTTAACTTGTTCCAGTTGAATTTGGATGGAAACCGAGCTCAAAAGCATGCAAGTGACTCTTAAAAGATTTAAGTGTTTCAAAGTGTTCACATGAAATGGACAAGGTTTATCTGTACATATTTTTCTGTAGTTGAAACCTGGTGGATTTCACAGAGATCTATCTACCACACGTCAAAAGAGTCTCATCATCTTTCAAAAAGACGTTATTCATATACAATAAAAAATGAACTTCTGTCTTGTACAAGAAAAATAAATCTTTCCTTGCTTAACAGTGTATGAATGAAGCCACGAATGGAATTCACAAAGTAAACCAGGGCAATACTGTTTTGTCTGCAGATTCAGAATGAGCTACAGCCGATTTAACACTTCTACTACTAACTCTAAGTCCAAGTTACAAATATCTTCCCAAGTTCAGCAATTTGATTTTTTTTTTTTTTTTAAGTAGTGGAAGCAAAAATACAGTGCTTGGAAAAAACAATTCAGTATTAAGTTTACAGGCCTTAATGCAAGGCACAATTTTCCACACAAAGTTAGTCTGAGGTCCATTGCATTAAACCGAAAGTTTCTTTTTTTTTTTTTTTTTTTCCTCCTTATTTAAACAAAAACATGCTACTTTTGACTTACTTTTGGAGGAAAATTCAGGTCCCAAGCTTACCCAGGACATGGCAGGTCAGTGCCACTGCAGCTTGTGCATCCTCAGGCAGCAGAGGCAATACAGCCCTCTCCTATTTATCACAACCCTTTCTTCCGTCGTTTCTGTATTTTCACAACTGGGTGGTGGGTTTTCTTAAGAAGAAAACCGACTGCCAGAAGAGGGTAACTACGACCAGTAGAATGCTCCCAGTCATTTTTAGTGCGTGAGGTCAGCCAGAAAGCCCCTGGGGGCTGTATGCTGCCCCAAAGAAACCACAAGTTTTTAACTCTAAGCTACCGAGCTCCGCACTTGACACTCACACACACACAAACCCCACCCAGCAAGGAAATTTTGAACCTGTACGTTCGTTGTTATGCAGAGGTGGAGATCACCATCTAAAGTACTCCTTGAAATAGGTAGGGACAAAGGGAGAAAACCTCCTCCCGAAAACACAGCTCCAAAGCAGCATGACTCTAACTACCAAGCCCGTGATGTGGTTTGAAGAATGGCTGAAGGACTAAAATAGTTAGCTATGCTACATGCCGACAAATATGTTCAGTACATTGCCACAGGGATTAGAATTTTGTCTGGCTGTATTAAGTATCTTATTTAATATAGAGATGGGAATAAACCTCGCAATTACATTTGCTGAGAGAGTCTACAAAACAGAAAGCTACCATCAGAGACTATGAGATTATATATTACGGTAGGAAAGAAAAAATAAATATCAGTTTCAACCCAGAAAAGCACAAGCAAAAAAAAAAAAATAATAATCCAACACATATATCCAAGGAGAGGTAGTAACCCAGAAAGCATCAGAACTGAGATGATACAAATGAGAATTGCAATCAAATTTATTATGAATAAGTGAGACTACAGCACTTCGCTATCAGACAAAATCTGAGCTACAAAAGACAAAGGCTAAAGCAGTTAGCCCACAGAGGAACAAAAACTACAGAGGAATAAATACTGTGGACTCAGAAGAAGTTTGTTATGTTTAAGGCAAGAATGCAGGACAGAAACTAAGGCATGAACAGTACAGAGAGGAAAGAACAAGAGTGAGTAGCAGGATTCACCACAGGCTTCGGGAATGGGTGATGGAGATGACAAAACATTCCGGGCCCAAACAACAACACACTCTGGGCACAGACACCACACTCAGAAATGCTTTCATTAGATTTGTTTCTTGTTGATTAACACACATACATACAAATTAGGCAGCAACATCCCAGGAAGCACTTCAGAGAGCTATGAGAGAGCTCCTAAGAAGGGAAACTGTCCCAAATTAGCCTCCTACCAAGAGCAAGTTACCAGTGATGCAAGAAAATACAAGTTTTAGTGGCAAAGAATTATACAGATTTGGCACACAGTTGAACTGGGAACTACCACTGAAGGTGTGCATCAGTGCTGGAGTTTCATTTGAGGAGCAAAAGCCAAGTGGCATTAAAAGCAGAATAAGGTCTGGTCAAAGAAAGGATTAGGAGCACGGAGGTGGAAGAAAGGGTTCAGAATGTGGCACTGCCTCGTGAGATCTGCAAAATAACCCAGGAGTACATGAAGTCCAGGCCTTCTCAAAAGCAAGGAGGCACGAACCAAAATGTGATCAGTGTGGGTTCCAAACAGGGAGACTAGAAGATCGGAGTCTCCGTAAGAGAGACACACTAACAAGAATTAGAAAGCCAGTTACAACCTGCAGGGAAAGATAAGCACAGCATAAAAGCCAAACGAGCTAATGCTTTGTGGCCATTACAAGGATAGTCTGGACCATTAATAAATGATGAAGGACGAGGAATTAAAACCCAAGTAGTTTGCTACACTGACCACCTTTTAAAATCTAAAGAGAAAAATAAAGGAAAGACTGAACAATTAGAATGTAATTATGAACTTATAAAACATTTTTATACAGATACTTTGCTGCAACAAGTATGAACAGCACCACAAAGAAACTCGAAATTTCAGACACCTACAGTGAGAAATATAAGCACTCAAATGCAGAAAAAAAAAAAGAAAAAAAATTGAACTTATGATGGACACCTATTCTCAGAAAGCACTCCTGGCAATACCCACTACTGCAGTTCCATGCTTTTATCTGTATTACCTCAGTAAAGTACCAATTGATAGCCATTAAAAAAATGGGCATTAATAATTGCAAGCAAACGCCTTAGGAAATGCAGACACACATATCAGAACCACTCCTTGGAATAAATGATACTGTTGAGCCAGTGAAGACAAATTAGCAAACAAACTTAGTAGATATAGCCACTATTTCCTTTAAGACACGGAATATCTATAGATGAAAGACATATTTAGACCTCAACTTCATAGAAGAAAAACACAAGGAAATTATCATATAAGCAAGCAAATTATACTTCTTCAAAAAGAACAGTTCTATTAAGATAGGAGAAACCAGCCCCTGAGACTCCTGGAAGATGATTATCTTCTCCCAACCAAAATGAAAAATAAGGCTTATAAGAGTATGTGCAAAATCCAACGCAGTCCACCACTGTTACAGAGAATTGTAGTTCATAGCAAGCATACAGTGGATAAAATACACTTAGATGTCAGTAAGCCACTTGACTGTATCAAATTATACAGTTCCAAAATTATTCAAGAAACCAGTTTTGATGTGGACAGAACACTGTACAAAAAAACATAAACAAAAGAAAATGAAAATCATGCACCAGAACTCTGAAAGTATCTCTCAAGGATGCGAGAAATTTTCTTACATGCTCTTACTTAAAAGTCTTAGTTAATGATGCAGAGTAAAACGTGTGTTCTTGAAATCTGTGGATGTTACTAAATTTAGTAGTTGCAAGCCCCAGCGAGGACAGAGAAAGTTGAGAAGCAGGCAATTAAAAATAAGGTTCTCCTTGGGAAAGTGCAGCGAAGACGTCCAACAGGAAAACAATCTGAAAGAAATATTCAGTGGGAGTGACAAACCGAGGAGCCAAGAAATTCTTACAAGGTTTGAAGTGTGATCTGGTAGCAAGAAAGATTAATGAAACCTTGGCTGCACATGCAAAAAAAAAAAAAAAAAAAAGAAA
>VXAY01003231.1:219851-240913 GCA_013399855.1 Oxyruncus cristatus | reverse complement strand
GCCCACTTTGGGTAGCAAGCAATATAGAAAATATAATCACATAAGTCTGCAGTAATAAAATGGATGCAAATACCACTGGGATGAGACAGGCCTTATTTAGACTAGTATGTGGTAGTACAAGGACACATTTAAAAAGAAAGGAAAACAGGGATAAGTCTCTGAAAGCTTCCAGCTAACAGCCTTTCTTAAATTCAAATACTACAACCAGGTTCACGAGAGAGACTTAAACGACCATTTAAGAAGAGTTCACTCCCATAAATGGAATTAGTAGCAGAAAGCTGAAGACCTGCTTAAGGGTCTCCCACAGAAAATACCATGGGCTTGTTCTGCAAACACCTCCGCACAGACCCATCAAGGTAAGGATATATAAACAGTGCAAAGCAACTCTACATCCGGGCCAAAGAATGAGCCCGGGTAGCTCTCAAGTTGGCTGAAGGTCATGAATTTCTCAGCAAATGATTAGGTAAATATTTATTTTCTTCTAAGCACAACTTTCATAACAGAACTGTATCAAGGAAGAGGAAGGTAAATCCACTTTGTTTGCAGAACACACGAGCAGCAAACAACCCATACGCGGTGTTAAAATTTGCATTCTTTTTTTTTTTAATTAACTGCTTTATCTTAGCACGTATTTCTAGCTTTCTTTAACAAGAGCAAAGCAAAGCTACGCAAGTATCGTGGTGCTGCACCTCCCTCATCACTGGGACAGAGGCTGAAAAAACAACAGGCACGAAACACTCCCCTCCCACAGTTCCAAGGACCACCCCTCTCCATGCCAAATCTACATATTTCCCTCGTACATATCAATAAACACGGATGCCAAAGAACTGCTCAAAACAGAAGGATACGACCCCAGCATTTGGTACAGGCACGTCACAGGACATTGTCTACTTGGTTGTGAAGTTCAAAGGGCAAGAGTTCTGGTTTTCTTTCGCTGCTGCAGCAGACCAAGTTCAGTCAAGTGTTCCAAAGGAAAAACGCTGCGTTACTGAAAGCCAGACCCAGTGAGCTGCTGTGTCTGCTTTGTTTTCCCGTTCCTTTCCACAGTGCCTGACCAGCCCAGCCATGCACAGCCAGCCCGTCTCCCCACAGAACGGATCGCTTCACGAGCATGCATTATTCAGAGAACAGCATCGCAAGTGCCTTTAACACTCCGATTTTTTGAACTCACTAACAGTCTAGAACTTTTAAACAGCCTTGCCAAGTGATGTTTATTGAACCTTCCTGTTGCAACACAGAGGTTGTGCCATCGGTTGTGCCACAGTCCTGTGATCTCATGGCTGGTGGTCTTCTCAAACACAAGATGGTTTTCACGTTACTTCTGCACAAGAGGGAGAAGAGGAACGAACGTAAGGGTGGCAACACTGCCAGAAATATTCCAATTTCCAATGAGAATTTGTTGAGATGCTAGTTCTAAATATACTATTTTGACCTATGGATTACATTAAATTATTTTAAAGAAGTAAGTATTCTCCCCTAGCAATGCACCCATTTAAAGGCCAACTTGCTGCTCTGCAATCACAAAAATGGTAATTTTTTTTTTTTTTCTTTTCAATCAAACTTTTTAAAAGCTGCAGGTAAGATAAACCTGTACAACTCCATTTTGTCATCTGAGGACAAAGGACACTAACTGACACATGGGTTTTCAGGATGGACACAACAGTGCATCAACCACACAGGTTTCAAGCCCTGTATTTTTTCCTGTCCTTTCTGTTCAATCCACTTGCTCTGACAGTTTCTGTCAGGGTGACTGCAACCTCAGTTCTGCCTGGCACACTGAGTTTTTGCCATCACATTTCCCAAGGTTAAACCGCAAGGTTTAAAAACAGATTTTCTCCTCCAAGATGACCTTCGGCAATCGCCCCAGTTCTGAGAAATGAATGAAGTGTTCCCAAAACAAAGTAAATTTTAGTAGTAACCTGTAGCTAAAAAGAACCTATGTGACCTGCTTTAGAGACAGAGACTGCTAAAAATACTGCTGGCTGGGCAAGATTTTGGGGTAGACTTTTGGGATCATGGTAATTGGGTAATTCCTCCTGGCTTAATAACATACAAGAGATTTTTTTGCTTTCCATTTAACATATTTTCATTCAATGGTATGAAACTATCAAGTAAGGTAACACAGGATATAAAATTGATTTTAAGGACCTGACCTACTGTTCACAAAAAGTCAATGGGAGTCTCTGCACCAACTCAGCAGAAATCACACCAGATACCAATATTAATCTAAATATTAAAATCCATTACAGTTATACCTACACATAAAAAACCTATCTAACAGTCGACACAATCTGCCAGTTTCCCACGGGAAGGTTATGTCCTCTAACTCATTTCTACTTACATAACAGCCTATAAAGTGCACTTTGCTGATCTCACAGAGATGCACAACATGTCCAGCCTAGGAGAAAGGAAGGATCAGCCTTGAAGCCCACCCAGCCACCACCAGCCTGTTACTGAGACACTACAGGGCCTGGGGGGAGATGCAAGAACCTCCAACAGAGAAAATACTGCCTAGTTCAAGTTTAAGCTTCATCCTGGTCTACTAACAGTTAGGGACTGCTCAAACAAAAAGCAAATACACTATTCTGTATCCTCTTTAAGTGTTTCTGCAAAGCCCAATACCGGTATCTAACCCCCTTCTGAACTTCAAAAACTGACCTCCCATACAAACACCTGCTACAGTCTTCCTGAACACATCACAAGAAGGATTTTCATCTCACTCATTTTGAACTGACCAATTTCAAAGTGTTTCAGATTTCCTCTCTATCTGACAACTCAAGAACAGTCTCCTGACCTAGATTCCCTAAATAATTTATTACATTCTAGACTTCTTATGCCCCTTCCGATTTGTCCTTTTTTTTTTTGATGCAAAGGAGTTCAGCTTCTCTTCATGTGCAATCTTCCCAGCCACAGATGATCACTGTCCACCTTCCTAGCACCTCTTAATTCTTTTTGCAAAGCTCCTACATAAAATTCCAATAGTGCTTTATTATTTACTAACAGAATATTACTGGAGCTTGAAATCTGAAGAACTTCTGTTTCAGCTGAAGCATTCTGGCCAACCTGGAGGTATATCAAATGATATTTTTATTACTTTAGAAATTAGTAACATTAAATTACCCCGAGTCAGTCTTCTGTATTGATAAGACCAAAAAGTTACCTAGGGAGCCATTTCAGATAGATTAAAATGCTTCACATGGCTTAAGACATTGCTTATATTGATGCTTGCAACATGTATTTACAAGCATTTCAAGTACTATAAATATTTTGCATCGTGCTGTGAATAACTCAAATGCGGTTTTCCAGGCTAAAATAAAGAAATATACAACCGGGTAATGTTTCACTTTCCACAGCACTCTTTGCAGCAAATCACTGGCAGCTACAAATAGTCTGGATTGAGCAACGCAGGTGGAAAGGGGCAGCCGTGAAACCCTGGGTCAAGTACGGAGGCCACCGCTCTACAGAGCAGGGACAGGAGCACCCCTGATGGGGAACCAGCCAGTGAGAACTGAACTCCCAACCCAAAGTACCACACACGTGTGGCCAACAATTCCTCCCCCAGGCCAGGAAAGCGCAGCGCGCTCCGGAGGAGACACGATACCACCTTGGATTTACCAGCACCGATTCTGCACCCACGTGCACAAAGGTATGGCAGGACTGGGACGGGAGTAGACCTTCCAATCCCGGTCCCCCCAGAAAGCCCAGGACAAACAAACACGTGTGGCCTGCAAATTTCAAAGACTCCACTCACAGGCAAGCAACCTCTCTTCCCACCTTCATGCAGAAGTCATAAAGCCCATTTCAACTGCAGGTGTCTGCAAGCAGTGCAACACGCACATACAAGTCCCCAGAGGCCCCAGACAGTGTATTTCAGTGGAATAAAGATTCTGAGCGTGCCTTGTGCAAAGGCACTCTGCATCCAGGATGGGGCAAGCAGAGCCCTGACCAGTTGCCCTTCAGCACAGCAAGAACCACCCCTGCACAAAGCACAGGGGGAGAATGTCCTCCCAACCACATCACCTGGGTTGCTGTTTCCCAACACAGCCCCTAAGTGCATGCTGTTGTCCACTTAAGCTGTGGGCCTTCACTGCACTGGAGCTCGATGCCACCAGGACAACCAGCCTTGGGGTTCACCCACTGTGTCTGGTTGCCTGGCCAAGCACAGCCCTCCTGGAACAGCAGACAGCTGCTGCTTCTGCTCTGAAACACAAGGTGCACAAAGGAGAACAGCTTTCATCAGACTGTTCCAACAAAAGGCAGGCCTGGCCTTGAGGTGAGAGAGGTCTGGGACAAGTCCTAATCTAGAAAAAAAGACTGACTCTCCTCTAGGTGCAGAGCTCTCCCAGGCTCACAGCTAAGGAGCTGGAGATTTTGAGGCCAAAATCTCCATGGGGTAGCCCGGAGCACAACACTTCAGAGACACAGCATGAATGGGGGAATGCCTTTAACCATATCCAGAAGGAACTGAGGACCAAGGAGTGAACACAGAGCCACACAAGAGTCCTGGCAGGCTGATAACCACCGCCAGGCAAACTGTCACCAAGCTCAAGGAAACGCCAGTTTCTTCCACGCACCCCAGGAAAAAAGGGACTGAAGGCTGTTAAACACGTTTGGAAAACATCCAGAACACCACAATGATCCTGAAAGAACAAAGATCTCATCAGATCTCTGTTCAAATCTGCCCTCAATAAAATGCAGTTAAAGGCTTGGATTTAATTGTTATTTCTGGCAGAGCACCAAGGAGTAAAATAAAGAAGGCTATCAGGCAATGTGGAAGAAATTACTGTATCACGAATCACTCATCACAAACCCGTTCCCTAGATGATGAAAAAAGCCAGTACAAACCTCAGCCAGTACAAATCAAGTTGAGGACCCATAACTGATGCCTAAGCACACCATGACTCCAGGCCATATCCCCTGCAAAAAGCAGGGTGGTTGTGGGAGAAGTTAAGGGACCAATTTTCCCCCGAAATAAACAGTTGTCAAAGTCACAGTACAACCCACTCCCTTCACTAAACAGTTTAAATTTTGGAAAGCTTTTGTGACTATGACCAAAATAATTCAAAAAAAAGACGTGCATCAAGATGTTTTTATTTTCCACCACTCTAAATGCATTTCCGTTTATGTAGCCTCTTTTACCTACCTTAATATCCACAATCCTAACACATACACTCCAAGAGCTAAACAAAATGGGCTACTTTTCTATAGGCATTATCACCACTCCTGCCTATATTCATACTGATGTTTTCAAAATCCATCATAAAAGTATGTTTCTCCCATAATAGAACATTTTCCTCCATGAACTATGGATTAACTAATTAATCTTTAAAAGAGAAATTAGATCAAAATTTCAAGCAACATTTTAGTAAAGATTTTAAAAGCTAGGCTGCCAGGAAAAAAAAAAAAAATAAAAAAATTGAGGAAAATAAGTGAATTATTTAATAGCATCATTCCAGAAGGAGCTTTACTGCGTAACTGTACTGAATAGGGAAGCTATTAATGATCCTCAGCTAGTTAGACACACTGAATTAGCACTGCTTTAAAAATGAATTGTAGAGTTTTCTGAAAAATACAAAATCTAAGTTTGTGAGAATCTAAAACACTACAGAGCTGTTGGAAAGTAGGCCACAGATATGCCTATTTACACAGCCTTGCAGGGAAAGCAGGGAAATCTCCTAGTCCTGGATAAAGTGCTGCTGACCTGCCCGTACTGTAATGATAATAGAAAGAAAAAGTCTACATGACATTTTCCTGGCCTGTCCACGAAAGAAAAATTACTTTGACATGTAGCACTAGACAGAAGCAGTAGAGCAAATCTCTTTTGGAATAAGTAATGTAGAAAGATCTAAGTAGAAAGATGAAGATATCTGCAGAATAGTGGGAAGTTATTAATATTGTAATATATTTTCAAAAGTAAACACGTTTTTTCCATCCATCTCGACTGTTACTTCTCTTTGAAGAATTCAAACAAATCTTCATCCTCCACCATTATTGCTCATAGGTGTCTGTGACATTCACAAGGTAACTCCCTTCAACTAAAAGCAGATCTCCTTCGTTTTGTATAGTGGCCTTTTTTCGCTTCTTATCCAATAAAAATAAAAGGTCCTGAAGATCCCAGCTTCTCACAGCCTCTTGGGGGGGTTCTGATGTCACAAGGAAGAGGCATAAGGAATGATCCATCTGTTTTTGAAACAAATGGGCACATTTGCAAACACTGCTCTTTTGCACGTACTAATAACGTGCAGCATTTTGTACACAAAACCACTCATTCCAACAGAACAGAAAACAACCCACTCTCACAGAAGCAGAAAAACTAGCTTTGTGCTATTCCCTGGGCACACAACATCTCCGTCCTGTCACCCACAGACATTAAGGAAGAAACTCCGCTCCAGATCTAATTCCCACCACCTTCCCTTCCTCAAGCTGCTTTTGGAAAACGCTTCCTCCGGGCAAAAGTGACCAAATAACTTCTGCCCACCTGCACACTTTGGTGCCCTCTTCACTCCAGAGCACCCCAAGGTTTCAGGGGCAAGTTCTGACCCTGCTGACACGTTCTGGAGAGCGAGGAGCATCGCAGTCTCTGCCACGCCGTGGGAGGCAGCTCCGCACTCACAGCAGCAGCAGTCTGGTTTTTCAAGCGAGGTTACCACCACTGCAAGGAGGACTGCTCATGCCTGTTCGGGCACTCCTGCCATTTACCAGCGCTGGCATGGAGCCCTACCCGAGCACCCTTTGTGATCTACTTAAGTTTGCTGAAAACTCGAAGGACTGCAACGGAACTTCACAGTTTTCTTCTGTATCACTGAGCTGTAGCCTTCCACGAGTTAGCTTTAACAATCACCAAAGTCGGCACGAGCATGGGAAGGCTGCACAGCTAGCAGATGGATGGGCTGTGCCCTGAGACACCCAAATTATCTCCTAGATGGCTGGTGGTAAAAAGGGGAATGCCCTGCTGCCTGCCTTCTCTGGGGCTGTGCAGTCCCCTCCCCTTGGGCATTCACTGCACCTCTGAACTGCTTTAATCCACTAACCAGCAGAAAGCTACTCAGCTCTTCCCCTTCCCTCTGAAGTTCATTTTTTTGCTGCTTCAGTGAAACGGCCCAACACCAAAATAGCATAAGGTAAGCCACAGCAAGTAGGAGAGGGAATGGGAAAGCAGCAATTCTCCCTTCTTGTGTTCAGCTTTTGCCAGCTGCAGCTTTTTTTTAGTTCCATGGAAAACGCTTTACTGCAGAGGTCTTGCCCTACGTTAAGCAAACTGAGGACACAAAGTTCATGGAGTTCACAGCAAAGCTCAGGACACAAACATAAAAACAGATGTGCTGGGCCACACCACAGGTCCTGCTAGCCCCAAACCCGGTCTCCAACAGAGCCTCTGAGCACAGGGCTAGAGAAGAACAAGAAGAGGATGAGCACATCTGCACCTTTCCCACAAGCACCTTTGTAGCCTTCGATACTTTCACAGGTAGGGATTTTCTTAGACTGGCATTTGTCCACCGAGTACTCCCCAGAAGAACTTTTCTAGGAGTTCTAAGGGTTTAGCTGCCTGAAGAACATGCAGAATGTTCTAGCAGCATGAAGAACGATTTCCTCCTGCCAGAGTCTGAACCTGTGCCCTTCAAAGTTGGTTTGACTTTCCCCTACTCTTACACTGGGAGATGAAACAGCCAAACCCTCTTCAAGCTACTCACTACTTCACAGATCTCTGCTACATCTTTCTTCAACCACACCTTTCTCAATCACTTGTCACATGGAAGCCATTCCAGATCTCTAATGAATGTTTTCCACAGTTCCTCTAGGTGCTCTGTATTCTTCTTGAGGTGAAAGGGAGATGAGACAGTATCTAACGCATGGACAAACCATAATAATGCTTTGTTATCTTATTCTTTACTCTTTTCATAGCATTTCATAAGGTTTGATATGCTTTTGTTAATCACTACTAAGCCCAGAGCTGGTGGTTTGACAGAACTACTGTCGGTGTCAAGATTCCACCCTGAGTGGGGACAGTTAACCTGGAGTCCATCACTTTGTACAAAAAGTTCAGACAGTTCCCTGCTACCAATGCAAATCATCTCACATTTACCTACACTGAATGACGATAACACACACTATACTTTTAAGCAGCAGCAGGAACCTAGAAAACATGTCACAAGTTATTTGAGTTACAAACCTCCAAGTTACATGAATCACTGAAAATGAGACAGCAACAATAAGAAATCTACTACTTGGGACAAAAAGCTGCTGAAGCACTCAGCTGCAGAGAGCATGTAGGACAGAGCAGTCCTACAAACGGGACTACACACGTAACAAGGAGTTCCTTCGGGCTTTGATCCTTCAGTTATTTGAAACCGCACAAAAGCTGAATGAAAAAGGTACAAGATCCCAAAGGAATCAGATTCCCTGCTTCTCTGCAGCAAGCTTCTAAAGTTCCTTTTCTATGACCACCTTCACCCAAATAAATAAATGTTTCTAAGGAAAAAAAAAAAAAGTAAACCAAGGCATTTCCACACAATTCCTTTCATGTCTTTCCACCGCCTCATCTAGAGTCACATGGTGTCCTGACCTTTCCAGATTCTCCTCTCTGCCTCACCACACTTATTCAGACTATCAAATTCATTTAGTGAAACCATCCTATCCTTTCACACTTGACTCTTTTCACAGACAAGCAGTTCATTTTCATGCAGACCCACTTTTAACTTCAAAAGGTTGCTTTGTATTTCAGCTTCTGATGTCCCTTGTTTAAAACACTTTCAAATAAGGATCTGAAAAGTGTCGTAGCTGGGAACTCTCAGCCGTGTCTCCATCCCTCCTCAGAAAGGAAAAAAAAAAAATCCACTATTAAACAAAGTGAGAGGCCACCACCATCCACCCAGGATTTCTGTAGCTTGTCAGCAGCTCTCATAGCTCACCCGTGCACATCCAAGGTCACGGCCAGCGCTCAGAAAACTGCTGTGGGTCTAGATCGGTCTTCTACAGTTACCTCCATAGTGACACTTGCCTCTACCTTAAACCTCCCGTGAAGTCATTCATTTCCACTTACCTGTAACGGGTTAGAACAAGACAACCCCTCTGAGAAGATCTCACAGCGTCAGGAGGCAGAGTGACAACCTGACAAACACCCACCGCCGTCCCCTCCGGCAGATCTGCGCCCGGCCAAGGCAAGGACACAAACCCCTGTCACACCATTAACGGAGGAAGCCACCCTGCGAACACATCTGCTCCTCACGCCGATGCACACAGCAGAAAAAACGGCACTGCAAAACCCGAGCTGTGCAAGTTATTTCACACCACACCAAACAACCCCGCTTTCCCCTCCGATGGCTCAGACAACCGCGTTGCCCCAGGCGGGCACGGAGCAGCGCCGCGCTGCCCTCCTCTAACAGCAGCACCCAACGCCCCCCGCTCAGCTCATACCAACCACCAACCCTCCGGTCCAGAAACAGCACTTTTTACCCGCTCTGAGACGCTCCGGCGACCACGCGAGAACAATTTAATTAACGGGATTATATGCAAACTCATAAAGCAATTGGGTGAAAAGACAAGGCGGAAATTTTGCCAAACTTACATCTTTTAAAAAGCGCACCCAGAAACTACATCTGTGTCAAAGCAAACTACCACAAAAACTAACGCAGTGGCCCTACTAACCAAAGTATTTCTCACTTTGAGACCACAAATACAGGAGAATACTTGTTCCTAGCTCATTTCAGAACCCTTTTCAATTTTAAGTATTTGTAACTCAGTAATTTCCAGTGAGAAAACCATACTGAGAGGAGTAGTGCATTACACTACATTTCTCATTAATTTTTCTGTGAAACATTTAAGTCCCCAAAAATCTGACTTTTAAGTTAATTACGAACAATTTGGACACTCCAAAGTCAGGAATTCAGAGCTGAATCCCATCTAGTCACTCACAAAACCGTTATCACGAAAACACATTAAAATCGTGCTCTTTTCTCGCCAGAATAGACAAAAAGGCACAACCATAATTTTTTAAACCACATTTGAATCCCAAGAGGGTTTATTTGGGATTTTTTTCTGGTTTTTTTTGTTTGTTTGTTTGTTTTGTACTTGGCTTTTCTCCCAAAAAATCAAATGCACCAAGTTAAAGTTGCAGCAGGTATTTCCTCCTTACTTTCCTCAGATTTTAAAGAGAATAGGAATTTTACTTAGTTTTAATGAAGTTAACCCAGCTTTTTAGAAAAAAGGCAAGACTGAATGTTTCAGCATAAACAGCTGCTCCCCTACCCTTGAATCTAAATGGAAATACAACAATTAAAAGCGTCACTGGTTTTACATAAGTTTTACTTTCTTACAGTAGACACTGCATCAAAACCACAGCACTTAAAAAGTCAAACAATTTTCCAGCTGGCTGCAACATGCACTGAAAAACAAGACCAGTTCAAGATAAAACTCTGTCCTTTGTATTAAAATACCGGTCAAGCTCCTGACAAGGGGACAAATTAGTTTTTAAACCATTAGTATATGCTCACATAAAATTAGAAATGGTTCCACAGAAGGAAAGTTGGATAATCATGATATGCCTCTTCCAGCTCAATACTTCCTTTTAATTTTTTGAAAAGTTATTAAAATTGGGCCATCTCAGCTTGCTGCAATTTCATTTATTCATTATTATAACGCACAGTTAATTCAGGAGATTAGATTAGGTTCTGACAAGTCTTTTACCCTTCTGAGGGCGGCACCGCTCTTTCTGCTTAGGTTAGTAACTTCATCTACCACCTAACCTTTACGGTGTTGACAATCCACAATTAACAATCTTTTCCCTTGCCTGTGGTTCCCTTCCCACTGCAGATGATGCTGCTGCAGCGACACACACATCCCCAGCTCCTCCTGCCAGCCTGGTTCAGCAACACCCCCAAAGCACCCGCTGTGCCCCCACCCGTGGCTCCCTTACAAGATCGTGCAAGACTTGGCAACAGCAGCAAAACAGAGCACACTCGAAATGGAGGAGGCCATCACCTAATGAAACATGACTAACAGGACTGCTGACTGTCCAAATATTTAACTGCTCTGGAACGCTGCGGGTCAGATGGGTTAATCAAATAAACTTGCGTATCCGGAGGGATTGCCCATTATTTGTGCTTTCTTTAAGTCCTTACCTGACTTCAGGCTGTGAAAAACTACCAAGCTCTGAGCAATTATGAATATTTGCATGTAAAACCCAACCAAGCAGACATCACAGCTCTCCATCATGAGCTGAAAGCACAGAAAAGATCCTCCAGAAAAACAGTTTTGCTGAGTAACGTGACAACTCCGTTCAGCACACAAGAGCAGCACGTGCTGATGGGAACTGACAACACCTACACCAGGTCCCTGGAAATATAACCCATGTCACAGCATGCAGCCATGCTATAAGTTGGAATCTAACAGACATTGTCTCTCCCAAACTTAACTATTAAAAATTATCAGAACAAGGAAACACCAAAATGGATGGAAAAAGTAGATGCAAAGTGCTTTCAATGTATGACAATGGAAACAAAAATAAATCTAGGATTAAAATATAGCTTAGCTTCACCAATTTCTAATAGCATTTGTCTCCATTCAACAAGAATTTATGCACCATTTCAACCTGATAAGAATTTAATTCTAGGTAATAAAGCTTTACAAATTGAATTCAAAGGGGGGGGAAAAATAACAACCCAGCATTTCCCAATTATTTCCAGAGCTTCACAACTACAGAGTTCAACTAAAGGAACAGGGAAAACTGTCACTATAAAAGCAGAGCTGACATGTGACCTCTGGATACAGTTACACTAGCAAACAGCTATAATAAAAATCAATATTAATTCCACACACTTCTGTTTTGAAAATAAAGCAATGAAATTCCCTCACACCCACCTGCCAAAGGGACACAACCCAGACTAACTTCGTCACAGAGGTTTTTTTAAAGTCTTTCTACGGGCATGTAATGGATTCCAAGACTGAACATGCACTGAATGTTCAGTGAACCAAGTAATTTTTAATAGATTCCTCAGGGGAGTTTATTTTATATTTTTAAATCACTCTGAGACCTTGCACAGAGGTCCTGATTCAGAGGCAAAGAAAGGCTAGTGTTCATGGGGTGGGGTATCGTGTTGCTTGTGAGTTTTTCTGGAAGAGTAACAGTCGTGCCTGTTGTGTGTACTTGCCATGTACTTTAGAAATATCTTCCTTTCTACAAAACTCGAACTTATTTAATAGCTTTTGAAGGCGTACACTGAGCGATTTTACTGTAGTACTGCAGAAGTACTACACAGCAAATACAGAAAGTTGGTCTCACAAAGAGTGGGGAGGAATGAAAGCTGGAATGGGGCAGCTTGTCTCCTTCGGCCAAAGCTGCCAAGAGGTAGGTGACAGACAGTTAACAAAACCATCAGGCCTGGATCTGAAACCCAAATTTAGAGTAAATTAGATCAGTCTGCAGACTGCAGAGGAACCACCCTCTCGCCCCGCACCCCCAAAACTAATGCCCACCTCAACAGCAACATGACAGCAGATCCAGAACGAGAAGCAACCATCTCTTAAAAGAGGAAGTTTTTCCAGCTGTATGATTAAGTACGCAGGAAAACAAGACGAGGAGCCTCGAGCGCTGCCGTTGTCAGCGTGATTTGAGCAGGATTAGGCAGCACAGGATGGAGGAAAAGCCTCAGACAATGAGTCCTTTCATACATTAGAAACAAAAACTACCGTTAATCACACCCGCAATTCAGCTTCTTCCACTAATTCCTAATCAGACATCAACAAATAAAGCAAAACACTCATTCTTGGTTTAATTCTATGAAATAAACACAAATGAAAGGCAGCGATCAGCCTGTGCTGTAAAAATGCCGCTGCCTTTCCACCTCCTGATGAACAGGGAGCTGAGACGTGCACGAACGGTTGGGAAAGGAACTCTTCCAGAAAAGCCATCCATGAAGAAGGCCAGAGCAAAAGATTTAGAGGAGTACTGCATTAACAAGCAAGAGAAACTTCAAGAGATGAACTCAGTCGAAACCCTCCTCCACACAAAGAAAAGACCCTGAACCACAGTCATTAGAAAAAACATCTGGTGAGACACTTTGATTTCTAACAATAGTTATTGGACAGAAACAAAGCAATCTTTTTTTTTTTTTCCCAAAGCAGCAAATAATTGCAAATCCACTTCTACATACAACCTATCATTTATCACCTCATCAGTGACTGCTTGAGCCTGATAGAATTAAACACTCAAGTCAGGCGTTTCTGTTTAAAGCAATAATTACATTGTTACTAAAATATACAGTTCACAACAAAAACATAAACAAATCTGCCTAGCAATATTTTTTATGCACTCTCACTGAAATATCACTAGACTGGAAACAGGCAACATTATAATAATTTTAAAAAAAAAAAAAAACAACAACAACAAAAACCCACCAAAAATTCCACTTTCACCGAAGTGTAGCTACTTCTAATTTGAAACTTCACCCACAGGCAAAAATACAAAAGTTATTAGCATTATAGTGTTTATTTTAATTACACTGTGCAACAAAAAAAACAAGAGCCTGATAGCTCCCTTCAGATATAAAGAAAGCCAGTATTTCAGAGCTTATACTTCATTTATAAGCTACACAGTTATGTCAGCCCATCCTATCACCAAAATGCCAAAACCAGAATGTCTGCATTTCTCATAACGTCTAAAACCAACACACAATAGAGTTAATAGCACAAAGAAAAAAATGAAGGGGGAAAAAAAAAAAAAGAAATGTAGAACAGGAGGTCAGGAGATCCCTCACCTGCTCCTTGCAGACAATTTTTAAGAGCATCAAAAAATTCACTGGTCTTCAAAGCACAACTCATCAAAGTTTAACAGGGGAAAAAAAATACATCTCTTTAATTCAAACTTACATTTACAAATGCTTTCCAGCAATGTAACTGCTGTGCAATGTATTCTTTAACACCATACAACTCATGGTGCCTGCCTGCCCTGAACACCCTAGGATTTAAGCAAACAAAATACAATCCATGATTTCTAGCGCGTTAAAGATGTTTTTCGTTGCTGCAGTCAAGTTGCTGATCCCAGCAACTCTGTGCAAGTCATTTTAAAACAAACGTCTGCCCATCTATCTTGATGGTTCTGGCCAATGAAGAAGCCTTTGATCACTCTTCAGTAAAATACTGCTAACTGTGTCCTAAAGGATGCCCAGCTTTCTGACAGCAGGATGGGGGATCACTAGAAGAGCATGACAGCCAGCTGCCATGTAACCCTTCAGAACTCTTCCTTTTTATAATTAATTATGCTCCTTATTCCTTCCAAGGGCACAAGAAAGAGATCAGCACGGAGGCAAGTAGAGCAGCCAGCACACTTTATTATTATCTTGTTTACAAAGAAAAATCTTCAGGTAAGAGCCACACTAGGAGCCAAGGACAATTATCAGCAGTAACAGCCTGCTCCTGGAGAGCTGCTGGAGTTTTATCGTGGAGACACACGCGCTGCATTTCTGCACATTTCTGCTGCGTGCAGGTGAGAGGTGCCCCTGGCCACCATGGGATGGCTGACCTGGTCAGCCAGGGAAGAGAAGAAAAGAAAAGAAAGCAAAGCAAAGCTCGATGCTCGCTGTCAGGAGGCAGACATCTGTCTCTGTGCTAAGGACAGCACCTGCCCACTCTGACGTGGGGGCAGCCAGAGCCCACGCTCGCTTCAGCCTCATCCAAAAATCCAGCCACCAAAAACAGCGAGTTACACTTTGCACCAACCCAAAAAAAAGCTGCTCAAATCACGGTCGTGCCACAGGCTTCTGCAAGCTTTCCCCGTCTTGACCTGTCTTAGTGAGGCAGTAGGATCTGGCACCTACTGACCTGTGCTAAAATGAACCCCCCACAACGGGACAGACTTCAGGAAATTCGGCTAATGGATGGCCTATTCTAAAATGCCCTTTTTGTGAGCCCAAAGATCCCAATCGAGTACTTTACCTTAATGCTACACTCAAAGCATTAAGTTTAGTTTTACAGGATCCAAAGACACAGCAGAATCCAGAGAAAACGCAAACCAACGCAAGCTGCTAAGCCACAGACTCCCCCCTCACAAGCATAACGGAGACAAACCTTCCTCCCAAAGTTTATAATCCTACCTTTGTTTCAAGAGGCAGAATTAAAGCAGTAACACTAAAATCTGCTGAAACACTTGTCTCCCCAGGTGTAATTCTTCAAATCTGAATTTTATTAACTGGAAGCTACCCATGCACAGAGGCTATAGTGAGGAGACAGTCAATATCTACAACACACGTTCAAACCTACCTGCTTTATCCTCAGGTTAAGAACAAGTTTACAAGTGCTCTATTTCTTTTACCACATAACACAAGGGTTAGAATTCATAATACGGTAAAGGAATTTTGGTGGTTCCCAAGAACAGCCTCAACAAACCCACTGAGAATATATATTACAAAATTATATCCACAACTTCTAGTTCATAGGTTTAAGAGGCCGATTTTCTTTGTTTATGGTAATTTTGTTTCATATTTCACTGAACTTCGACATGATAAATGCACTATTGGATTTTGCATGCATCTTCTAGTCAATTTGTGTAATCTTGCAAATTCTGTAGTACAAGTAGTTAAAATGCAACGGACAGTACATTCATAAATTACAGATTTTTCCTTAAGGTAAGAGAATTATTATTGATTCTGCAACAACTAAACCTTTGATCAAATTTAGTGAAACAAATGTTACTTAATAAGATATAAACAAACATAACTCCTCTACATTTGAAGAAAACAATACTCTCTAATACAGCAACAACTCCATCCAAAAAACATGTTCACTTTTTCCTCCTTTCCCCCATCTCATGTCTTCCAAGCATGTAGCCCCTCAACAAATTCTTAACACAGTGTCCAAGAGGATCCTCTTTGCCACTTCTGTGGTTATCCTTCAAGATAAAAGATAAGAAGCACAACACCTGCCAGATAAAACGTGTATTTTTTTAAAGTATGTAACCTAAAATCTAAACACTAGACTAGTCTTTTCTACACTTCTCAGATCTACTTTACCTTCCCAATTAATTATCCTATCAAAACACCTCTAGGTTGCTGCAGAAAAATCTCACCTGTTGATACAAAAATTACCAAAACTCCTCCAGAAAAAGATATGCACATCATTCCTTTTCTTTACCTCTCACAAAACCCTCTAGAAAAATAATGGCTTTTCTAAAATGCTGTAAGATCTAATTTCGTGAGGAAATCTAACTGAAGAGTCAAGTACCATCCCATGAATAAACTTCCTGCTCCTAAAGAGAGGATACATTAAAAAGCTCAAGTGCCTGGCTGCCTTCAGCAGCAGGGATGACACACGAGAGAAGAATCCATACACAGGAGGGGTAGAAAAGCAACCACTCTCTGTGGATCTCATAAAATAGAACAGATGTTACTCGCTGTATACACACATGCAATCCAGTGTTAAACACAACACTTGGAGGAGGGAAAAAACAACAACAAACATGAAAAAAAAGTAAGGAAGAGAGGACTGTGAAGCCAGTAGATAATTCCTCACCACGGTCCAGCACATGCATGCTTTGTTTGGCTTCAAGTGATGACGAGATCTCCAGCACTGCTTCTGAAAGAACGATGCCACATGCCCAGCCTTCCCTTTTTTTTCCTCTGTTCTATTTCATCTGACAACTCCGAACTATAAACTTCTTGTGCCAATCCAAATAATTCCTCTCTTTCTCAGTACAGCTGGAAGAAAGTATTTACCCACTTGCCAGTTGCAGCTGCAATTTTGTGCCAAGAAATAAATGTCTTTTGGACAGGTTGTAAAGTGGAAGCTTCTAAGCTTCCAGGACAAGAATAAGAATGGGACCATCCTATTCCTTCCCAGATTAATGGTATTGCTGTATTTCAGCTACACAGTGGATTGCACTTAATGAAAGCATCCAAACGGAGCTTCCTCCCAGTACCAAGCCCAGGTATTAGGAGGTGCTTTTATCAATTTTGAGCTCAACCAGGCTCTTAATACACATTGCTTCCACCCTCTGCTCCAAAAACCCTAACTTACCTCTGTGTTTCTGATCTTTAGAATAAAGTTCTTAGATAATAGAGCCCTTGAAGGAGTAAGACCTGTTTCACCCTTTTCTTCCAGTAAGGCGGAGGTGTATATACACAGTGTGTACACTGACATTAAACAGCAAGTGCTCCAGCTTTCCTTCCCTGGCCTTCTTTCACAGCCTGAGGAGAGCAGACCTTGCTACAGACAGCAAACACTCGCAGGCACTGGTCACTACCACTCTCATCATCAACATAAGGTGAAGACCAAGGACATGCATTACATCTTTCCTGCTGCCCAGAAAGACAATGATTATCAGAGAGCGGAAGGGACAGAGTTTGCAGCATAATGGCTAAATTAGAAATGAATAGAGGAGTTTGTCAACAGTTTAAAGTCTTCCACCTAGGGCTGTCAATACTGGGTTTCTCTTCTTCCCAGTGTTGAGTGGTTACTGGGTTCCTTAGCTTTGCAGTCTAGGATTCCCCAGAGATGTTTCGCCAGGCACCCCAGCATCCACAGACATACATACAGATGAGACATACAATGCAACAGCACAAGACCCCAATACCTCCAACTATCCTCCCTGTCCTCCTCCCAGCTCGCACAGGCTTCCCAGCTATAGGATGTTACTGCCTGTTTACATGTCCCAGGGTTTTTTTTTTGGTTTTGTTTGGGGTTTTTTTGGGGGTGGGGGTGATTCTCCAAACCTTTATGAAGCTTCTCATAGTAAATCACAACCACATCATCAAAGGCATGAATAAAACCTGTGTTGTCGCAGGGCAGAGTGGCCTTTTCCTCTAACCTACAATCATGGGCCCTTTTCCCATGCTGACCATCATCCCGTTTTCATTTTTGGCAGTGCCCTGAATTTTATACTGACAAAAACATTGCCAAAATGCCAGTTAAAAAACTCAGCTAACATGAACATGTAAAGATGAACACATATACTGTAAAAAAACAAGTACTCTCTCCTATAGAAAACAGAAATAAAACAAATGTTAGTAAATGCACACAAGCAAACGATGATGAGGTACATAAAGAGAAACATACATCTCAAAATATGCATCAGTACCATGAACTTGGTTTTAATATAAGCGTAGTTATGTCTATCATCTTCACAAATAGAGCCAAGCAGTGCTTGTTCCCTTTGCTCATTAAAGCTCTACAACTGGTGCCTCCTGTATGCCCACATGCACCATTTCATTAAGCTCACTTGACATCAGATGAAGAAAGAGTACAAGAAAATTGCATATTCCCTGCCTAAAGTAAACTTGTCATTTAAACCTTGTGTATAGATAGAATTTGATATAGCACTGGCACAGTGAGTCATTCGTCAGTTTTAGAGTTTGTACGACAGTATTCTTACATATGTTTTGCAATACTTTCCAGTTCGCTACCACCCCATGTAATTACAAGTTTTTACTGGAAAGGAAGCATACATTTTGGGTTGGAACACTGCACTAAGACCTGGAGAAACAAAGCTTACTGTTATGGCCAGATTTTGAGCTGAAGTAAATCCACATAAGGTTTCCTCACAGACCATATGAAAGATGAAAGTCAAGGCATTGCTTTTAAAGGAGAGCAAGCAATGATGGAGAGCATCACAAATATTTTTCAGTGAATTACTCCAAACATAAACATAAGCAACCCTCCTGTCAGTTTTCCTCAAAAGCTGTTTCTTAGCTACATAAGTTACAACTGCATTCATTCAAAACACTATATAAAACAGCCAGTAGCTACTACAAGTGCTTTACTTGAAAATAATCGGTAATTTTACATTCTTCTGTATTGGGGCCAGATAATACGTTAAAATGTTCCCTATTGTCTTACTTTCACCTTTTAAGTTGCAATACAGACATGAGTAATTTAACCCTCAACCCTGGCTCCTAAGAAGCACTAAAAGACCACTGAAACAGAAAGGGTTGTTCTGATTAATACCACTAACAAGATCAGCTCAGAATCTCATCTGGTGGCGACCAGCTCACTCCAGTGCGCTACAGGAAAGTTTGCAACTCTTCAAAAGGCACAAGTTCCAACTTTATTTTGCCCACAATCACAGATTTACCTAGGGCAGACCTCTTCAGTCAGTCCCTTAAAGCTGGTTATTATTAGTATTCCTTTCCACTATCTTAAATTCACATCAAATGGATCTACTGAATTGTACATCTCCTGGTATCTGATAAAAAGCTGGAGAGAAAAAGTACCCTTTGCACAATTAGAGTTACCTGGTTAAGATTCAAGAAGAGGCAGCAACAACTCTGGTTTTTTTCCTCCCAATTGCATATACTATGACCTACAAGAAACATTTTCTGCTTAAAAGTAATGCTTAAACGGAGATCTATGGCTGAACATTATCACAAGGATTGCACTTACTTGACAGTCTGCTATTAGCCAACTCCATTATCGCTATTTGCAGTTTTTTAAATGTACAGATTCAGAAGTAACTGTACAAAGCCTCCATTACAAGTGGATTTATGGAAAGCCACAGCAATAATCATCCTCATTAACCATATCTTCCCACAGCCCTGCATTATGTGGACACAAAGAAGAAAACATTTCTTCTCTGTTATCCACAAGCTTAGATCTTTCTCCTTATAGTCACAAGACTTGACTGTCTTCTCTGCTTTTGCCAATGACAATTATCTCTCATTCCCAAAACCAGGACTTAGTTTAAAAAAACAAAATTAAAAATACCTGCATAACTCTCAACCCACAACCAATACACAATGTAGGATGGTTTCTACTTTGATTTTGCAGAAACTGACATTTTCACTGCCAACATGCATGAGAATAAAATGCTGCCTGTGGCTTCTGCTATTTTGCTGATGGCCCCAACCAGTATGCATCCCAGACATACTCATGGACACGCATACAAGAAGGAAAGAGCTGATGGCAATATTTGTAACTAAGCTGAATATAAAAATCTCTCTATCTGAAGTGATGCACTAACTCTTTGTCCATAAGCTGTTTTAACCCCTTCACATGGGTGGTCATGCTGCATCCTATTTCAACAGCCAGGACGCACATCAGTGACGTAGGCCAGGAAACTTGCACATTAAAGAGGGTCGGTTAAAGGCAGAAACTGAGAATTTAAATAGTCCAACACCGTCACCCACCACACATTCAGAACACAAACCGGCCGTTTCACCATTCAGGTTTTACCTTTTGCTTTCTAAGTTCAGATTGCTGATCATGCACTTCACCATATGGATATCTATTACTCCTACATCCTCAGCCCTACAGCAAACCACCACAGCAGAAATAATAAAACCAGGATTAAAGTACACTTGCTCCATCTATAAAACCAACCTCATGAACCACGCATTTCCTGCATTATCATAATGAATGCAATGGACTTTATTTAAAAAGCCGTTCTCAAAGACAAACTGGCAGTCTTGGAACAATCGCCCAGTACCCAGACACAGAATAAGTCATTTGCGGCACAGGACCTTAGTAATCTCAAATTAAATTTGTCATTTCCCTAACATTTACCTTGAAAAATGAACAAAGGTGGTTATACAAGCAGCATAAGGAAATTCTATTTGCTCACTGTCCCCGCGCAAGTTAGCTGCCTTCAGAGATCTCTAAACCAGCAAATACTCAACTGAAGCTTTGACTATCCAGTTATCTCCAGCCCAAATCACTTTTTATAGCTCAGTTCCAAAACCGACAAGAGAATATTGTATTTCATACTGACAATACAGCTTCATTTGGTTACATATGAAATAAACACGAAACTCCAAAACGCTTTAAAACAGCTGCCCCAGTCAGTCTCCTGGAAACAGAGCACATCCACATCTTTCCCACACAAAAGGTCTGCGGGAAGAGATCTTCCTCTAAGCAGCGCGGAAATACTTTCTTTCAATGAATTTAATTTACGCCAGGTATTTGAACTGCTTGAAGTTGGGTCTTAACAGTTTCTGGGGGCAGAAACCACCGCGAAGGCAAACGCTCCCGCCCACCGCCAGCGCCTCCAGCCTCGGCTCCCGCTCGCCCGGGGCTGCCCGCGCCCCCACCTCCAGCCCGCCCGCGCCCCCGGCCGTCCCGCGGGGGAGCCCTGCCCGCCCCCC
>VXAY01003231.1:194712-218306 GCA_013399855.1 Oxyruncus cristatus | reverse complement strand
GCGCCGGGACCTGTTGCGGGCTGTGATGGCTCGGCCGTGTCGGGGCTGTTCGCGGTGTTCCAGCCCGTGCGCTCAGCGCGCTGCTGCTCCAGCTGCTCCAGCTGCTCCCTTGCTCCGTACAACCCTTCCTGCTCCCCCATCCACGGCCCTGGACTGAGAAATAAAGAAACTGAGGAGGACGGGGGGTGATTTTCTGCGGCCTTTTGGGGCGGTGGAAGGGTTAAGTCAGTCGGTCACCTGTACCGGGTGTGTTGGTGCCCTTTGGCTTCTTGCCCGACCCTTCCTGGGAGCTGGGGTTGCGTCAGCGCGGCCAGCACCGCGGTGCTCGGCGGTCTCGCCCTGCTGCCGTTCTCCTCAGTGCACCGTGCTGGGGTCACATCTGCGTTTCCCACGGCATGTTAATTTCTTTCCCCCTCTGTGGTCTCCAGGATCTCTCCTCGTGTATGTTAACTGTGTTCCTTTGAGGATTTTTTGCTATTGTCATCTCATCTCCTTCAGCCGGGGTGCTGGTAAGAGCCAAATAGTTTCCAGAGGCATTGTTGCCTCAAGCACTCTTAAAATCTCTGGGCTTCAGACTCCTGAATGTGGTGCCCAGTTCCTTGTGCGTCACTTGCCTCTGCCCTAAACCGAGCACCTGAAGCTAGTCTCACACCCCTGCCCCATGGCGGGAAGCTCTGGCGCTAAAGCCTTTGGTGCTGGGGGTATTTTCCTTCCTGCTCGGTATCCAAATATTGCTGCAAAACAGCCCTTCGTGCATTACACAGTGAGGCCACAGAGCTTAGAGTAAGTGGTGCTGGCCGAGTGCCATACAGCACTGCCAAAGTGCCCATGGGCTCCACTCTCTGTGTTAAAATTTGGATCTGCTTCAGGATGCTCCAGAGCTGGGAGATCCCTGCTCCAGAGAAGGGATTCAAAGAGCCACCAGAGCCCCAGCTCACACTGCATCCATGCTGGCAAAAGGTGGGTGATGTCAACTAAACCCGCATTCATTTTATGTGTAAGCAACAGGTTTTTGAAGTTCTCCTGAAAAATGGAAGATGAGCGGCTTATTGCTCCTTTGCTGATCTTGTCAGATGTTTGAGAACTTTTGAGTGGAGACGTTGGGCCAATCTACAGGACAGATTTTTAAGATCTTTTTAGACACCTAAAGATGTGGGCTCCTAAACACCTTCACAAATGTGGATTCATGTGACTGACACAGAGCTGCCTCATAAACTTCTGATGCCCTGAAGCTTCTAGACAAGACTTGCAGGTAGATGATTGTCCCATGGGCGTAAGCCATTAATCAGCTGAATCATGAAACAAAGCGTTTTCTTATACAGCTACCACCCAAAATTCTCTGTTACTCCCCCATGCACTCCATGCCTGCATGATGTAAAAACTTGGAAGCCTATGAATATCACAAGCCCAATAGAGACTGGAGCTTTGCACTCCATTTAATAGGGGGAGGCTGTTTTATCACCCCCTTTATCACCACCTGTCTGAGGACTTTGCAGTCATGGGGCACTGTTCCTCGAAGCAAAGGCATCTTCTTCAGGGTCTTGCTTAGTACAGGACACAGTGTCATGTTGTCACCAGAGCTGTATTCTGAGTCCTAAGGCCCTGAGAATGATCCACCAGTTTACAAACAGCACCGCATTGTGTCATCTTGGTAGCTCTCATGTCCCCAGCCTGCCCAGCCATTTCAGTGGTAAGCTTTTTGGAAAGCAAAGTCTCGGGGTGTATTTGCAGTACCCGATTTGGACGTCACTGCTCCTGGTAGCTCTTCCTTCCCTTTGATGCAGCTCTTCCGAGTAAATGCACGTGCATACCCTTGTCCTGTGTGCCACTGGTAGCCAGCTAATGTATAGATACAGGGGGGCTTGCCTGTAACTTAATAAATTGGTATAAAATCGAAAGATCGGGATACTGATTTTTTTAAGACTTGTCAGAATAACTTCCCTTCTCATTTCAGATGTTGCTAAACTTGCTAAGTGCTCTGGAATGAATCTGTAGGCTGCAGAACCTGTCAGAAGCTCGTCCTTTCTCCAGCTGTTGGGTTTTGGGGTTTTTTTGAGGGAGTGTTCTTGCTGGTGACGGTTTCTCACCTGATTTTTTAGTAATAGTCAATTGTATTGTCAGGTCTCCTGGTCTGATTCACAAGTGCCTGGTGCAACGCTCAACTTGGTGCTCATGTAAGATAATACATCTCCATTTGTAGATCTGCTTGACAGCACAGCTTGAGGACCATATGGCCATGACTCTGACTGCCCACCGTTTTTTCAATATTACCCCCAAGACTCTTTCAGTTCCTTTGTAAGACAGGATTATTAGAATACTCTGTTTTGCTCCAAATAATAATTAAAAAAAAAAAATCTGTTTTGCCTATTTCTGTTCTCCAGTTGAGGGAACCCATAGCACTAGATTATCTGGACTGAGAAATCTTCAGGTGGAGGATAACAACTTCCCCTTAATTTTGCTTTACTACAGCTTGCACTTTTGAAGAAATGAAATTCGGTGTTGTAGTAAAAGTGCAATCACAATGCTAACGTGGTATTTGCTTCTGTTTCCTGGCCAAGGTCCATAAGTTTCCTGTTCCACCTTTCTGTGAAGTAGGTACAAGTGTCTTTCCCTTTCTGTCTTGGTTGTCTCAGCTGGCTGACCAGACCTGGTCAGGATACATGCTCTCTCTTACTGTGGCTCTGCACAGAGCTTAGCACAGTGAAGCTCCCCTTTTGACTGATGCCTTAGAGGTCCTACAAAGCATGTAAACATGAGTAATAATCTTCATAGTTTGTTTACCTCCTGCTCCTCACACTAAACAAGAAACCTAAGATCACTGGGGAAAAAAGCAAACAAACCAAAATCAACAATCACTCGACAATTTGTTCCTGGTGTGTAGATAGATTTTGGGCATTATTAAATGGGAAAAGTTTTCTGCTCCTGACTGAATAAAATGTGATAGAGGAAGACCCTGGGAATGCTGGTCACCAAGGCAAATATTGAAATTACCTCCTGCTTCTGCTAAGGGCCAGACTCTGGAACACTAATGGCAATTGGCTCATGGAAGACTCTTCCAAAATGTAACCACTTGTTCAGAAAAGCAGAGTTGCAGATGAGTAATTATCCTTTGCAGCACAGTCTCCATGTGTTCAAGTCCCAGAAATATCAGCTTGGTGTCCTTTTTCAACCCTAAATGAATGTAATGGAAAGACTAAAATACACCATGCACATGTAAATTAAAGCAAACAATATACAGAATACAGTGAACTTGATGCTGGAGTGGTCTCTGCTCCCCTCTGCATTTCCTGCCAGAGTTTGCTTCTCCTCCATTTCTTTCCATTCTTGTCAGATCCCTGAGAAACCATGTTTTTCTGGCTTTCATTGCGATGACATCTGTGCTCAGCCAGTCCAAGAGTTGGTCTGGTGGTCTTCAGCTTCAATCCTTCGTGGTTTGGCAGACCACAGGCTGTCAAAGAGATGGAGAGGAGCCCTGATCACACTGGTATTTGAGCACTTCCTAAGCTAATGTATTTATCTTCACAGGATTTCTATGAGGTAGGAAATTATTACTGTCCCCCTTTTAGAGGTGAAAAACAGATGCAAGCAGAAGCTAATTGACTTAGCTAATGCCGCACAGGAGCCAGTGGCAGAGCAAGGAAATGAGATCAGCCGCCGGCCCTGGTGCCATGTGCCAGAGGACAGGTTGACTCAAACAGTTTTGAAAGCTCTGTCAGTGCCCACAGGCTTTTATAGCCCCGTGCAAAGGCAAAGCACAAGCTTTCAGAGCACAGTAACCCAGGGCAAAAAATTGAAAGCACAAGCTTTCAGATCGAGGCAACCCAGGAAGGAAGGGACAGATTTGTACTGAGATCCAAGTCAGGCAGCAGCAGCAATACCAGCCTGGCCCAGGTTTGCAGAGTGACTGGGCTTGTAGAATTGGGTTTTGTTTTTCCCTAACAACTGTAGAGAAGGGATTCCTGATACTGGATCAAAGCTTTTGTCTGATTTCAGCCTTGCCAGAAAATCCATCTGGGGGCTGAGATCTCCCTTCCTCACTTTCACACCACTGAAAGCAGGAGCTTCTGGAAATGTAATTTCAACCCAATCCTTTTTTTTTTTTCTATTAATTTTTAGTTCTGCCTACTTTTATATTCGGCTTTCAGAACAAGTTGAAAGCATTTTAAAAGAAGCCATAAAGTAGTTAAGAAAATACTGGAGACTATGTTCAGAGTCCTTAAAAAAACAATTCTCTCTTGAAACTTCAGGTTGGGTTGTAAGCATGAGACGATTAATGGCAGTAATATAGCTCGTGTGTACAGGAGTGGGTTTTGATTAAAGCATTGAGACAGGGAGTGGCATTGTCTTATCCTTGCAGCAAATTTATAGACCTTGTTAGCGAGGTTAAACTTTCATGCTGACTAAACTTTTCCACACCCTTTTTCTGCAATAAAAATCCACCTCAAATTTTCATCTCACAACCAAGTAGCGGATGAAGTCATATGCTTAATGGTTCACATTAAAGCAAGGCAAGTATCCCAAAATACTGTTCCACAGCATCAAAAATTATTTTTCCCGAACGGCTTCTGCTCCCTCAGAGAACTCTGCCTCTTACCAACTTTTAGTATTTTATAGGATTGCAAAGCTAGTGCTTTTCTTTGACGGTATCATCAACCTCAGGTCTGACTGCAGGATGGATTCTGCTCTCTGTTCTGCAGCAGCATCCACTGACAGCAGCCACCTAAGATAAAAAGGCAATTCAGAGAGCAGATACGGCAAGAATAACCAGAAGGATCACCCTGACCACAGCTCTGCTGCAACAGATGACAGGCAAACAGGACAAATATATCGGATTGACATTTATATTCCCAAAGGAGCTGACACAATTGCTGTCTACCAAATTTTCTTTTTAACTTGGAAGATCAGATCTGAAATTTTCAAGGTGCAATAAATGAAGGGTCCCATATTCTTACCTCAGTGTTTGAGAGCTCTAGTCCTGAAAAAGTGATAACAGTATTGCCCCCACATCACTAATCTCAGCCTTTTGTATGCGAATGGCAAGAGTGGCCTCAGAGGAGATTCAGGATTCCTTGTGCACAGGACAGTTACCATAGCTCTGCCCCTCAGCTGAGTTCTATAAAGAAATCCAGCAGAAGCATTTCTGTGCTCCAGTCTCCTACAGTAAGGGCACAGAGGAGGGGTTTGGGGCCTGCCAGCTCTGTTTGTGAAAGCTGGGATCTCCTCGTCGAAATATTACAGGCACCAGAGCTGGCCTGGAGTGTGACAGGCAGCCGTGAACTTGGCAGAGGTAGAATTTCACAGCTGACTTGTACTTATTCCTCTTACAGCCAACAGAGAGTTTCCTCAATGTGAAGCTCAGCACCCGAGCTCTGTGCAGTGACCAGGCTGCAGCGGCCAGTCCGTGTGAACAGCATGAGAATTCCACCGTGCTGGGGAAGGTGGTGGTGCTGGGGGCTGTGACTGTGGTGTGGTGAACACCGGCGGTGGTGGGCACAAACCTGGAGCATCAGTCCTCTGCTGGTCTGCGGGACTAATCCTCGCAGTGCTCACAGGGCAGGACTCACACCCGGGAAGAGGCCAGAGTAAGGGATATACGATGCTTAATCTCATAAGCTTGAGCAGGACTTAAATGCTTCCCAGAATTTTGCTACCCTGCTGCAGAACAGTCAGATATTACAGAAGTAAACTGAAATGATCCCCCAATGATTTTTTTTTTTCCTTCGATTTGTTCCTTCTGCCACCCCAAACTAAAAAAACTCAGCAGGGATCAGCTGTCTTGGCAGGTCATTTAACACTGTTTTTGTAAAAATAGATTTGTATTTTATAGCTTAATATTTTAGAGGCTGGTGACTGGTTAAACTTATTTCGGCACCAGCACCTCTTGCTTTGGGCTTCAGCCTTCAAATAAGTCACTGGTTGTCATGATTTACTGTGTATACTATGGGACAAGTGCAAGATTTTGACAAGAAAAGATATTTGGGTGTTATTTGAGGAGACATGGGGAAAGTCACTTAACTCAGTGTTTATACAGAATGGCTTTCTTGTTTCAGAGGTCACCTCTGTTGGAATAACAGGTGCAGGCTTCAGACATCAGCTGCAAGGGCTGTTTTGTGCATCAGGGAGGTTATAGCTTTTCCTATTAAAGATAGTTGGAATTTCAGGGAATAAATATTGTCTAAATTTAACTAACCTTTCCATCATGATTCTAGGAGAAAGGTGCAGCCTGTCAGCATACAATTGCTTTAGTGGTGATAATACCAGTGGCTTTTCTAAGCACTGTTCCCATTAAGGTGTTCAGAGTAATGGATGTGGAAAATGTGTCCCAACTTCGAAGATGACTCTGAAAGTTTAAGTAATAGCAATAAAGTAGATGAGGAACAGGCTATAAACATGGTAGAGACTTTGTTAAAATGTAGGAATAAATGGTTTCTACAGTGCTGTTTTGTGGAACTGTGCTGTCAAAGTGGAGAAAAAGCCAACTCCAACAGTCACTCTGCAAATATTACACAGGGGTGTTTGGGTTTGCTTTTAAAAGCACCTCAATGTGGCATTTCTCCAAAACTGAAGGTGTAGGCATGTTCAGCACATGAAATGATCTGGCTGGGCATTCCTGACTGTCTCTTGTCTGAACCCTGGCCCCTACAGAAAGCTGCAAGACTTCCTCCTCATCCCGCCTCTAAACCAAACCTCACCTGCCTGTTCCCACTTGCTGATCCTCATCTCAGCAGCTCTCCGGGCTTGCCAAAGTCTTACTTCTCTTTCCAGCCCTATGCCATCCTGCACACGCACAGACACAGAGACACAGACACACACAACCCCAAAAGCACTTTCAAACTGAGCACTTGCAGGGATGAGTGACTGCCCCGGGCGCTGGCCATTCTCTCTGTACCTCCCCGTTCTCCTTATTCAGACTGCTGAAGAGTTAAACTTCAAAACAGAGGTATTGAACTCACCCGGGGTTTTATTTCTCTACCCCACATTTTCCCATCTGCACATCTTTCTAACAGCTTTAGCGTGTCACGTGCCTAATTTTCTTTAAATAGGTTCTTGGCCTGGGCTCATGGCTGTAGTATCTGAGCACCTTTCAGTCATGCATGAAGTGATGTGAGTCATGTCAGGCCTGGGTGATTTGTTCTCTCTCCCCATTCTCTCCCAAGAAGGAGGGCTGTGCATGCTGTGCTGTAGTCTTTGTTTTGTTTGGGTAAAGTTTCAGTCTGTGAGATTTTCCTGTGACTGAGAGGCTGGGGGCATCACATGCAATTTTCATTCTTTCATCCCTTCAGTGTACCCTGCTGCTATGCTGAAGATTTTCACGATTTTTATGTTTTCTCTGTGCTGCATTCCTCTGATACCAAGAATATTTGGCATTGTATTTAATGGTTAAAACCATCCTGCAGTATTCTGTCTTCTGTTTTTGAGTGCAAGTCAGTCTTTAACTATTAGATGTCAAATAGAACATACTGAGAACATCCTGTCAGCTTTTGCACATTCCTCTGCATCAACAGCTCCTGGTCCTGGCAGGACATGGATGTCTGGGCTGGACTGATATGAACAGTTCTGTTTCCCAAAAATCTTTGTTAATATTCTTCAAGGTACACAATATTCACAAAACCAGGAAAATTATAGCCTTATGTAGTTTTTTTCTGCTTTTCGTTTCATGAGGCATTAGCAGGAAGCTAGTTTCTTGAAGGTGCGTTTACTGGAAGTACTCCACTTTAGAAAAGACACTGAAAGAAAATAGTGTGATTATCCAATTCATATTTGGTTTAAATGATGGTCTCAGTTTCTGCTCTCACTACCCTCCAGCCACTTCTGAGAGGAAAAGAAAAGGAACAACTGAGTTCAGGAGGAGAGGTGTAATGAACCAGGTGATTTTTAAAAAGCAGGTAAAGAACCCTAAATTCTCAAACAATTCATTGTTAAATAAAACTGCCACTCAAAATCTCACTTACATAAGATACAAAATGATCTGTAAAAAGGTTGTACAAATAAGTTCCCTTAGGCGTTCCTGTGGTGCACTGTAGCATCATACACTGTCTTAGGGATTGATTTAGAACAATCGAAACTCATAAAACTGAAACTGCAAAGAAGAGGAGACAAGCCAGCTTCAGATGCTGTGGTCGGGTGTGGATTTGCTTCAGGCGACTGGGAGGAAGATGAGCCCATTCTCTTCCACGTCTTCTTCCCGCCTACTGCTGCCGTCCCCAGTATCAGGGACAGATCAGAGCTGTCACTGAGATGAGCTTTTCCCCATTTTCCTGATAAGGGGCACCTGCATGCATGTCCAGAGACACTCGGTATTTTAAAACCAGAATCTCAAGATATCCAGAAAAATTGAACCCAGAAAAAGCTGGTGCTGCCACCAAAAGAATCATCCTCCTCATCTTATTCTCACCTGATATCACATTTTCCATTGCATTGACAGAAGCGACTGCAGTGTGAACCAAATCAGGGTGCAATTCTGGATTAAAACTAACCAGGAAAAAAAAAATAAAAGAAAGCTTTAACTTGGTGTGTTTCTCCTTGCAGCCTTCCATATGCTGGCAGCAGCACAAGGTCAAAGACTGGGCTGAGGATCCATGGCAGGGGGAAGGCAGGGATGCTTTCCACACCGGAACTCCGTTATGCTTTTGCTGTTGGACAACTGACACTTCTTTCTGCAGCCTAGATTATATGTAAAATTACAGCCTAATGTAAAGGGTATTGCTTTGTGCCTACTTGGATTTTAAAAGGTTTCCCTAGGTTAAAACCTCTATCAATACTTCCATCTGTAGGGCTGATGGCGCTGCGTGCTTTGGTTGCCATGTTCTGTGCTGGTCGTGTGGAGCAGCTGTAAATGCAGGAGGCTGCTTTGCATTACCATTGGGGCACAGCACAGCCTGCACTGGGGTAAACTGGGGCTGTACTTGATCTTTTCATACCTTGGATCCGAGAGACAAAAGGAGAGGGAACCTCTGTGCCAGAGAGCAATTCATCCCCACCCTCTGTTTTTTCCCTCTCTGAGCAGGGAGGCAGCCCCTCACGGTAGCAACAGTGGCAATCCCCCCAGCCCAACCCTGGCAACAAACACCCTCTTCTCCTCTTGTTTCCTATCTGAGTCTCCATGCCAAGTCTCCAGCAGGATGCTGAGCCTGAGGCTTCCCCTCCACAGCAGGCTGGAGGCACTAACATGCTGGAGGGCAACAGGAGGGAGAGGGAGCTAGTGGAAGATGAACAGGAAAGGGGGACACCTACAGCACCTGGGAGAGGCTGGGCTGTAGGATGTGAGTTGAGGATGGAGAAAGAAATAGGAGGTGGTCACAGGGATACAGAAGTTGGCAGCTCTGCCCTCAGAAACCTTCCTCCAGGTGGTTGCATTACACCTCCAGCCTGCTGCTTGTGGCATCTCCTGCCATCCCATCTCCCTCTCCAGCCTCCTGCTCCAGCACAAAGCTTCCTCCAGCCCAGCTGTCCCCTCTGAGCTGTCCTGCATTCCACCTGTGAGTCCAACTGCTGGCACCACTGCCGTGCCCTCGGTGGGCTCAGGCTTCAGGCAACCTATTACATCCCTTTGGAACCTGTTTAACTCCATTGTGGTTAAAAATGTGCATCCTAGTTTCTAGTTTGGATTTGTCCAGTTTCATCTCTATTTGCTTTTATTATGCAGCTTGAATCTTCTAGAGAGCCCTTCAATATTGAAAGGCTGGAGACAGCCAGAATCCTCCTAAGAGCTGGGTTCTTGTTCCAGGAACTGCAGCAGATGCTCCTTGCAGTACAACTTTTCATTTTTTCCAATGTTCCTCCTATAAAAACATCCAAATGCAAGTTTATATCTGCACACCTTTTTTTTTTTTTTTTTTTTTTTTTTTTGAGGGGCAGTTGTGCTGCTGAAACTCAAGCATCTCTCTAGAACTTTCTCCAGGAGCAGGGATTTTAACAGAGATTTCCAAATTGTCCAAGCTAGGCAAACAGGGGTGGGAGCTCAAACCTCAGCTCTGAAGGCAGCATTTCTCTGGGATTAGATATCTAGAAATGCTATTTTGTGGGTGAGGAGTTCGTACAACACTGCAGGCTCTGTGGACAGGGCCGTGGCGTGTCCCCACGCTGTGCCTTCCCACAGGACCCTGGCAGGTGAGGAGGGCTTTGAGGAAAGGAACGCCACGAAGGTGATGTCCCTCAGAGGCTTCTTGGGGTGCTTGTTCATCCAGCTCATCACTAATCTTATTTATGTTTCCCCGGTGAATGACCAGACATGCTGTGCGACTCGGTATGAAAATGCTGTAAAGCAGAGAAGGGTTTTTATTGCATCGGCTTAAAGACTGCATCAGTCTTTCAAATGGTGTTTAGTATTGCCACTTTGACTCCACAGACACAGCTTTGTCACGCTGCCATCATAAACTTCAACTTACAGCTTTGACCACGAGGCTGCGCTTGGCAGTGACAGCCCAGCCAAGGGGGACGGAATCCTTTCCCAAGCTGAAGATGCATAATCCCTTGCAAAACGATTTGTACGTGAAAAAAACACACATTAGTGGGATTTGTTGTTTGTATAACCCGGGAATGGTTTTAATTAAACAATAAATCTAAGGAGCAATTAGGCAAAAAGGGGTTGAGGCAGAATTGGTATTTTGAGAGAAAGCTGAGATATTGCACTTTAAAAATCAGGCGGGCTGCACGTTCAGCAAGTATCTGCTACAGCACCTGTGGAAGAGCCACAGTGTGGTGTTGCATAAATAGGCAGAGAAGCTCCATGGGTAGATATGTAATTATACAACTTTAAAAAAAAAAGGCATGATATTTATACTGCAGCCTGGATTGGCTTCAATCATGTGCATAATACATTTATTTGAAAACATCCTAATTATGTGTTTACCTGACAGAAGGAGCCATTACAATCACCCTGGCATGTAAACCCATTTTATATATCTGCCTCTTTTTGCCTTTACCCAAGAGACCTGTGCCAACTGCACATTTACAATTATTTATTTTAATCTGTGAAATATATAAATAATAGTGCTCTTAAAGGATATCATTAAAGCATCCTGTATTTCTTTTTCTCTTCATTCTAGATTGCAGTGCTTTTTTCTTAGAGCTTTTCCGAGCAGGGATGTTGCATTTTATATGCAGGGGAAAAAATGCATTCTTAACACTCTAGAAATAATAACAAACTCCTTGAAAGATTTAAATTAGTTTGTTCCCTGAATTAAATGTCCCATCTGCTTCCCTTCCCTCCCCAAACCTCTTCTCACCACCCCCTGGTGCGCGTGCACATGGGGTTGCGGTTTGGTTTTTTTGGGTTTTTTTTTTTTTTTGTTTTTTTTTTTTTTTTTTTTTTTGTGGTGTTACATCTGAATTCCATCAAATGCACAGCTATTCCAGCCTGCTGAGGTTGCGCCTTGAAAACCAGGTTTGGAGTCCGAGCTTGGTGTTGAGTGCAGGCGTCGTACCCCCGGCTTGTGGAGGGCTCGGCTGCGCGGTCCGGGCTGGGAACGGGGGCGCTTGTGGCTGCAGGAGGGAGGGAAACACCGGGGGCTGGGCTGTGTGGTCGGTTTAAAATAAGAGCATTGGAGCATCCTCTGGGAAGGCAAGTGAATATTAAGAATCCTAACAAGTTTGCAAACAGCCAAAAGGGGGAAGGGCAGCGAGCCGGGGGATCAGTGACCTTGACAGTATCTTTCTAAATAATGCTGGTTGTCTAATGTACCCCCAAAGCTAAAGGGAATTCTAATTTGAGACTGACTCCGTCCTATACTCACAGGGCTTGCTCTCGGTCTCTGTCTCTCTCTCTCCTCCACCCTCTCTCTCTTATGTCCCTCTTTGCAGAGAGGATACTCCAGTCATATTAGAGAATGGCCTGGCAGCCTTAACTGCAAATCATCTTCTCCCTCATTAGAGACGAAATAGAACATGTAAATATTTTCAAACATGATGTTTTGTTGAATCTCTTCTTGTCACTCATGCTGGTCATTAGCTTGTATTTTAGGCATTTATAATGAAAATGCATTCATTTAAGTTTACCCCTCCTTTTGGGAAATATCTTATTTAGAATTTTTTTTAAAAAAGGTTGGTAGACATAGTTCTTCTTGCAGGTTGCATGTCCTGCCGGTCTGATTACACAATCTATTATAATTATGCTGAGCTCTGCAGACCTTCAGGGAGCCAAGTTATACAGTAGAATGACTGCTGATTGCTGGGGGTAAAACCTCGGGCCTGTCGAAGTCAATAGCAGAATTTCTACTAATTTCATAGAGAGTATTTCTAAGACCATCTTCAGAATTATAAATGTCAGTGTTATTTAATGTACTAACTTAAGTGAAAGGAAAACCAAATCTATCATTAATATTGTATAGAGGCTAATAAACCCAATTTCTCGAACACTTAAGTTACATGCAATTTAAAAATCTTTAGGTCATCGTTATTAAGGAAAATAGGTTTTCCAAATTTAAACTGACCAAGATAATTCCTTCTAATACAATTTGTCATGCCTCTACAAAATTTATGATGGAAAGCTCTATGACATGTCTGTGTTTTTTTTATGCCCAGGCAGAATGCAAAATGGCAAGGTGGATTTGCTAAATGCCTTAAAAATCTCACCTGAGCCCGGATTCAACGTCCAGCAGAATTTTGGCAAAGGCACTTATGAGCACACTTCAAGGGGGTGGGTGCTATGTAAGGTGCATTTCGGTGACAGTAGGTGTTCTTCCCTTTGCCATATTGTGAAGGGTGGCACTGCATGTTCGGGACGTTTGGGGTGGGTGGTTGGTGCCCAGCTCCCTCCTCCTCAGAGAGCCACGGTCCATCTCCACCCCTTCCAGCGCCTCCTGGCCCTGGCCATCTGCCTCCAGCCCACTGCTGAGCTCCCGTGTGGATGCAGTTCACTGTGTGCTTTTATCCCTTCTGCGTGGCCTCCGTATGAGTAAATTCACCCTTTCCCCAAAACAATTCGCAGAACTAACTGCTGAGTTTACTAAACTGTATGTACAGTTTCCAATCAGGCAGGGAGAATTTGAGAGAGGAATTGAAAATTGGAGTCATGGTCAGAAGCGGGAGAAAGCTTTTGCCGGTACTGACCCATTTGCATCCTTCCTTCCATTTCCTATTTATTTCAAACTATCATGTAAGTTGCTTTTAGCAGTATTTTTCATTGCCGGAACATAATCTCAAGCCAAAGAAATTTAAGAATCAGCAGAGAAGAACATGAAGTCCTGACTAATCTTCATCATTTTTTAAAAAGAGAATCAGTCAGGATGAAACTACAAAGCTGTGCCTAAGATAATTAATTTTTAAAACCTTTTTTTTGGTAAGTGTATTTGGAATGAAAACAATCCTAACGGTAATATTGATCTATTACTAGAAGTGATGAAATTGTAAAAGTATAATTTTTTATAAAACATCATCCTCTGTCTTCAGAGGAAAAGACAGATAACACTGTCATGTTAAGTGATGGTGGGACATAATTAACTCTCGTTGATCATGGAAGGCAATGCACAGCACCATTTTTAAATCAGTAGCTTAGATAATCTGCATCAAGGATTTTTTAGAACCATCCAGGAAGCTGTCCAGATTATTACTGTTGGTTTTCAAGAGGTTTTGGAACTAAGAAAAGTCTGGGATCTGCTCAATAACTGGTACTATTTGAGTATTCAAGAAGGTACACAGTCGTAGGCCCTTCATCTTGACAACTAGCCCCAGTAAAACAATTAAATGACTGATACAGCGATTTGGTGAAGAATTAAAACTGGCAAATATAACTCTCCCCCGCTGAATTTATGGAAAATACCAAGCTAATTTCCTATGTTTTTGAATAGTTGACAAGTTCAATTTAAAAAAGTAATAGTCTATTAATACCATCTACAGCTAGACTTCTAATTGCCTAATACCAAACATTCTGCTTAATAAATTAGAAACATGCAAGCAAACATGCTAAAGATTAAACGAATCAGAGGGTGGCTCCTCCACAGTTCTGACACGCATTTGGCACTGTAATGGCAAATGGGGAATGCTCGCAGGAGGGGACGTGACTAAAGAGCCCAAAGCCATCAGTTCCTGGCCATGCACATTTTGAAAGTTTTAGCAGTGAAGAAAATGGAAAATATAAATTGTTGATCATTAGTTTGTCGGCGGCACAGGAATTGTGGAAGTACTGAAATGCGGAAAGCCCTGGTACTAGATGAAAGAAGACAGTCTGCACCAAAGGCTTGTCTTGGCAACATGCCTTCTTCACAGTATGCCCTAAAATAGTATTTGCATTCTCCAACAAAGGCTAAGAATATACCAGAAACCATAAGCTTACACTTAATACTTTTTATAATACGTATGCAGAACATTATAGAGTTTATAGAAACCTGAGAACGTGTATTCAGCTGCTCAGGTCAGGGAGGAATTAGCTAGAGCTGTAACACATTGGCACTTTTCAGTTTCTAAAAGAGAATTCATATCTTGGGGCAACGAAATCCACAGTTTTATATATATGTATTTATCTATATATCTGTCTACATATCTATCTGTCTTGTGTGGAAAAGTGGTTCCTTTTGTTGGTTTTACACCTGTGACCCATTTCAGCTGGGAGCTTGCCAGTTCCTGCGTAGTGAAAAAGAATTAGTAGTTTATTTTGGACCACTTTCTCTCCATCATTTTTGATTTTATAGACTTCTATGGCATCTCCTCAGGTCTGTCTTTTATGGAATACACGATCCTAATCGTTCCTTGCCCAGGCTTCGTTCCATGACTTGTTGCCCTCACAGGCCTCAAGAAGGTTACGGGGAATCACAGCAAAATTTTGTGGAGACCAAGCAGGGGACAACAGCAGTACATACCTTCCTGGTTTGTTCTCCCTCCTCCCACCTTTCACAACTCAGGCTTTTCCTAAGCCAGAAAAGATGGGCATTATTCTGCTCAGTTGCTTCTTGAATGTTGTGATACTTCCTCATGCTCAGCATCCTCTGGCAGCAAAGTTCCTCACCTTGTTTCCTTCTCCTCTGAAGGGGCATCTTCTCTGCTTGATGTTGAACCTCCATCTGGGTGCTTGGCCCCAACCTATGGTATTGAAAGAGGCATTGGAGAGTAAATCACATTTCAGCTTTTCTGGACCGTAAAGGACCTTCTAAACAATCAGCACGGTTGTGTCAGCTCAGGTCAGCCATTCCTGTATCCCTGTGTATTTGGGGTTTTGACCTACCCTCAGTACTCTGCTTCCCTCTTTTCCAGCTCTGCTCTCTGCTTTTCCCAACGTGGAACCAGAGCTGCACCTGGCATCAGCAGTGCTGTGACCTGGTGCTGTTTGGTGGTTTGGTCTGTATGCCTTTCTCAGTTATTCTATTGTTATTCTGATCTCTGCTGAACACTGGGATGACATTTCCAGGCATTTCTATGTGATAACCTCAAAATCTTTTCTCTGTGTGGTAAGTCAACCCACAGACCAGCACATGTGCTTGAAATTAGATTTGGGTATTCTCATTACAGCATTTTGCAGATATCTACATTGGTTTTAGTGACATTTTATTGTGAAGTCATTCTGAACTTTAAGATCTTTCTAATCTCTTTCTGGTAAATTCTTGTCCTTTAACCTTGAATAACTACTGTCAACAAATTTTGTCACCTCACTGCTCAACCTTCCTTTTCAAAATGTCTGGTGACTCTGCTGATAGCATAGGCTTTGGTACCTCCCACAGGACATTGGCATTATCTTTAAGTAGGGGGGGAAGGAAGAAGAAGAAAAAAGAAGTTATGTGTGCCGTATTCAAGATATGGCTCTAAGGTGGATTTTTCTGTAAGGTTGATTTAGAGAATGATAGTGATTTCCTCTGCTTTGCTCTCCACTCTTTTTAAAATAATTAATAATCTTAATTTTTAGACTGGTGCTGAGTGGGGAGGTGTTGTTTTCAGGGGACCATCTGCAGTGACTCCACAACCCCTTTCACCGTACTAACAGCTCGTTTAGGGCCCATGATTTTATATGTAAAGTTTACTATTTGTATTATTTGTATTGTTTTGTAGCTACGAGCACTGAATTTGACTTTAAAATTCGCTGACTCAATATTACGAGATCACTCTCCACCCCTTGCGCTCAGCTTTGGTTGTGTTTAGCTTCATTTCAGTAACCTGAATAATCTTGTATCATCTTCAGACTGTGTCACCTCACCACTCACCCTCTGCTTCCAGTCTCCTTCAAAGATGTCTTGGGGAAAGCGTGAGCCCGTGACAAAGCGAGGAAACCCAGCGAACGGTGTTTGCCAGCCTGCCAGGGGTAGGTGGGTGGTGAAGTGGGCCAGTTCCCCGCTTTGGGGAAGGAGGTCCCTCCAACTGGCACGAGCTGTTGCGCTGCCTGCCAGGAGCTACCCTCCAGCCACCCTTCCGGGCATCACAGGTGATGGACAGCAAAGAAACATTTACTGAGCAAGCCCAGGCTGCAGCTGTGTGACACAGGAGCGGGTAAACAGTATCTGTTTCAGTGTAAGCAATTGTTCATCTGAAAACAAATAAAGACGCCTACAAATAAGGAGTGAGGACTTTGGAAGCGGTGACTCCGAGGAGGACTCATGGCTCTTGGCGGGGAAGCACTTGCAGATGAACTTCCAGTGTGGTTTGGGGCCAAAAGAGCCAGGAAGCTCTGGTATGTGGAAATAGTGCACCCAAGTACTGGCCAGGAGATCCCGTCGCCTCCATGCTTGGCTGTGGTGTGGCCTCTTCATTGTTATATATAATAATATCTACACTGCTATGTTATGTAAAGCTTACTTTATTAATGCATATTATATAAAACTTCATTATTTCCTTTGCTATAATTGCTCCTTTTGATCAAATTTCATAGCCACTGGATGATGGAGTCAACTAAATCTCAGCTATTGTCATACCTCAGAAGTTAATTGAGGAGCAGGGGAAGTGGGGCGCCAGCGGGGTGAGTGATGAGCAGCAGTAAACTACGGCCCGCAGATCACGTGGAGCTTCCAGCAGGTTGCCACAGGCTTAGTACTTAGGCAAAGTATTAATTAACTTCTATAGTAATGATCTGCAATGGGGTGTTAATAGCACACTGTGTGTGCACAGATCATCCCAAAGCTGGGGGTGCTGTATGCACCGGTGAAGAAAGATTAATGCAAAAAGGTCATGAACCTCTGCAGTGCAATCAGGAGCAACCACAGCCAATGATCTACACCCTGGAAGGACAGGGGTGAGTTGTTCAGACCGTGGGGAAATGGGGTCCTGGGTTTGATTCATCCCTGTTCAGCGTTTCAAAGCATTCTGCCTGGTCAAGAGGTTATGTTTTTAAGGTAAATCTCCTCAGGGACAGTGTTTCTGCTGGAGGGCTCTGAGCCTTGCAAGGACGTGTGTGTTGGACACCTGGATATCTCATGAGTCCTCCTTGGCTCCTTTCTGCACCTATTCAAGCACCAGCATTTAAAAATCTACTTTATGAACCTTCTCTGTTGGTACAGTGTCAGTTTTCAGGGTCACTGCCAAAGCAGGGCAACCTGTTGAGCTGTGAGTCTGTGAAGTCTGTGGAGCCCAGTGTGAGAGTTGGTTTAGTTTGGATGGTGTAAGGATATAAACAGGAATTCTGCGTTGAAATCAAGTGGGAAAAAAAATTGATAATAACACGGTGATATAACTACAATGAGGGACACCCAATACAATGGTGGAAAGGAAAGCATGCCTTTGGGAGCAGCTTGCAGGGAATCGTGTCCACTGGGGAAGAGTTGAGTTGGTCACCAAAGAGCTTTAAATTGGGCCTGTGTCTGCAAGCTCTTGCCAGCACCTGCCCAGGTGTCCCCTGAGGCCAACCTAGTGCTGTCCCAGGCTCCAAGCAAAATTGCTCCGTGGGGTGGTTTTGCAGATGTTACCTTCTGAAATGCCTCTTCACCACTGTGTGGCAGCACTGGATACCGGATTTGTCCTCACCTACCTCCTGACCAGAATATGCTCTGGATTTATGGAAGTGGTCATAGAACTCCAGCCTCCAAGAAGCTGCTCTGACACAGTCATGGGGATGGGTGGCAACGCTCGCAGGTCTTGCTGGAGTCTCCCTCCTGCCTTCTGCCCCAGATGGAGTGGGGAGGTGCCCCATGTGGCCTACCAACCCTGGCAGCTCCCCGAGGAGTGGCTGCTCTGCAAACGAGACACTGACCCAACTTGCATGTCCCACTGGGACCCTGGAGCCCTGTGCCACTGTCTCAGCACGGGACAGGAGACAGTCCCTGCTCCAGGGCACCAGCACAGCTTCTTGACGTAGCAAACACACCAACCCTCCAACTCTCATTGTATCTCTGCTCTGCCAGGTGTTATTTTGTTGATGAGCCAGAGCTTCAAACTTCTTTCCAGCCATTAGCAGTGGGTGAGGAGCAGGCTCGTGGGCTGCTCCTTGCCACCATCCTGCTGCTGCCTCACCCCAGCCTCATATCCCAGGCGGAGCTGAGTGCCCTGCCTGGGAATACTCACTGCAGAGAGGATTTTATATCCAGCCTCAGCTTCTCCTCCTTAACTTCAGGCTCTTTGTCCTGCCATCTTCTGAGACCGTGAACTAATTCCCTTCCTTCATTTATATTATTACCTTGAAGGTATTTATAGAGCAAGACTACATCCCCTCTGACTCCTCACACTGCTAATTTATAAAACCTTGGTTCCTCCAGTCTTTCATAACCGCGTGCCTTAATCCTGGCATCGTTCCTCTTACCTGAGTTTCTCAAAACAGAGGGACACTTTTTATAATTTAAACTCAGAACAGCCTGCATTCAGGCGAGTGGACACGCACTGTGACATGCTGCCCACATCTCTGCCACGTGAGTCCTTCTCCCTGTAGGGAGGCAGGAGAGAAGAGCCCAGTGCAAGAGGGGTCCATCCCCAGGGCTGGCACACAGCTGGCAGGGACAAAAGGATGGCACTGCCAGCATTGCCGGGGCGTGACGCCGGAGCAGGCACTTGAGTGGCAGCTCCCATGTGGCACTGTTCCCAACCCTCCGTGCTGAACAGCATCAGCTCTGTTCAGGGCTGTTAAACTGCAAGATTGTGTGGTGTTAGCCTGGCTCTCACCCATTAGCCTCGAGCTCACTGCCTTCCAGGTCCCGGGCTGCTCCTTGATTGGGTTTGCAGAGCAGAGATTTCCCTGGGGCCCACGGGGAAGCCCATGGTGAGGCAGGCTGTAGCCCTGCAGCCCATGGAGGCCCACAGTGCAGCAGCCCTGGGAAGACCCCATGCTGGAGCAGGGGGATGCCTGAAGGAGACTATATTCCCATGGGAAGCCTGTGCTGGAGCAGGCTCCAGGCAGGACCTGTGCACCTGTGAAGAGAGGAACCCATGCTGGAGCACGTTTGCTGGCAAGACTTGTGACCCCATGGGGAACCCACACTGGAGCAGGGAAGAGTGTGAGGAGTCCTCTCTCTGCAGAGGTTAATTTCCCCAAGTCGAGTCTTTTTCTTAACAAGGTAATTGGTGAGTGATCTCTCCCTGCCCATACCTCAACCCTTTTGTTCTATTTCCTCTCCCCTGTCCACTTGAGGAGGGGACTGATGGAGTAGCTTTGGTGGGCACCTGGTGTCCACTAAGGGTCACCCCACCACATTACTGTCTCTGAAATTCCAGGCTGCTGTGTGCCAGTGCTGGGTCTTGTTGCATTCAGCCCGTGGCTGTAATGTTCCCAGGCAGATTTGGATGCACCCCAGGCTGTGCTGGGTGCCCACTGGTGGTGCTGATATGAATGGTGTTACCTCATTCTCTGTTTAATAAAACTTTAAATGCAAGTGCCGGTCCTGTCTCCGGTGGTAACGTCACTAAAACTGTTCCCAATTTTGAAGTTTCATTTTTATGGTTACTATCTGAGTCTATGACTCATCAACCAATCTCTAGCCCACATCAAATTCTTTAAATCTATAGAGCTTTCATTCAGTCTTTAAGAAAACTAACTCAGTTATAGCACTACAAGAACAACTCTGAGAGGACTGACCACAGAGGGGATGAAGAAGAGGGCTGCATAATGAGGGCAATCAGTTCAAAAAGGGAAGAAAATTATTGTAAGACATAGGGCTGGACTGGGTTTGAGGCAGAGCAGTTCCCACCAGGGCTGAAGAGAGCAGGCAGTTGGGTCCTGTGCAGCAGCTGACTGCAAAGCAGCTCCAATTACTGCAGAGGTCCCAAAATCACAAGCTGCCGGTACGGCTGGAGGTGCATCCCACATCACCTTCCTCATTACCACAGGTACGTGTGCTCGGCCTGCAAGCTTTGTGATTCATCCCTGGTGTGAGCTGTGTACCAGGAAGAGCTGGGTGAAGGGCAGATTCCCCATCCTCAGGAAACTTCATACCACTGACTCCCCCGCTTTTCTCCCCAAATCACACCAGCTCTCTCACATCTGAGTCCTTTCCCGAACGAGCAAGAGCTGGGGAGAAGAGCAAAACATCTGCTTCCTGGTGAGAGAGAGATGTGTGGCTGCTCAGCAGGTTACCTGAGGATGGAGGTTATTGAAATTCTTATTTTCCAGGGATTGCACTTAAAAAGGCTGTAGGTTATGTGAGCTGCTGGACTTTGAAAATATGAGGTGGAGTTAGCTTTCGCTCCCCACTGGCATCCAGTTCCCTTTGGAGTTTGGAAGAAAAGTCTCCATGTGCAAAAGCAAGGGTAGAGTGCAAACATTCCCGCTCCTGCCACACGGGAAGGACTGAGGGAAGGCTGTGTACCCAGGCGAGAGGTGAGCCCTGCAGGCAGCTGCCTCACCTCCAGGCTCCTGGCAGCGCTGTGGAGCCCCGGGCAGAGGCTGAAGGCTCGGAAAGGCAGTAACAAGGAGAAGCAGGAAAGAAGGAGGCGGAGAGATGAGACAAAAAAACAAGTTTGGAACTCTCCTGCCAGAGAACTGCAGGCAGGCAGGAGGCAGATTCCAGCCCTGTTTTCTCAACCTTTTTTTTTGTACTGGAATGTGCACTGGCCTCTCCCAGGACTCAGATAATTCCTGTGATGAAGGGAAGATTATTTTTCAAGATTGTCTTCAGAGATTTCTTTTAAAATTTGCAGGTGCACTGTGTCTGGACCTGCAGATTTACAATATGTAGGTTGAGTTTTGTCAGATACTCTTTTACCATCTCTGTGTTTATCCTTTGCTCTTGGCCTCTCCAGCTGCTCCCTCATAAATTCTCTGCTTCCTGCAGAAGAATCCCCAATTTCTTCATTATCATTACTGAAGATAGGTGAGAGCAGTTCTCTCCATCCCAAACCACCCTGGAGTAAGCCCAACTCAGCCTTCAGTTGCTGGAGGACTCGGATTTATTCCTTAATTCCTCTATGCTTCTGTTCTTGTTTTTGGATAAAAACATTAGTATACAACCACCACAGTGTGACTAGAGCGAAGCTGTCCACATGGAGGATGTTTAAAATATACAGTTCAAGCATCCAGTGTTACAGGTGTACATCATTTTGGCACTTGCTTGCCTTCTCATGGACCTGGTGTATTCATATACTTAATAGATTAAACGAGTGGGTCCTGGCTCTGCCCACATATATGGACTGTTTTCTCATTTCTTGTTTCCTGACCATCTCCTGTAATTTTGGTGCTGTTTTACGTGCTTTCCTAGCTAGGCAATTCTTGCCTGCCATTTTATACCTGTGGATTATCTCTGAATGGCTGTGCTCACCGCCCGGCCACTCACACCACAATTCTCCCTGCTCAACTGCACACTGCAATTTTCCCTGCTCCTGGCTGTCATTACCCACCGGCGACAGAACCATCCGTCAGCCACTTCCAGCTACACAGAAACAGGACAAAGGCCCTGGCACCAACCCGCTGGCTCTGTCTGGTGAGTGGACTGATGAAAGTGCAGCAGCATCTCTGGGGATGACCTGGGAAGCAGGTAAGTCATTGCCGAGCACTCGTGATGCCCCTCTGCCTTTGGGAGGTGTGGGGCTCACCACCTCCGTTTGCTGCCACTCATCAGCAAAGTGATGGTGCACACTCTGGATGGCTTCAATCCACCACGGAGCAAAGTGACTGCAGGACATAAGGAAAGGATATTCAACCTGGAGCTGGATGTTAGTAGCCATTTCCCTTTGTTCACCATTGGCAGGATTCTGCAAGATGTTGAGCATTGGAACATGAACGCAGCAGGGCATCTGACACACGCACACATCCAATATATGCATGTCAGGATTCCAGAGCTGTTTGAGACACTTGCCTGTTGTGTTTTGCTGTGGGAAAGACTCAGTGCTTAGCACCCCCTGAGGCTGAGCATTTTAAGTGAACCCCCATGTGTGACATGCTTCCTTATGGCACTTGGTAGCCCAAATTTAGACGCTGACAACAGCAATTGTACATTAGTGTGGTTGTCGAGACTGAAGGGAAAAGACCAGTCTGGGTATCCCACACTCCCACAGAACTAGAGCAGGGCTCTTCCCCCGGATCCGTGGCAGTGCTGTCCCTCTTGGATTTAAGCAAATGCAGGGTTTCCTAAGGAAAGAATAGTCTGCAGCCTATTTTAATCCTTTTTGCTGCAGTGGAGCTGGCAGGACAGGGCTCTGCTAAGCCTTCTCCCTCTGTGCCAGACCCTCGGTGGGTTTGTGTTTTAGCCACATTTCATTCTTAGCACAGGCTGACATCCCGGGTAGCACAGGTTTCGGAGGGGCCGGGAGCCTGCTGTGGAGCTTGCTGCCCTCCTCTTGTAGGGTGCATCACCTGTCCCGGTGGACACGGCCCCGCAGAGGCTCCGATGGGATCCACTGCCACGCCGAATGCCTGCCGGGCTGGCACAGGGCACGGCCGGGACTGGCTCGCTGGGTCCCTGCCCGCTGCCTCGGGGCAGGCAGGCGTTGGGCAGGACCCCGCGGGCAAAGGCTCTCAGCCTTCCCGCTCGCTTCCCTGCCTGCCCAACGCCAGGCAATTGCAGACTGCAGCACTTCTCTCCCGAGGAAAGGCTGGCCATAGATTCAGGAATAGATATTGCCAAATAGTATATTGTTTTCATAAATCTCTGTAGATCCGCTTTATATCCTAGAGGCTAGACATTCTAATTATTGCTTCTATTTTATCTAAATTGGCAACAAAGCCATCATAGCTCAGCTCAGAGACAGTGCAGGTAATTCCGCCAGACCGAATTTTGACCTTTTAAAGTTCATTCTGAAGTGTCTTGTCTGCTCTCTCCAGTTCTTGCCTGGCTCTTCGGTTCTGCTTTTTCAGAACCATTGCCCAATTTAAAATAGCAATCACCATAGCTTCAGTACATTGTACCTTAAAGATGCAGGCAATTACTGTGTGAAATATCTCAGAAGCAGCACTAATATCAAAGGGCATTCTCATACCCTTACAACATCCAAATAGCATATTAAAGATCTTGTTGAAGTTAGATTTATGCTTGTCTCTTCACAGTTTATTTGCTGAAGCAAATGCCCTTCATTTCACAGTGATTTTTCCCCCTTTTGCTGGGAGCCTGCCTGTCATACAGTGGTTTCACAGAACAACATTCGTGTGTTGCAGCTGCATTTAAATAATGTAAACCAAAGCATCTCCTTCCTTAAGCTGCCTTTGCAGTGACAGATACAGAATTAGCTCCATCTGAAATTTTTTCTTCTTTCAACAGCTCCCGGATTTTCTATATGATATTGCACTTTTGCTTTACCCTTTAAAAGTGAGGGTTTCTTTTTTT